>CM035142.1:105085818-105659530 GCA_020205605.1 Panax ginseng | reverse complement strand
CCTGGGCCTGGGCCTGGGCCTGGGCCTGGGGGCCTGGGCCCTGGGCCTGGGCCTGGGCCCTGGGCCCTGGGCCTGGGCCTGGGCCTGGGCCCTGGGCCTGGGCCTGGGCCTGGGCCTGCCTGGGCCTGGGCCTGGGCCTGGGCCTGGGCCTGGGCCTGGGCCTGGGCCTGGGCCTGGGCCTGGGCCTGGGCCCTGGGCCCTGGGCCTGGGCCCCTGGGCCCCTGGGCCTGGGCCCTGGGCCTGGGCCTGGGCCTGGGCCTGGGCCTGGGCCTGGGCCTGGGCCTGGGCCCTGGGCCTGGGCCTGGGCCTGGGCCCTGGGCCTGGGCCTGGGGCCTGGGCCTGGGCCTGGGCCTGGGCCTGGGCCTGGGCCTGGGCCTGGGCCCTGGGCCTGGGCCTGGGCCTGGGCCTGGGGCCTGGGCCTGGGCCTGGGCCCTGGGCCCTGGGCCTGGGCCTGGGCCTGGGCCTGGGCCTGGGCCTGGGCCTGGGCCTGGGCCTGGGCCTGGCCACTGGGCCTGGGCCTGGGCCTGGGCCTGGGCCTGCCTGGGCCTGGGCCTGGCCTGGGCCTGGGCCTGGGCCTGGGCCTGGGGCCTGGGGGCCACTGGGCCCTGGGCCTGGGCCCTGGCCTGGGGCCTGCCCCTGGGCCTGGGGCCTGGGCCCTGGGCCTGGGCCTGGGCCTGGGCCTGGGCCTGGGCCTGGGCCTGGGCCCTGGGCCTGGGCCCCTGGGCCTGGGCCTGGGCCTGGCCTGGGCCTGGGCCCTGGGCCTGGGCCTGGGCCTGGGGCCTGGGCCTGGGCCTGGGCCTGGGCCTGGGCCTGGGCCTGGGCCTGGGCCTGGGCCTGGGCCTGGGCCTGGGCCCTGGCCCTGGGCCCTGGGCCTGGGCCTGGGCCTGGGCCTGGGCCCTGGGCCCTGGGCCTGGGCCTGGGCCTGGGCCTGGGCCCTGGGCCCTGGGCCTGGGCCTGGGCCTGGGCCTGGGCCTGGGCCTGGGCCTGGGCCTGGGCCTGGGCCTGGGCCTGGGCCTGGGCCCTGGGCCTGGGCCTGGGCCTGGGCCTGGGCCTGGGCCTGGGCCTGGGCCTGGGCCTGGGCCTGGGCCTGGGCCTGGGCCTGGGCCTGGGCCTGGGCCTGGGCCTGGGCCTGGGCCTGGGCCTGGGCCTGGGGCCTGGGCCTGGGCCTGGGCCTGGGCCTGGGCCTGGGCCTGGGCCTGGGCCTGGGCCTGGGCCTGGGCCTGGGCCTGGGCCTGGGCCTGGGCCTGGGCCCTGGGCCTGGGCCTGGGCCTGGGCCTGGGCCTGGGCCTGGGCCTGGGCCTGGGCCTGGGCCTGGGCCCTGGGCCTGGGCCTGGGCCTGGGCCCTGGGCCTGGGCCCTGGGCCTGGGCCCTGGGCCTGGGCCTGGGCCTGGGCCCTGGGCCTGGGCCTGGGCCTGGGCCTGGGCCTGGGCCTGGGCCTGGGCCTGGGCCCTGGGCCTGGGCCTGGGCCTGGGCCTGGGCCCTGGGCCTGGGCCTGGGCCTGGGCCTGGGCCTGGGCCTGGGCCTGGGCCTGGGCCTGGGCCCTGGGCCTGGGCCTGGGCCTGGGCCTGGGCCTGGGCCTGGGCCTGGGCCTGGGCCCTGGGCCCTGGCCTGGGCCTGGGCCTGGGCCTGGGCCTGGGCCTGGGCCTGGGCCTGGGCCTGGGCCTGGGCCTGGGCCTGGGCCTGGGCCTGGGCCTGGGCCTGGGCCTGGGCCTGGGCCTGGGCCTGGGCCTGGGCCTGGGCCTGGGCCTGGGCCTGGGCCTGGGCCTGGGCCTGGGCCTGGGCCTGGGCCCTGGGCCTGGGCCTGGGCCCTGGGCCTGGGCCTGGGCCTGGGCCTGGGCCCTGGGCCTGGGCCTGGGCCTGGGCCTGGGCCTGGGCCTGGGCCTGGGCCTGGGCCTGGGCCTGGGCCTGGGCCTGGGCCTGGGCCTGGGGGCCTGGGCCTGGGCCTGGGCCTGGGCCCTGGGCCTGGGCCCTGGGCCTGGGCCTGGGCCTGGGCCTGGGCCTGGGCCTGGGCCTGGGCCTGGGCCTGGGCACTGGGCCCCTGGGCCTGGGCCTGGGCCTGGGCCTGGGCCTGGGCCTGGGGCCTGGGCCTGGGCCTGGGCCTGGGCCTGGGCCTGGGCCTGGGCCTGGGCCTGGGCCTGGGCCTGGGCCTGGGCCTGGGCCTGGGCCTGGGCCTGGGCCTGGGCCTGGGCCTGGGCCTGGGCCTGGGCCTGGGCCTGGGCCTGGGCCTGGGCCTGGGCCTGGGCCTGGGCCTGGGCCTGGGCCTGGGCCTGGGCCCTGGGCCTGGGCCTGGGCCTGGGCCTGGGCCTGGGCCTGGGCCTGGGCCTGGGCCTGGGCCCTGGGCCCTGGGCCCTGGGCCTGGGCCTGGGCCCTGGGCCTGGGCCTGGGCCTGGGCCTGGGCCTGGGCCTGGGCCTGGGCCTGGGCCTGGGCCTGGGCCTGGGCCTGGGCCTGGGCCTGGGCCTGGGCCTGGGCCTGGGCCTGGGCCTGGGCCTGGGCCTGGGCCTGGGCCTGGGCCTGGGCCTGGGCCTGGGCCTGAGGCCTGGGCCTGGGCCTGGGCCTGGGCCTGGGCCCTGGGCCCTGGGGCCTGGGCCCTGGGCCTGGGCCTGGGCCTGGGCCCTGGGCCTGGGCCTGGGCCTGGGCCTGGGCCCTGGGCCTGGGCCTGGGCCTGGGCCTGAGGCCTGGGCCTGGGCCTGGGCCTGGGCCTGGGCCTGGGCCTGGGCCTGGGCCTGGGCCTGGGCCTGGGCCTGGGCCTGGGCCTGGGCCTGGGCCTGGGCCTGGGCCTGGGCCTGGGCCTGGGCCTGGGCCTGGGCCTGGGCCTGGGGCCTGGGCCTGGGCCTGGGCCTGGGCCTGGGCCTGGGCCTGGGCCTGGGCCCTGGGCCTGGGCCTGGGCCTGGGCCTGGGCCCTGGGCCTGGGCCTGGGCCTGGGCCTGGGCCTGGGCCTGGGCCTGGGCCTGGGCCTGGGGGCCTGGGCCTGGGCCTGGGCCTGGGCCTGGGCCTGGGCCTGGGCCTGGGCCTGGGCCTGGGCCCCTGGGCCTGGGCCTGGGCCTGGGCCTGGGCCTGGGCCTGGGCCCAGGCCTGGGCCCTGGGCCTGGGCCTGGGCCCTGGGCCTGGGCCTGGGCCTGGGCCTGGGCCTGGCCTGGGCCTGGGCCTGGGCCCCTGGGCCACTGGGCCTGGGCCTGGGCCTGGGCCTGGGCCTGGGCCTGGGCCTGGGCCTGGGCCTGGGCCTGGGCCTGGGCTGGGCCTGGGCCTGGGCCCTGGGCCTGGGCCTGGGCCTGGGCCTGGGCCTGGGCCTGGGCCTGGGCCTGGGCCTGGGCCCTGGGCCTGGGCCTGGGCCTGGGCCTGGGCCTGGGCCTGGGCCTGGGCCTGGGCCTGGGCCTGGGCCTGGGCCTGGGCCTGGGGCCTGGGCCTGGGCCTGGGCCACTGGGCCTGGGCCTGGGCCTGGGCCTGGGCCTGGGCCTGGGCCTGGGCCTGGGCCCTGGGCCTGGGCCTGGGCCTGGGCCTGGGCCTGGGCCTGGGCCTGGGCCTGGGCCTGGGGCCTGGGCCTGGGCCTGGGCCTGGGCCTGGGGCCTGGGCCTGGGCCTGGGCCCTGGGCCTGGGCCTGGGCCCTGGGGGCCTGGGCCTGGGCCTGGGCCCTGGGCCTGGGCCTGGGCCCTGGGCCTGGGCCTGGGGCCTGGGCCTGGGCCTGGGCCTGGGCCTGGCCTGGGCCTGGGCCTGGGCCTGGGCCTGGGCCTGGGCCCTGGGCCTGGGCCTGGGCCTGGGCCTGGGCCTGGGCCCTGGGCCTGGGCCTGGGCCTGGGCCTGGGCCTGGGCCTGGGCCTGGGCCTGGGCCTGGGCCTGGGGCCTGGGCCTGGGCCTGGGCCTGGGCCTGGGCCTGGGCCTGGGCCTGGGCCTGGGCCTGGGCCCTGGGCCTGGGCCTGGCCTGGGCCTGGGCCTGGGCCCTGGGCCTGGGCCTGGGCCTGGGCCTGGGCCTGGGCCTGGGCCTGGGCCTGGGCCTGGGCCCCTGGGCCTGGGCCTGGGCCTGGGCCTGGGCCTGGGCCTGGGCCTGGGCCTGGGCCTGGGCCTGGGCCTGGGCCTGGGCCACTGGGCCTGGGCCTGGGCCTGGGCCTGGGCCTGGGCCCTGGGCCCTGGGCCTGGGCCTGGGCCTGGGCCTGGGCCTGGGCCTGGGCCTGGCCTGGGCCTGGGCCTGGCCTGGGCCTGGGCCTGGGCCTGGGCCTGGGCCTGGGCCTGGGCCTGGGCCTGGGCCTGGGCCTGGGCCTGGGGGCCTGGGCCTGGGCCTGGGCCTGGGCCTGGGCCTGGGCCTGGGCCTGGGCCTGGGCCACTGGGCCTGGGCCTGGGCCTGGGCCCTGGGCCTGGGCCTGGGCCTGGGCCTGGGCCTGGGCCTGGGCCTGGGCCAGGCCTGGGCCTGGGCCTGGGCCTGGGCCTGGGCCTGGGCCTGGGCCTGGGCCTGGGCCTGGGCCTGGGCCTGGGGGCCTGGGCCTGGGCCTGGGGGCCTGGGCCTGGGCCTGGGCCTGGGCCTGGGCCTGGGCCTGGGCCTGGGCCTGGGCCTGGGCCCTGGGCCTGGGCCTGGGCCTGGGCCTGGGCCTGGGCCTGGGCCTGGGCCTGGGCCTGGGCCTGGGCCTGGGCCTGGGCCTGGGCCTGGGCCTGGGCCTGGGCCTGGGCCTGGGCCTGGGCCCTGGGCCTGGGCCTGGGGCCTGGGCCTGGGCCTGGGCCTGGGCCTGGGCCTGGGCCTGGGCCTGGGCCTGGGCCTGGGCCTGGGCCTGGGCCTGGGCCTGGGCCTGGGCCTGGGCAGGGCCCCTGGGCCTGGGCCTGGGCCTGGGCCTGGGCCTGGGCCTGGGCCTGGGCCTGGGCCCTGGGCCTGGGCCTGGGCCTGGGCCTGGGCCTGGGCCTGGGCCTGGGGGCCTGGGCCTGGGCCTGGGCCTGGGCCTGGGCCTGGGCCTGGGCCTGGGCCTGGGCCTGGGCCTGGGCCTGGGCCTGGGCCTGGGCCTGGGCCTGGGCCTGGGCCTGGGCCTGGGCCCCTGGGCCACTGGGCCTGGGCCTGGGCCTGGGCCTGGGCCTGGGCCTGGGCCTGGGCCTGGGCCTGGCCCCTGGGCCTGGCCTGGGCCTGGGCCTGGGCCTGGGCCTGGGCCCTGGGCCTGAGCCCTGGGCCTGGGCCTGGGCCCTGGGCCTGGGCCTGGGCCTGGGCCAGGCCCTGGGCCTGGGCCTGGGCCTGGGCCTGGGCCTGGGCCTGGGCCTGGGCCTGGGCCTGGGCCCTGGGCCTGGGCCTGGGCCTGGGCCTGGGCCTGGGCCTGGGCCTGGGCCTGGGCCTGGGCCTGGGCCTGGGCCTGGGCCTGGGCCTGGGCCTGGGCCTGGGCCTGGGCCTGGGCCTGGGCCTGGGCCTGGGCCTGGGCCCTGGGCCTGGGCCTGGGCCTGGGCCTGGGCCTGGGCCTGGGCCTGGGCCTGGGCCTGGGCCTGGGCCTGGGCCTGGGCCTGGGCCTGGGCCTGGGCCTGGGCCTGGGCCTGGGCCTGGGCCTGGGCCTGGGCCTGGGCCTGGGCCTGGGCCTGGGCCTGGGCCTGGGCCCTGGGCCTGGGCCTGGGCCTGGGCCTGGGCCTGGGCCTGGGCCTGGGCCCTGGGCCTGGGCCTGGGCCTGGGCCTGGGCCTGGGCCTGGGCCTGGGCCTGGGCCTGGGCCTGGGCCCTGGGCCTGGGCCACTGGGCCCTGGGCCTGGGCCTGGGCCTGGGCCTGGGCCTGGGCCTGGGCCTGGGCCTGGGCCCTGGGCCTGGGCCTGGGCCTGGGCCTGGGCCTGGGCCTGGGCCTGGGCCTGGGCCTGGGCCTGGGCCTGGGCCTGGGCCTGGGCCTGGGCCTGGGCCTGGGCCTGGGCCCTGGGCCTGGGCCTGGGCCTGGGCCTGGGCCTGGGCCTGGGCCTGGGCCTGGGCCTGGGCCTGGGCCTGGGCCCTGGGCCTGGGGCCTGGGCCTGGGCCTGGGCCTGGGCCTGGGCCTGGGCCTGGGCCTGGGCCTGGGCCCTGGGCCTGGGCCTGGGCCTGGGCCCTGGGCCTGGGCCTGGGCCTGGGCCTGGGGCCTGGGCCTGGGCCTGGGCCTGGCCCTGGGCCTGGGCCTGGGCCTGGGCCTGGGCCTGGGCCTGGGCCTGGGCCTGGGCCTGGGCCCTGGGCCTGGGCCTGCCTGGGCCTGGGCCTGGGCCTGGCCTGGGCCTGGGCCTGGGCCTGGGCCTGGGCCTGGGCCCTGGGCCTGGGCCTGGGCCCTGGGCCTGGGCCTGGGCCTGGGCCTGGGCCTGGGCCTGGGCCTGGGCCTGGGCCTGGGCCTGGGCCTGGGCCTGGGCCTGGGCCCTGGGCCTGGGCCTGGGCCTGGGCCTGGGCCTGGGCCTGGGCCTGGGCCTGGGCCTGGGCCTGGGCCTGGGCCTGGGCCTGGGCCTGGGCCTGGGCCTGGGCCTGGGCCCTGGGCCTGGGCCTGGGCCTGGGCCTGGGCCTGGGCCTGGGCCTGGGCCCTGGGCCTGGGCCTGGGCCTGGGCCTGGGCCTGGGCCTGGGCCTGGGCCTGGGCCTGGGCCTGGGCCTGGGCCTGGGCCTGGGCCTGGGCCTGCCTGGGCCTGGGCCTGGGCCTGGGCCCTGGGCCTGGGCCCTGGGCCTGGGCCTGGGCCTGGGCCTGGGCCTGGGCCCTGGGCCTGGGCCTGGGCCTGGGCCACCTGGGCCTGGGCCTGGGCCTGGGCCTGGGCCTGGGCCTGGGCCTGGGCCTGGGGCCTGGGCCTGGGCCTGGGCCTGGGCCTGGGCCTGGCCTGGGCCTGGGCCTGGGCCTGGGCCTGGGCCTGGGCCTGGGCCTGGGCCTGGGGCCTGGCCTGGGCCTGGGCCTGGGCCTGGGCCTGGGCCTGGGCCTGGGCCTGGGCCTGGGCCCTGGGCCTGGGCCTGGGCCTGGGCCTGGGCCTGGGCCTGGGCCTGGGCCTGGGCCTGGGCCTGGGCCCTGGGCCTGGGGCCTGGGCCTGGGCCTGGGCCTGGGCCTGGGCCTGGGCCTGCCTGGGCCTGGGCCTGGGCCTGGGGCCTGGGCCTGGGCCTGGGCCTGGGCCTGGGCCTGGGCCTGGGCCTGGGCCTGGGCCTGGGCCTGGGCCCTGGGCCTGGGCCTGGGCCCTGGGCCTGGGCCCTGGGCCTGGGCCTGGGCCTGGGCCTGGGCCTGGGCAGGCCTGGGCCTGGGCCCTGGGCCTGGGCCTGGGCCTGGGGCCTGGGCCTGGGCCTGGGCCTGGGCCTGGGCCTGGGCCTGGGCCTGGGCCCTGGGCCTGGGCCTGGGCCTGGGCCCCTGGGCCCTGGGCCTGGGCCTGGGGGCCTGGGCCCTGGGCCTGGGCCTGGGCCTGGGCCTGGGCCTGGGCCTGGGCCTGGCCTGGGCCTGGCCTGGGCCTGGGCCCTGGGCCTGGGCCTGGGCCTGGGGGGCCTGGGCCTGGGCCTGGGCCTGGGCCTGGGCCTGGGCCTGGGCCTGGGCCTGGGCCTGGGCCTGGGCCTGGGCCTGGGCCTGGGCCTGGGCCTGGGCCTGGGCCTGGGCCTGAGCCTGGGCCTGGGCCTGGGGGCCTGGGCCTGGGCCCTGGCCTGGGCCTGGGCCTGGGCCCTGGGCCTGGGCCTGGGCCTGGGCCTGGGCCTGGGCCTGGGCCTGGGCCTGGGCCTGGGCCTGGGCCTGGGCCTGGGCCTGGGCCCAGGCCCTGGGCCTGGGCCTGGGCCTGGGCCTGGGCCTGGGCCCTGGGCCTGGGCCTGGGCCTGGGCCTGGGCCTGGGCCTGGGCCTGGGCCTGGGCCTGGGCCCTGGGCCTGGGCCTGGGCCTGGGCCTGGGCCTGGGCCTGGGCCTGGGCCTGGGCCTGGGCCTGGGCCTGGGCCTGGGCCTGGGCCTGGGGGCCTGGGCCTGGGCCTGGGCCTGGGCCTGGGCCTGGGCCTGGGCCTGGGCCTGGGCCTGGGCCTGGGCCTGGGCCTGGGCCTGGGCCTGGGCCTGCCTGGGCCTGGGCCTGGGCCTGGGCCTGGGCCTGGGCCTGGGCCTGGGCCTGGGGCCTGGGCCTGGGCCTGGGCCTGGGCCTGGGCCTGGGCCTGGGCCTGGGCCTGGGCCTGGGCCTGGGCCTGGGCCTGGGCCTGGGCCTGGGCCTGGGGCCTGGGCCTGGGCCCTGGGCCTGGGCCTGGGCCTGGGCCCTGGGCCTGGGCCTGGGCCTGGGCCTGGGCCCTGGGCCTGGGCCTGGGCCTGGGCCTGGGCCTGGGCCTGGGCCTGGGCCTGGGCCTGGGCCTGGGCCTGGGCCTGGGCCTGGGCCTGGGCCTGGGCCTGGGCCTGGGCCTGGGCCTGGGCCTGGGCCTGGGCCTGGGCCTGGGCCTGGGCCTGGGCCTGGGCCTGGGCCTGGGCCTGGGCCTGGGCCTGGGCCTGGGCCTGGGCCTGGGCCTGGGCCTGGGCCTGGGCCTGGGCCTGGGCCTGGGCCTGGGCCTGGGCCTGGGCCTGGGCCTGGGCCTGGGCCTGGGCCCTGGGCTGGGCCTGGGCCTGGGCCTGGGCCTGGGCCTGGGCCTGGGCCTGGGCCTGGGCC
The DNA here is from genome assembly GCA_020205605.1 of Panax ginseng. Taxonomy (NCBI): domain Eukaryota; kingdom Viridiplantae; phylum Streptophyta; class Magnoliopsida; order Apiales; family Araliaceae; genus Panax; species Panax ginseng. The sequence goes on along the minus strand of CM035142.1, from coordinate 105,651,009 downwards.
TGGGCCTGGGCCCTGGGCCTGGGCCTGGGCCTGGGCCTGGGCCTGAGCCCTGGGCCTGGGCCTGGGCCTGGGCCTGGGCCCAGGCCTGGGCCTGGGCCTGGGCCTGGGCCTGGGCCTGGGCCTGGGCCTGGGCCTGGGCCTGGGCCTGGGCCACTGGGCCTGGGCCTGGGCCTGGGGCCTGGGCCTGGGCCTGGGCCTGGGCCTGGGCCTGGGCCTGGGCCTGGGCCTGGGCCTGGGCCTGGGCCTGGGCCTGGGCCTGGGCCTGGGCCTGGGCCTGGGCCTGGGCCTGGGCCTGGGCCTGGGCCTGGGCCTGGGCCTGGGCCTGGGCCTGGGCTGGGCCTGGGCCTGGGCCTGGGCCTGGGCCTGGGCCTGGGCCTGGGGCCTGGGCCTGGGCCTGGGCCTGGGCCTGGGCCTGGGCCTGGGCCTGGGCCTGGGCCTGGGCCTGGGCCTGGGCCTGGGCCTGGGCCTGGGCCTGGGCCTGGGCCTGGGCCTGGGCCTGGGCCTGGGCCTGGGCCTGGGCCTGGGCCTGGGCCTGGGCCTGGGCCCTGGGCCTGGGCCTGGGCCTGGGCCTGGGCCTGGGCCTGGGCCTGGCCCTGGGCCTGGGCCTGGGCCACAGGCCTGGGCCTGGGCCTGGGCCTGGGCCTGGGCCTGGGCCTGGGCCTGGGCCTGGGCCTGGGCCTGGGCCCTGGGCCTGGGCCTGGGCCTGGGCCTGGGCCTGGGCCCTGGGCCTGGGCCTGGGCCTGGGCCTGGGCCTGGGCCTGGGCCTGGGCCTGGGCCTGGGCCTGGGCCCTGGGCCTGGGCCTGGGCCTGGCCCTGGGCCTGGGCCTGGGCCTGGGCCTGGGCCTGGGCCCTGGGCCTGGGCCTGGGCCTGGGCCTGGGCCTGGGCCTGGGCCTGGGCCTGCCTGGCCTGGGCCTGGGCCTGGGCCTGGGGGCCTGGGCCTGGGCCTGGGCCTGGGCCTGGGCCTGGGCCTGGGCCTGGGGCCTGGGCCTGGGCCTGGGCCTGGGCCTGGGCCTGGGCCTGGGCCTGGGCCTGGGCCTGGGCCTGGGCCTGGGCCTGGGCCTGGGCCTGGGCCTGGGCCTGGGCCTGGGCCTGGGCCTGGGCCTGGGCCTGGGCCTGGGCCTGGGCCTGGGGGCCTGGGCCTGGGGCCTGGGCCTGGGCCTGGGCCTGGGCCTGGGCCTGGGCCTGGGCCTGGGCCTGGGCCTGGGCCTGGGCCTGGGCCTGGGCCTGGGCCTGGGCCTGGGCCTGGGCCTGGGCCTGGGCCCTGGGCCTGGGCCTGGGCCTGGGCCTGGGCCTGGGCCCTGGGCCTGGGCCCTGGGCCTGGGCCTGGGCCCTGGGCCCTGGGCCTGGGCCTGGGCCTGGGCCTGGGCCTGGGCCTGGGCCTGGGCCTGGGCCTGGGCCTGGGCCTGGGCCTGGGCCCTGGGCCTGGGCCTGGGCCTGGGCCTGGGCCTGGGCCTGGGCCTGGGCCTGGGCCTGGGCCTGGGCTGGGCCTGGGCCCTGGGCCTGGGCCTGGGCCTGGGCCTGGGCCCTGGGCCTGGGCCTGGGCCTGGGCCCTGGGCCTGGGCCTGGGCCTGGGCCTGGGCCTGGGCCTGGGCCTGGGCCTGGGCCTGGGCCTGGGCCTGGGCCTGGGCCTGGGCCTGGGCCTGGGGCCTGGGCCTGGGCCTGGGCCTGGGCCACACAGGCCCTGGGCCTGGGCCTGGGCCTGGGCCTGGGCCTGGGCCCTGGGCCTGGGCCTGGGCCTGGGCCTGGGCCTGGGCCCTGGGCCCTGGGCCTGGGCCTGGGCCTGGGCCTGGGCCTGGGCCTGGGCCTGGGCCTGGGCCTGGGCCTGGGCCTGGGCCTGGGCCTGGGCCTGGGCCTGGGCCTGGGCCTGGGCCTGGGCCTGGGCCTGGGCCTGGGCCTGGCCCTGGGCCTGGGCCTGGGCCTGGGCCCTGGGCCTGGGCCTGGGGCCTGGGCCTGGGCCTGGGCCTGGGCCTGGGCCTGGGCCTGGGCCTGGCCTGGGCCTGGGCCTGGGCCTGGGCCTGGGCCTGGGCCTGGGCCTGGGCCTGGGCCTGGGCCTGGGCCTGGGCCTGGGCCTGGGCCTGGGCCTGGGCCTGGGCCTGGGCCTGGGCCTGGGCCTGGGCCTGGGCCCTGGGCCTGGGCCTGGGCCCTGGGCCTGGGCCTGGGCCACAGGCCTGGGCCTGGGCCTGGGCCCTGGGCCTGGGCCTGGGCCTGGGCCCTGGGCCTGGGCCTGGGCCTGGGCCTGGGCCTGGGCCTGGGCCCTGGGCCTGGGCCTGGGCCTGGGCCTGGGCCTGGGCCTGGGCCTGGGCCTGGGCCTGGGCCTGGGCCTGGGCCTGGGCCTGGGCCTGGGCCTGGGCCTGGGCCTGGGCCTGGGCCTGGGCCTGGGCCTGGGCCTGGGCCTGGGCCTGGGCCTGGGCCTGGGCCTGGGCCTGGGCCTGGGCCTGGGCCTGGGCCTGGGCCCTGGGCCTGGGCCTGGGCCTGGGCCTGGGCCTGGGCCTGGGCCTGGGCCTGGGCCTGGGCCTGGGCCTGGGCCTGGGCCTGGGCCTGGGCCTGGGCCTGGGCCTGGGCCTGGGCCTGGGCCTGGGCCTGGGCCTGGGGCCTGGGCCTGGGCCTGGGCCTGGGCCTGGGCCTGGGCCTGGGCCTGGGCCTGGGCCTGGGCCTGGGCCTGGGGGCCACTGGGCCCTGGGCCTGGGCCTGGGCCTGGGCCTGGGCCTGGGCCTGGGCCTGGGCCTGGGCCCTGGGCCTGGGCCTGGGCCTGGGCCTGGCCCTGGGCCTGGGCCTGGGCCTGGGCCTGCCTGGGCCTGGGCCTGGGCCTGGCCCTGGGCCTGGGCCTGGGCCTGGGCCTGGGCCTGGGCCTGGGCCTGGGCCTGGGCCTGGGCCTGGGCCTGGGCCTGGGCCTGGGCCTGGGCCTGGGCCCTGGGCCTGGGCCTGGGCCTGGGCCTGGGCCTGGGCCTGGGCCTGGGCCTGGGCCTGGGCCTGGGCCTGGGCCTGGGCCTGGGCCTGGGCCTGGGCCTGGGCCTGGGCCTGGGCCTGGGCCTGGGGCCTGGGCCTGGGCCCTGGGCCTGGGCCTGGGCCTGGGCCTGGGCCTGGGCCTGGGCCTGCCTGGGCCTGGGCCTGGGCCTGGGCCTGGGGGCCTGGGCCTGGGCCTGGGCCTGGGCCTGGGCCTGGGCCTGGGCCTGAGCCCTGGGCCTGGGCCCTGGGCCTGGGCCTGGGCCTGGGCCTGGGCCTGGGCCTGGGCCTGGGCCTGGGCCTGGGCCTGGGCCTGGGCCCTGGGCCTGGGCCTGGGCCTGGGCCTGGGCCTGGGCCTGGCCCTGGGCCTGGGCCCTGGGCCTGGGCCCTGGGCCTGGGCCTGGCCCTGGGCCTGGGGCCTGGGCCTGGGCCTGGGCCCTGGGCCTGGGCCTGGGCCTGGGCCTGGGCCTGGGCCTGGGCCTGGGCCCTGGGCCTGGGCCTGGGCCTGGGCCTGGGCCTGGGCCTGGGCCTGGCCTGGGCCTGGGCCTGGGCCTGGGCCTGGGCCTGGGCCTGGGCCTGGGCCTGGGCCTGGGCCTGGGCCTGGGCCTGGGCCTGGGCCTGGGCCTGGGCCTGGGCCTGGGCCTGGGCCTGGGCCTGGGCCTGGGCCCCTGGGCCTGGGCCTGGGCCTGGGCCTGGGCCTGGGCCTGGGCCTGGGCCTGGGCCTGGGCCTGGGCCTGGGCCTGGGCCTGGGCCTGGGCCTGGGCCTGGGCCCTGGGCCTGGGCCCTGGGCCCTGGGCCTGGGCCTGGGCCTGGGCCTGGGCCTGGGCCTGGGCCTGGGCCTGGGCCCTGGGCCTGGGCCTGGGCCCTGGGCCTGGGCCCTGGGCCTGGGCCTGGGCCTGGGCCTGGGCCTGGGCCTGGGCCTGGGCCTGGGCCTGGGCCTGGGCCTGGGCCTGGGCCTGGGCCTGGGCCTGGGCCTGGGCCTGGGCCCTGGGCCTGGGCCTGGGCCCTGGCCCTGGGCCTGGGCCTGGGCCTGGGCCTGGGCCTGGGCCTGGGCCTGGGCCCTGGGCCTGGGCCTGGGCCTGGGCCTGGGCCTGGGGCCTGGGCCTGGGCCTGGGCCTGGGCCTGGGCCCTGGGCCTGGGCCTGGGCCTGGGCCTGGGCCTGGGCCTGGGCCTGGGCCCTGGGCCTGGGCCTGGGCCTGGGCCTGGGCCCTGGGCCTGGGCCCACTGGGCCACTGGGCCTGGGCCTGGGCCTGGGCCTGGCCTGGGCCTGGGCCTGGGCCTGGGCCTGGGCCTGGGCCCTGGGCCTGGGCCTGGGCCTGGGCCTGGGCCTGGGCCTGGGCCCTGGGCCTGGGCCTGGGCCTGGGCCTGGGCCTGGGCCTGGGCCTGGGCCTGGGCCTGGGCCTGGGCCTGGGCCTGGGCCTGGGCCCTGGGCCTGGGCCTGGGCCTGGGCCTGGGCCTGGGCCTGGGCCTGGGCCTGGGCCTGGGCCTGGGCCTGGGCCCTGGGCCCTGGGCCTGGGCCTGGGCCTGGGCCTGGGGCCTGGGCCTGGGCCCTGGGCCTGGGCCTGGGCCTGGGCCTGGGCCTGGGCCTGGGCCTGGGCCTGGGGCCTGGGCCTGGGCCTGGGCCTGGGCCTGGGCCTGGGCCTGGGCCCTGGGCCTGGGCCTGGGCCTGGGCCTGGGCCTGGGCCTGGGCCTGGGCCTGGGCCTGGGCCTGGGCCTGGGCCCTGGGCCTGGGCCTGGGCCTGGGCCTGGGCCTGGGCCTGGGCCCTGGGCTGGCCTGGGCCTGGGCCTGGGCCTGGGCCTGGGCCTGGGCCTGGGCCTGGGCCTGGGCCTGGGCCTGGGCCTGGGCCTGGGCCTGGGCCTGGGCCTGGGCCTGGGCCTGGGCCTGGGCCTGGGCCTGGGCCTGGCCCTGGCCTGGGCCTGGGCCACAGGGCCTGGGCCTGGGCCCTGGGCCTGGGCCTGGGCCTGGGCCTGGCCTGGGCCTGGGCCTGGGCCTGGGCCTGGGCCTGGGCCTGGGCCTGGGCCTGGGCCTGGGCCTGGGCCTGGGCCTGGGCCTGGGCCTGGGCCTGGGCCTGGGCCTGGGCCTGGGCCTGGGCCTGGGCCTGGGCCTGGGCCTGGGCCTGGGCCTGGGCCTGGGCCTGGGCCTGGGCCTGGGCCTGGGCCTGGGGCCTGGGCCTGGGCCTGGGCCTGGGCCTGGGCCTGGGCCTGGGCCTGGGCCTGGGCCTGGGGCCTGGGCCCTGGGCCTGGGCCTGGGCCTGGGCCTGGGCCTGGGCCTGGGCCCTGGGCCTGGGCCTGGGCCCTGGGCCCTGCCTGGGCCTGGGCCTGGGCCTGGGCCTGGGCCTGGGCCTGGGCCTGGGCCCTGGGCCTGGGCCTGGGCCTGGGCCTGGGCCTGGGCCTGGGCCTGGGCCTGGGCCTGGGGGCCTGGGCCTGCCTGGGCCTGGGCCTGGGCCTGGGCCCTGGGCCCTGGGCCTGGGCCTGGGCCTGGGCCTGGGCCTGGGCCTGGGCCTGGGCCTGGGCCTGGGCCTGGGCCTGGGCCTGGGCCTGGGCCTGGGCCTGGGCCTGGGCCTGGGCCCTGGGCCTGGGCCCTGGGCCTGGGCCTGGGCCTGGGCCTGGGCCTGGGCCCTGGGCCTGGGCCTGGGCCTGGGCCTGGGCCTGGGCCTGGGCCTGGGCCTGGGCCTGGGCCCTGGGCCTGGGCCTGGGCCTGGGCCTGGGCCTGGGCCTGGGCCTGGGCCTGGGCCTGGGCCTGGGCCTGGGCCTGGGCCTGGGCCTGGGCCCTGGGCCTGGGCCCTGGGCCTGGGCCTGGGCCTGGGCCTGGGCCTGGGCCTGGGCCTGGGCCTGGGCCTGGGCCTGGGCCTGGGCCTGGGCCTGGGCCTGGGCCTGGGCCTGGGCCCTGGGCCTGGGCCTGGGCCTGGGCCTGGGCCTGGCCCTGGGCCTGGGCCTGGGCCTGGGCCTGGCCCTGGGCCTGGGCCTGGGCCTGGGCCTGGGCCTGGGCCTGGGCCTGGGCCCTGGGCCTGGGCCTGGCCTGGGCCTGGGCCTGGGCCTGGGCCTGGGCCTGGGCCTGGGCCCTGGGCCTGGGCCCTGGGCCTGGGCCTGGGCCTGGGCCTGGGCCTGGGCCTGGGCCTGGGCCTGGGCCTGGGCCTGGGCCTGGGCCTGGGCCTGGGCCTGGGCCTGGGCCTGGGCCTGGGCCCTGGGCCTGGGCCTGGGCCTGGGCCTGGGCCTGGGCCTGGGCCTGGGCCTGGGCCTGGGCCTGGGCCTGGGCCTGGGCCACAGGCCTGGGCCTGGGCCTGGGCCTGGGCCTGGGCCTGGGCCTGGGCCTGGGCCTGGGGCCTGGGCCTGGGCCCCTGGGCCCTGGGCCTGGGCCTGGCCCTGGGCCTGGGCCTGGGCCCTGGGCCTGGGCCTGGGGCCTGGGCCCTGGGCCTGGGCCTGGGCCCCTGGGCCTGGGCCTGGGCCTGGGCCTGGGCCTGGGCCTGGGCCTGGGCCTGGGCCTGGGCCTGGGCCTGGGCCTGGGCCTGGGCCTGGGCCTGGGGCCTGGGCCCTGGGCCTGGGCCTGGGCCTGGGCCTGGGCCTGGGCCCTGGGCCTGGGCCTGGGCCTGGGCCTGGGCCTGGGCCTGGGCCTGGGCCTGGGCCTGGGCCTGGGCCTGGGCCCTGGGCCTGGGCCTGGGCCTGGGCCTGGGCCTGGGCCTGGGCCTGGGCCTGGGCCTGGGCCTGGGCCTGGGCCTGGGCCTGGGCCTGGGGCCTGGGCCTGGGCCCTGGGCCTGGGCCTGGGCTGGGCCCACAGGCCACACTGGGCCTGGGCCTGGGCCTGGGCCTGGGCCTGGGCCTGGGCCTGGGCCTGGCCCTGGGCCTGGGCCTGGGCCTGGGCCTGGGCCTGGGCCCTGGGCCTGGGCCTGGGCCTGGGCCTGGGCCTGGGCCTGGGCCTGGGCCTGGGCCTGGGCCTGGGCCTGGGCCTGGGCCCTGGCCCTGGGCCTGGGCCTGGGCCTGGGCCTGGGCCTGGGCCTGGGCCTGGGCCTGGGCCTGGGCCTGGGCCTGGGCCTGGGCCTGGGCCTGGGCCTGGGCCTGGGCCCTGGGCCTGGGCCTGGGCCTGGGCCTGGGCCTGGGCCTGGGCCTGGGCCTGGGCCTGGGCCTGGGCCTGGGCCTGGGCCTGGGCCCTGGGCCTGGGCCTGGGCCTGGGGCCTGGGGCCTGGGCCTGGGCCTGGGCCTGGGCCTGGCCTGGGCCTGGGCCCTGGGCCTGGGCCTGGGCCTGGGCCTGGGCCTGGGCCTGGGCCTGGGCCTGGGCCTGGGCTGGGCCTGGGCCTGGGCCTGGGCCTGGGCCTGGCCTGGGCCTGGGCCTGGGCCTGGGCCTGGGCCCTGGGCCCTGGGCCTGGGCCTGGGCCCCTGGGCCTGGGCCTGGGCCTGGGCCTGGGCCTGGGCCACAGGCCTGGGCCTGGGCCTGGGCCTGGGCCTGGGCCTGGGCCTGGGCCTGGGGCCTGGGCCTGGGCCTGGGCCTGGGCCTGGGCCCTGGGCCTGGGCCTGGGCCTGGGCCTGGGCCTGGGCCTGGGCCTGGGCCTGGGCCTGGGCCTGGGCCTGGGCCTGGGCCTGGGCCTGGGCCTGGGCCTGGGCCTGGGCCTGGGCCTGGGCCTGGGCCTGGGCCTGGGCCTGGGCCTGGGCCTGGGCCTGGGCCTGGGCCTGGGCCTGGGCCTGGGCCCTGGGGCCTGGGCCTGGGCCTGGGCCTGGGCCTGGGCTGGGCCTGGGCCTGGGCCTGGGCCTGGGCCTGGGCCTGGGCCTGGGCCTGGGCCTGGCTGGGCCTGGGCCTGGGCCTGGGCCTGGGCCTGGGCCTGGGCCTGGGCCTGGGCCTGGGCCTGGGCCTGGGCCTGGGCCTGGGCCTGGGCCTGGGCCTGGGCCTGGGGCCTGGGCCTGGCCCCTGGGCCTGGGCCTGGGCCTGGGCCTGGGCCTGGGCCTGGGGCCTGGGCCTGGGCCTGGGCCTGGGGCCTGGGCCTGGGCCTGGGCCTGGGCCTGGGCCTGGGCCTGGGCCTGGGCCTGGGCCCTGGGCCTGGGCCTGGGCCTGGGCCTGGGCCTGGGCCTGGGCCTGGGCCCTGGGCCTGGGCCTGGGCCTGGGCCTGGGCCTGGGCCTGGGCCTGGGCCTGGGCCTGGGCCTGGGCCTGGGCCTGGGCCTGGGCCTGGGCCTGGGCCTGGGCCTGGGCCTGGGCCTGGGCCTGGGCCTGGGCCTGGGCCTGGGCCTGGGCCTGGGCCTGGGCCCTGGGCCTGGGCCTGGGCCTGGGCCTGGGCCCACTGGGCCTGGGCCTGGGCCTGGGCCCTGGGCCTGGGCCCTGGGCCCTGGCCTGGGCCTGGGCCTGGGCCCTGGGCCTGGGCCTGGGCCTGGGCCCCTGGGCCTGGGCCTGGGCCTGGGCCTGGGCCTGGGCCTGGGCCTGGGCCTGGGCCTGGGCCTGGGCCTGGGCCTGGGCCTGGGCCTGGCCTGGGCCCTGGGCCTGGGCCTGGGCCTGGGCCTGGGCCTGGGCCTGGGCCTGGGCCTGGGCCTGGGCCTGGGCCTGGGCCCTGGGCCTGGGCCTGGGCCTGGGCCTGGGCCTGGGCCTGGGCCTGGGCCTGGGGGCCTGGGCCTGGGCCCTGGGCCTGGGCCTGGGCCACTGGGCCTGGGCCTGGGCCTGGGCCTGGGCCTGGGCCTGGGCCTGGGCCTGGGCCTGGGCCTGGGCCTGGGCCTGGGCCTGGGCCTGGGCCTGGGCCTGGGCCTGGGCCTGGGCCTGGGCCTGGGCCTGGGCCTGGGCCTGGGCCACAGGCCTGGGCCTGGGCCTGGGCCTGGGCCTGGGCCTGAGCCTGGGCCCTGGGCCTGGGCCTGGGCCTGGGCCTGGGCCTGGGCCTGGGCCTGGGCCTGGGCCTGGGCCTGGGCCTGGGCCTGGGCCTGGGCCTGGGCCCTGGGCCTGGGCCTGGGCCTGGGCCCTGGGCCTGGGCCTGGGCCTGGGCCTGGGCCTGGGCCCTGGGCCTGGGCCTGGGCCTGGGCCTGGGCCTGGGCCACTGGGCCTGGGCCTGGGCCTGGGCCTGGCCCTGGGGCCTGGGCCTGGGCCTGGGCCTGGGCCTGGGCCTGGGCCTGGGCCTGGGCCTGGGCCTGGGCCTGGGCCTGGGCCTGGGCCTGGGCCTGGGCCTGGGCCTGGGCCTGGGCCTGGGCCTGGGCCTGGGCCTGGGCCTGGGCCTGGGCCTGGGCCTGGGCCTGGGCCTGGGCCTGGGCCTGGGCCTGGGCCTGGGCCTGGGCCTGGGCCTGGGCCTGGGCCTGGGCCTGGGCCTGGGCCTGGGCCTGGGCACTGGGCCTGGGCCCTGGGCCTGGGGCCTGGGCCTGGGCCCCTGGGCCTGGGCCTGGGCCTGGGCCTGGGCCCCTGGGCCCTGGGCCTGGGCCTGGGCCTGGGCCTGGGCCTGGGCCTGGGCCTGGGCCTGGGCCTGGGCCTGGGCCTGGGCCTGGGCCTGGGCCTGGGCCTGGGCCTGGGCCTGGGCCTGGGCCTGGGCCTGGGCCTGGGCCTGGGCCTGGGGCCCTGGGCCTGGGCCTGGGCCTGGGCCTGGGCCTGGGCCTGGGCCTGGGCCTGGGCCTGGGCCTGGGCCTGGGCCTGGGCCTGGGCCTGGGCCTGGGCCTGGGCCTGGGCCTGGGCCTGGGCCTGGGCCTGGGCCTGGGCCTGGGCCTGGGCCTGGGCCTGGGCCTGGGCCTGGGCCTGGGCCTGGGCCTGGGCCTGGGCCTGGGCCTGGGCCTGGGCCTGGGCCTGGGCCTGGGCCTGGGCCTGGGCCTGGGCCTGGGCCACAGGCCTGGGCCTGGGCCTGGGCCCTGGGCCTGGGCCTGGGCCTGGGCCTGGGCCTGGGCCTGGGCCTGGGCCTGGGCCTGGGCCTGGGCCTGGGGGCCTGGGCCTGGGCCTGGGCCTGGGGGCCTGGGCCTGGGCCTGGGCCTGGGCCCTGGGCCTGGGCCTGGGCCCTGGGCCTGGGCCTGGGCCTGGGCCTGGGCCTGGGCCTGGGCCTGGGGGCCTGGGCCTGGGCCTGGGCCTGGGCCTGGGCCTGGGCCTGGGCCTGGGCCTGGCCCTGGGCCTGGGCCTGGGCCTGGGCCTGGGCCTGGGCCCCTGGGCCTGGGCCTGGGCCTGGGCCTGGGCCTGGGCCTGGGCCTGGGCCTGGGCCTGGGCCTGGGCCTGGGCCTGGGCCTGGGCCTGGGCCTGGGCCTGGGCCTGGGCCCTGGGCCCTGGGCCTGGGCCTGGGCCTGGGCCTGGGCCTGGGCCTGGGCCTGGGCCTGGGCCTGGGCCTGGGCCTGGGCCTGGGCCTGGGCCCTGGGCCTGGGCCTGGGCCACTGGGCCTGGGCCTGGGGCCTGGGCCTGGGCCCTGGCCCCTGGGCCTGGGGCCTGGCCTGGGCCTGGGCCACTGGGCCTGGGCCTGGGCCTGGCCTGGGCCTGGGCCCTGGGCCTGGGCCTGGGCCTGGGCCTGGGCCTGGGCCTGGGCCTGGGCCTGGGCCTGGGCCTGGGCCTGGGCCTGGGCCTGGGCCTGGGCCTGGGCCTGGCCTGGGCCTGGGCCTGGGCCTGGGCCTGGGCCTGGGCCTGGGCCTGGGCCTGGGCCTGGGCCTGGGCCTGGGCCTGGGCCTGGGCCTGGGCCTGGGCCCTGGGCCTGGCCTGGGCCTGGGCCTGGGCCTGGGCCTGGGCCTGGGCCTGGGCCTGGGCCTGGGCCTGGGCCTGGGGGCCTGGGCCTGGGGCCTGGGCCTGGGCCTGGGCCTGGCCTGGGCCTGGGCCTGGGCCTGGGCCTGGGCCTGGGCCTGGGCCTGGGCCTGGGCCTGGGCCTGGGCCTGGGCCTGGGCCTGGGCCACAGGCCTGGGCCTGGGCCTGGGCCTGGGCTGGCCTGGGCCCTGGCCTGGGCCCTGGGCCTGGGCCTGGGCCTGGGCCCTGGGCCTGGGCCTGGGCCTGGGCCTGGGCCTGGGCCTGGGGCCTGGGCCTGGGCCTGGGCCTGGGCCTGGGCCCTGGGCCTGGGCCTGGGCCTGGGCCTGGGCCTGGGCCTGGGCCTGGGCCTGGGCCTGGGCCTGGGCCTGGGCCTGGGCCTGGGCCTGGGCCTGGGCCTGGGCCTGGGCCTGGGCCTGGGCCTGGGCCTGGGCCTGGGCCTGGGCCTGGGCCTGGGCCTGGGCCTGGGCCTGGGCCTGGGCCTGGGCCTGGGCCTGGGCCTGGGCCTGGGCCTGGGCCTGGGCCTGGGCCTGGGCCTGGGCCTGGGCCTGGGCCTGGGCCTGGGCCTGGGGCCTGGGCCTGGGCCTGGGCCTGGGGGCCTGGGCCCTGGGCCTGGGCCTGGGCCTGGGCCTGGGCCTGGCCTGGGCCTGGGCCTGGGCCTGGGCCTGGGCCTGGGCCAGGCCTGGGCACTGGGCCTGGGCCTGGGCCTGGGCCTGGGCCTGGGCCTGGGCCTGGGCCTGGGCCTGGGCCACTGGGCCTGGGCCTGGGCCTGGGCCTGGGCCTGGGCCTGGGCCTGGGCCTGGGCCTGGGCCCTGGGCCTGGGCCTGGGCCTGGGCCTGGGCCTGGGCCTGGGCCTGGGCCTGGGCCTGGGCCTGGGCCTGGGCCTGGGCCTGGGCCTGGGCCTGGGCCTGGGCCTGGGCCTGGGCCTGGGCCTGGGCCTGGGCCTGGGCCTGGGCCTGGGCCTGGGCCTGGGCCCTGGGCCTGGCCTGGGCCTGGGCCTGGGCCTGGGCCTGGGCCTGGGCCTGGGCCTGGGCCTGGGCCTGGGCCTGGGCCCTGGGCCTGGGCCTGGGCCTGGGCCTGGGCCTGGGCCCCTGGGCCTGGGCCTGGGCCTGGGCCTGGGCCTGGGCCTGGGCCTGGGCCCTGGGCCTGGGCCTGGGCCTGGGCCTGGGCCTGGGCCTGGGCCACTGGGCCTGGGCCTGGGCCTGGGCCTGGCAGGCCTGGCCTGGGCCTGGGGGCTGGGCCTGGGCCCTGGGCCTGGGCCTGGGCCTGGGCCTGGGCCTGGGCCTGGGCCTGGGCCTGGGCCTGGGCCTGGGCCTGGGCCTGGGCCTGGGCCTGGGCCTGGGCCTGGCCTGGGCCTGGGCCTGGGCCTGGGCCTGGGCCTGGGCCTGGGCCTGGGCCTGGGCCTGGGCCTGGGCCTGGGCCTGGGCCTGGGCCTGGGCCTGGGGGCCTGGGCCTGGGCCTGGGCCTGGGCCTGGGCCCTGGGCCTGGGCCTGGGCCTGGGGCCTGGGCCTGGGCCTGGGCCTGGGCCTGGGCCTGCCTGGCCTGGGCCTGGGCCTGGCCTGGGCCTGGGCCTGGGCCTGGGCCTGGGCCTGGGCCCTGGGCCTGGGCCTGGGCCTGGGCCTGGGCCTGGGGGCCTGGGCCTGGGCCTGGGCCTGGGCCTGGGCCTGGGCCTGGGCCTGGGCCTGGGCCTGGGCCTGGGCCTGGGCCTGGGCCCTGGGCCTGGGCCTGGGCCTGGGCCTGGGCCTGGCCTGGGCCTGGGCCTGGGCCTGGGCCTGGGCCTGGGCCTGGGCCTGGGCCTGGGCCTGGGCCTGGGCCTGGGCCTGGGCCTGGGCCTGGGCCTGGGCCTGGGCCTGGGCCTGGGCCTGGGCCTGGGCCCTGGGCCTGGGCCTGGGCCTGGGCCTGGGCCCTGGGCCTGGGCCTGGGCCTGGGCCTGGGCCTGGGCCTGGGCCCTGGGCCTGGGCCTGGGCCTGGGCCTGGGCCTGGGCCTGGGCCTGGGCCTGGGCCTGGGCCTGGGCCTGGGCCTGGGCCTGGGCCTGGGCCTGGGCCTGGGCCTGGGCCTGGGCCTGGGCCTGGGGGCCTGGGCCTGGGCCTGGGCCTGGGCCTGGGCCTGGGCCTGGGCCTGGGCCTGGGGCCTGGGCCTGGGCCTGGGGCCTGGGCCTGGGCCCTGGGCCTGGGCCTGGGCTGGCCACTGGGCCTGGGCCTGGGCCTGGGCCTGGGCCTGGGCCTGGGCCCTGGGCCTGGGCCTGGGCCTGGGCCTGGGCCTGGGCCTGGGCCTGGGCCTGGGCCTGGGCCTGGGCCTGGGCCTGGGCCTGGCCTGGGCCTGGGCCTGGGCCTGGGCCTGGGCCCTGGGCCTGGGCCTGGGCCTGGGCCTGGGCCTGGGCCTGGGCCTGGGCCTGGGCCTGGGCCTGGGCCTGGGCCTGGGCCTGGGCCTGGGCCCTGGCCCTGGGCCTGGGCCTGGGCCCTGGGCCTGGGCCTGGGCCTGGGCCTGGGCCTGGGCCTGGGCCTGGGCCTGGGCCTGGGGCCTGGGCCTGGGCCTGGGGCCTGGGCCTGGGCCTGGGCCTGGGCCCCTGGGCCTGGGCCTGGGCCTGGGCCTGGGCCTGGGGCCTGGCCTGGGCCTGGGCCTGGGCCTGGGCCTGGGCCTGGGCCTGGGCTGGGCCTGGGCCTGGGCCTGGGCCTGGGCCTGGGCCTGGGCCTGGGCCTGGGCCTGGGCCTGGGCCTGGGCCTGAGCCTGGGCCTGGGCCTGGGCCTGGGCCTGGGCCTGGGCCTGGGCCCTGGGCCTGGGCCTGGGCCTGGGCCTGGGCCTGGGCCTGGGCCTGGGCCTGGGCCTGGGCCTGGGCCTGGGCCTGGGCCTGGGCCTGGGCCTGGGCCTGGGCCTGGGCCTGGGCCTGGGCCTGGGCCTGGGCCTGGGCCTGGGCCTGGGGCCTGGGCCTGGGCCTGGGCCTGGGCCTGGGCCTGGGCCTGGCCTGGGCTGGGCCTGGGCCCTGGGCCCTGGGCCTGGGCCTGGGCCTGGGCCTGGGCCTGGGCCTGGGCCTGGGCCTGGGCCCTGGGCCTGGGCCCTGGGCCTGGGCCTGGGCCTGGGCCTGGGCCTGGGCCTGGGCCTGGGCCTGGGCCTGGGCCTGGGCCTGGGCCTGGGCCTGGGCCTGGGCCTGGGCCTGGGCCTGGGCCTGGGCCTGGGCCTGGGCCTGGGCCTGGGCCTGGGCCTGGGCCTGGGCCTGGGCCTGGGCACCTGGCCTGGGCCTGGGCCTGGGCCTGGGCCTGGGGCCTGGGCCTGGGCCTGGCCTGGGCCTGGGCCTGGGCCTGGGCCTGGGCCTGGGCCCTGGGCCTGGGCCTGGGCCTGGGCCTGGGCCTGGGCCTGGGCCCTGGGCCTGGGCCTGGGCCTGGGCCCTGGGCCTGGGCCTGGGCCTGGGCCTGGGCCTGGGCCTGGGCCTGGGCCTGGGCCTGGGCCTGGGCCTGGGCCTGGGCCTGGGCCTGGGCCTGGGCCTGGGCCTGGGCCTGGGCCTGGGCCTGGGCCTGGGCCTGGGCCTGGGCCTGGGCCTGGGCCCTGGGCCTGGGCCTGGGCCTGGGCCTGGGCCTGGGCCTGGGCCTGGGCCTGGGCCTGGGCCTGGGCCTGGGCCTGGGCCTGGGCCTGGGCCTGGCCCTGGGCCTGGGCCTGGGCCTGGGCCTGGGCCTGGGCCTGGGCCCTGGGCCTGGGGGCCTGGGCCTGGGCCTGGGCCCTGGGCCACTGGGCCTGGGCCTGGGCCTGGGCCCTGGGCCTGGGCCTGGGCCTGGGCCTGGGCCTGGGCCTGGGCCTGGGCCTGGGCCTGGGCCCTGGGCCTGGGCCTGGGCCCTGGGCACTGGGCCTGGGCCTGGGCCCTGGGCCTGGGCCTGGGCCTGGGCCCTGGGCCTGGGCCTGGGCCTGGGCCTGGGCCTGGGCCTGGGCCTGGGCCTGGGCCTGGGCCCTGGGCCTGGGCCCTGGGCCTGGGCCTGGGCCTGGGCCTGGGCCTGGGCCTGGGCCTGGGCCTGGGCCTGGGCCTGGGCCCTGGGCCTGGGCCTGGGCCTGGGGCCTGGGCCTGGGCCTGGGCCTGGGCCTGGGCCTGGGGGCCTGGGCCTGGGCCTGGGCCTGGGCCTGGGCCTGGCCCCTGGGCCTGGGCCTGGGCCTGGGCCTGGGCCTGGGCCTGGGCCTGGGCCCTGGGCCTGGGCCTGGGCCTGGGCCTGGGCCTGGGCCTGGGCCTGGGCCTGGCCTGGGCCTGGGCCTGGGCCCTGGGCCTGGGCCTGGGCCTGGGCCTGGGCCTGGGCCTGGGCCTGGGCCTGGGCCTGGGCCTGGGCCTGGGCCTGGGCCTGGGCCTGGGCCTGGGCCCTGGGCCTGGGCCTGGGCCTGGGCCTGGGCCTGGGCCTGGGCCTGGGCCTGGGCCTGGGCCTGGGCCTGGGCCTGGGCCTGGGCCTGGGCCTGGGCCTGGGCCTGGGCCTGGGCCTGGGCCTGGGCCTGGGCCTGGGCCTGGGCCTGGGCCCCTGGGCCTGGGCCTGGGCCTGGGCCTGGGCCCTGGGCCTGGGCCTGGGCCTGGGCCTGGGCCTGGGCCTGGGCCTGGGCCTGGGCCTGGGCCTGGGCCTGGGCCTGGGCCTGGGCCTGGGCCTGGCCTGGGCCTGGGCCTGGGCCTGGGCCTGGGCCTGGGCCTGGGCCTGGGCCCCTGGCCCTGGGCCTGGGCCTGGGCCTGGGCCCTGGGCCTGGGCCTGGGCCTGGGCCTGGGCCTGGGCCTGGGCCTGGGCCCTGGGCCTGGGCCTGGGCCTGGGCCTGGGCCTGGGCCTGGGCCTGGGCCTGGGCCTGGGCCCTGGGCCTGGGCCTGGGCCTGGGCCTGGGCCTGGGCCTGGGCCTGGGCCCTGGGCCTGGGCCTGGGCCTGGGCCTGGGCCTGGGCCTGGGCCTGGGCCTGGGCCTGGGCCTGGGCCTGGGCCTGGGCCTGGGCCTGGGCCTGGGCCTGGGCCCTGGGCCTGGGCCTGGGCCTGGGCCTGGGCCTGGGCCTGGGCCTGGGCCTGGGCCTGGGCCTGGGCCTGGGCCTGGGCCTGGGCCTGGGCCCTGGGCCTGGGCCTGGGCCTGGGCCTGGGCCTGGGCCTGGGCCTGGGCCTGGGCCTGGGCCTGGGCCTGGGCCTGGGCCTGGGCCTGGGCCTGGGCCTGGGCCTGGGCCCTGGGCCTGGGCCTGGGCCTGGGCCTGGGCCCTGGGCCTGGGCCTGGGCCTGGGCCTGGGCCTGGGGGCTGGGCCTGGGCCTGGGCCTGGGCCCTGGGCCTGGGCCTGGGCCTGGGCCTGGGCCTGGGCCTGGGCCTGGGCCTGGGCCCTGGGCCTGGGCCTGGGCCTGGGCCTGCCTGGGCCACAGGCCTGGGCCTGGGCCTGGGCCTGGGCCTGGGCCTGGGCCTGGGCCTGGGCCTGGGCCTGGGCCCTGGGCCTGGGCCTGGGCCTGGGCCTGGGCCTGGGCCTGGGCCTGGGCCTGGGCCTGGGCCTGGGCCTGGGCCTGGGCCTGGGCCTGGGCCTGGGCCTGGGCCTGGGCCTGGGCCTGGGCCTGGGCCTGGGCCTGGGCCTGGGCCTGGGCCACTGGGCCTGGGCCTGGGCCTGGGCTGGGCCTGGCCCTGGGCCTGGGCCTGGGCCTGGGCCTGGGCCTGGGCCTGGGCCTGGGCCTGGGCCCTGGGCCAGGCCTGGGCCTGGGCCTGGGCCTGGGCCTGGGCCTGGGCCTGGGCCTGGGCCTGGGCCTGGGCCTGGGGCCTGGGCCTGGGCCTGGGCCTGGGCCTGGGCCTGGGCCTGGGCCCTGGGCCTGGGCCTGGCCTGGGCCTGGGCCTGGGCCTGGGCCTGGGCCTGGGCCTGGGCCTGGGCCTGGGCCCTGGGCCTGGGCCCTGGGCCTGGGCCCTGGGCCTGGGCCTGGGCCTGGCCTGGGCCCTGGGCCTGGGCCTGGGCCTGGGCCTGGGCCTGGGCCTGGGCCTGGGCCTGGGCCTGGGCCCTGGGCCTGGGCCCTGGGCCTGGGCCTGGGCCTGGGCCTGGGCCTGGGCCTGGGCCTGGGCCTGGGCCTGGGCCTGGGCCTGGGCCCTGGGCCTGGGCCTGGGCCTGGGCCTGGGGGGCCTGGGCCTGGGCCTGGGCCTGGGCCTGGGCCCTGGGCCTGGGCCTGCCTGGGCCTGGGCCTGGGCCTGGGCCTGGGCCTGGGCCTGGGCCTGGGCCTGGGCCTGGGCCTGGGCCTGGGCCTGGGCCCTGGGCCTGGGCCTGGGCCTGGGCCTGGGCCTGGGCCTGGGCCTGGGCCTGGGCCTGGGCCTGGGCCTGGGCCACTGGGCCTGGGCCCTGGGCCTGGGCCTGGGCCTGGGCCTGGGCCTGGGCCTGGGCCTGGGCCTGGGCCTGGGCCTGGGCCTGGGCCTGGGCCTGGGCCTGGGCCTGGGCCTGGGCCCTGGGCCCTGGGCCTGGGCCTGGGCCTGGCCTGGGCCTGGGCTGGGCCTGGGCCTGGGCCTGGGCCCTGGGCCTGGGCCTGGGCCTGGGCCTGGGCCTGGGCCTGGGCCTGGGCCTGGGCCTGGGCCTGGGCCTGGGCCTGGGCCTGGGCCCTGGCCCTGGGCCTGGGCCTGGGCCTGGGCCTGGGCCTGGGCCTGGGCCTGGGCCTGGGCCTGGGGCTGGGCCTGGGCCTGGGCCTGGGCCTGGGCCTGGGCCTGGGCCTGGGCCCTGGGCCCTGGGCCTGGGCCTGGGCCCCTGGGCCTGGGCCTGGGCCTGGGCCTGGGCCTGGGCCTGGGCCTGGGCCTGGGCCCTGGGCCCCCTGGGGGCCTGGGCCTGGGCCTGGGCCTGGGCCCTGGCCTGGGCCTGGGCCTGGGCCTGGGCCTGGGCCCTGGGCCTGGGCCTGGGCCTGGGCCTGGGCCTGGGCCTGGGCCTGGGCCTGGGCCCTGGGCCTGGGCCTGGGCCCTGGGCCTGGGCCTGGGCCTGGGCCTGGGCCTGGGCCTGGGCCTGGGCCTGGGCCTGGGCCTGGGGCCTGGGCCTGGGCCTGGGCCTGGGCCTGGGCCTGGGCCTGGGCCTGGGCCTGGGCCTGGGCCTGGGCCTGGGCCTGGCCCTGGGCCTGGGCCTGGGCCTGGGCCTGGGCCTGGGCCTGGGCCTGGGCCTGGGCCTGGGCCTGGGCCTGGGCCCTGGGCCTGGGCCTGGGCCTGGGCCTGGGCCCTGGGCCTGGGCCCTGGGCCTGGGCCTGGGCCTGGGCCTGGGCCTGGGCCTGGGCCTGGGCCTGGGCCTGGGCCTGGGCCTGGGCCTGGGCCTGGGCACTGGGCCTGGGCCTGGGCCTGGGCCTGGGCCTGGGCCTGGGCCTGGGCCTGGGCCTGGGCCTGGGCCTGGGCCTGGGCCTGGGCCTGGGCCCTGGGCCCCTGGGCCTGGGCCTGGGCCTGGGCCTGGGCCTGGGCCTGGGCCTGGGCCTGGGCCTGGGCCTGGGCCTGGGCCTGGGCCTGGGCCTGGGCCTGGGCCCCTGGGCCTGGGCCTGGGCCTGGGCCTGGGCCTGGGCCTGGGCCTGGGCCTGGGCCCTGGGCCCTGGGCCTGGGCCTGGGCCTGGGCCTGGGCCTGGGCCTGGGCCTGGGCCTGGGCCTGGGCCTGGGCCTGGGCCTGGGCCTGGGCCTGGGCCTGGGCCTGGGCCTGGGCCCTGGGCCTGGGCCTGGGCCCTGGGCCTGGGCCTGGGCCTGGGCCTGGGCCTGGGCCTGGGCCTGGGCCTGGGCCTGGGCCTGGGCCTGGGCCTGGGCCTGGGCCTGGGCCTGGGCCTGGGCCTGGGCCCTGGGCCTGGGCCACTGGGCCTGGGCCCTGGGCCTGGGCCTGGGCCTGGGCCTGGGCCTGGGCCTGGGCCTGGGCCTGGGCCTGGGCCTGGCCTGGGCCCTGGGCCTGGGCCTGGGCCCTGGGCCTGGGCCCTGGGCCTGGGCCTGGGCCTGGGCCCCTGGGCCTGGGCCTGGGCCCTGGGCCTGGGCCTGGGCCTGGGCCTGGGCCTGGGCCTGGGCCTGGGCCTGGGCCTGGGCCTGGGCCTGGGCCTGGGGCCTGGGCCTGGGCCTGGGCCTGGGCCTGGGCCTGGGCCCTGGGCCCTGGGCCTGGGCCTGGGCCTGGGCCTGGGCCTGGGCCTGGCCCTGGGCCTGGGCCTGGGCTGGGCCTGGGCCTGGGGGCCTGGGCCTGGGCCTGGGCCTGGGCCTGGGCCTGGGCCTGGGCCTGGGCCTGGGCCTGGGCCTGGGCCTGGGCCCTGGGCCTGGGCCTGGGCCCTGGGCCTGGGCCTGGGCCTGGGCCTGGGCCTGGCCCTGGGCCTGGGCCTGGGCCTGGGCCTGGGCCTGGGCCTGGGCCTGGGCCCTGGGCCTGGGCCTGGGCCTGGGCCTGGGCCTGGGCCCTGGGCCTGGGCCTGGGCCTGGGCCTGGGCCTGGGCCTGGGCCTGGGCCTGGGCCTGGGCCTGGGCCTGGGCCTGGGCCTGGGCCTGGGCCCTGGGCCTGGCCCCTGGGCCTGGGCCTGGGCCTGGGCCTGGGCCTGGGCCTGGCCTGGGCTGGGCCTGGGCCTGGGCCTGGGCCTGGGCCTGGGCCTGGGCCTGGCCCTGGGCCTGGGCCTGGGCCTGGGCCTGGGCCTGGGCCTGGGCCCTGGGGGGCCTGGGGCCTGGGCCTGGGCACTGCCTGGGCCTGGGCCTGGGCCTGGGCCTGGGCCTGGGCCTGGGCCTGGGCCTGGGCCTGGGCCTGGGCCCTGGGCCCTGGGCCTGGGCCTGGGCCTGGGCCTGGGCCTGGGCCCACAGGCCTGGGCCTGGGCCTGGGCCTGGGCCTGGGCCTGGGCCTCTGGGCCCTGGGCCCTGGGCCCTGGGCCTGGGCCTGGGCCTGGGCCTGGGCCCTGGGCCTGGGCCTGGGCCTGGGCCCTGGGCCTGGGCCTGGGCCTGGGCCTGGGCCTGGGCCTGGGCCTGGGCCCTGGGCCTGGGCCTGGGCCTGGGCCTGGGCCTGGGCCCCTGGGCCTGGGCCTGGGCCCTGGGCCTGGGCCTGGGCCTGGGCCTGGGCCTGGGCCACTGGGCCTGGGCCTGGGCCTGGGCCTGGGCCTGGGCCTGGGCCCTGGCCCTGGGCCTGGGCCCTGGGCCTGGGCCTGGGCCTGGGCCCTGGGCCTGGGCCTGGGCCTGGGCCTGGGCCTGGGCCTGGGCCTGGGCCTGGGCCACTGGGCCTGGGGCCTGGGCCTGGGCCACTGGGCCTGGGCCTGGGCCTGGGCCTGGGCCTGGGCCTGGGCCTGGGGCCTGGGCCTGGGCCTGGGCCTGGGCCTGGGCCTGGGCCTGGGCCTGGGCCTGGGCCTGGGCACAGGCCTGGGCCTGGGCCTGGGCCTGGGCCTGGGCCTGGGGCCTGGGCCTGGGCCTGGGCCTGGGCCTGGGCCTGGGCCTGGGCCTGGGCCTGGGCCTGGGCCTGGGCCTGGGCCTGGGCCTGGGCCTGGGCCTGGGCCTGGGCCTGGGCCTGGGCCTGGGCCCCTGGGCCTGGGCCTGGGCCTGGGGCCTGGGCCTGGGCCTGGGCCTGGGCCCTGGGCCTGGGCCTGGGCCTGGGCCTGGGCCTGGGCCTGGGCCTGGGCCTGGGCCTGGGCCTGGGCCTGGGCCTGGGCCTGGGCCTGGGCCTGGGCCTGGGCCCCTGGGCCTGGGCCTGGGCCTGGGCCTGGGCCCTGGGCCTGGGCCTGGGCCCCTGGGCCTGGGCCCTGGGCCCTGGGCCTGGGCCTGGGCCTGGGCCTGGGCCTGGCCTGAGGCCTGGCCCTGGGCCTGGGCCTGGGGCCTGGGCCTGGGCCTGGGCCTGGGCCTGGGCCTGGAGCCTGGGCCTGGGCCTGGGCCTGGGCCTGGGCCTGGGCCTGGGCCTGGGCCTGGGCCTGGCCCTGGGCCTGGGCCTGGGCCTGGGCCTGGGCCTGGGCCTGGGCCTGGGCCTGGGCCCTGGGCCTGGGCCCTGGGCCTGGGCCTGGGCCTGGGCCCTGGGCCTGGGCCTGGGCCTGGGCCTGGGCCTGGGCCTGGGCCTGGGCCTGGGCCTGGGCCTGGGCCTGCCTGGCCTGGGCCTGGGCCTGGGCCTGGGCCTGGGCCTGGGCCTGGGCCTGGGCCTGGGCCTGGGCCTGGGCCTGGGCCTGGGCCCTGGGCCTGGGCCTGGGCCTGGGCCTGGGCCTGGGCCTGGGGCCCTGGGGCCTGGGCCTGGGCCTGGGCCTGGGCCTGGGCCTGGGCCTGGGCCTGGGCCCTGGGCCTGGGCCTGGGCCTGGGCCTGGGCCTGGGCCTGGGCCCTGAGGCCTGGCCTGGCCTGGGCCTGGGCCTGGGCCCCTGGGCCTGGGCCTGGGCCTGGGCCTGGGCCTGGGCCTGGGCCCAGGCCCTGGGCCTGGGCCTGGGCCCTGGGCCTGGGCCTGGGCCCTGGGCCTGGGCCTGGGCCTGGGCCTGGGCCTGGGCCTGGGCCTGGGCCTGGGCCTGGGGCCTGGGCCTGGGCCTGGGCCTGGAGGCCTGGGCCTGGGCCTGGGCCTGGGCCTGGGCCCTGGGCCTGGGCCTGGGCCTGGGCCTGGGCCTGGGCCTGGGCCTGGGCCTGGGCCTGGGCCCTGGGCCTGGGCCTGGGCCTGGGCCTGGGCCTGGGCCTGGGCCTGGGCCTGGGCCTGGGGCCTGGGCCTGGGCCTGGGCCTGGGCCCTGGGCCCTGGGCCCTGGGCCTGGGCCTGGGCCTGGGCCTGGGCCTGGGCCTGGGCCCTGGGCCTGGGCCTGGGCCTGGGCCCCCTGGGCCTGGGCCCTGGGCCTGGGCCCTGGGCCCTGGGCCTGGGCCCTGGGCCCTGGGCCTGGGCCTGGGCCTGGGCCTGGGCCTGGGCCACAGTGCCCTGGGCCTGGGCCTGGGCCCTGGGCCTGGGCCTGGGCCTGGGCCTGGGCCTGGCCCTGGGCCTGGCCTGAGGCCTGGGCCTGGGCCTGGGCCTGGGCCTGGGCCTGGGCCTGGGCCTGGGCCTGGGCCTGGGCCTGGGCCTGGGCCTGGGCCTGGGCCTGGGCCTGGGCCTGGGCCTGGGCCTGGGCCTGGGCCTGGGCCTGGGCCTGGGCCTGGGCCTGGGCCTGGGCCTGGGCCCTGGGCCTGGGCCTGGGCCTGGGCCTGGGCCTGGGCCTGGGCCTGGGCCTGGGCCTGGGCCTGGGCCCCTGGGCCTGGGCCTGGGCCTGGGCCTGGGCCTGGGCCTGGGCCTGGGCCTGGGCCTGGGCCTGGGCCTGGGCCTGGGCCTGGGCCCTGGGCCTGGGCCTGGGCCTGGGCCTGGGCCTGGGCCTGGGCCTGGGCCTGGGCCCTGGGCCTGGGCCTGGGCCTGGGCCTGGGCCTGGGCCTGGGCCTGGGCACTGGGCCTGGGCCCCTGGGCCTGAGCCTGGGCCTGGCCCTGGGCCTGGGCCTGGGCCTGGGCCTGGGCCTGGGCCTGGGGGCCTGGGCCTGGGCCTGGGCCTGGGCCTGGGCCTGGGCCTGGGCCTGGGCCTGGGCCTGGGCCTGGGCCTGGGCCTGGGCCCCTGGGCCTGGGGGCCTGGGCCTGGGCCTGGGCCTGGGCCTGGGCCCTGGGCCTGGGCCCTGGGCCTGGGCCTGGGCCTGGGCCCTGGGCCTGGGGGCCTGGGCCTGGGCCTGGGCCTGGGCCCTGGGCCCTGGGCCTGGGGCCTGGGCCTGGGCCTGGGCCTGGGCCTGGGCCCTGGGCCTGGGCCTGGGCCTGGGCCTGGCCCTGGGCCTGGGCCTGGCCTGGGGCCTGGGCCCTGGCCTGCCTGGGCCTGGGCCTGGCCTGAGCCTGGGCCTGGGCCTGGGCCTGGGCCTGGCCCTGGGCCTGGGCCCCCTGGGCCAGGCCCTGGGCCTGGGCCTGGGCCTGGGCCTGGGCCTGGGCCTGGGCCTGAGCCCCTGGGCCACTGGCCCCTGGGCCTGGGCCTGGGCCTGGGCCTGGGCCCCTGGGCCCTGGGCCTGGGCCTGGGCCTGGGCCTGTTTTATATAATTCAAAACCTAATTTATTTTATTAGTTTATTAAAATATTATTGAAAAAATTATATATTTTATTAATTTGTATATTTATTAAAATATTATTTAAAATATATAGAAATTGTTAATGTACTTTTAACATTTTTAATTAATTATGTATTTTGCATTATTAATTTACACTAGACTAGGAAAAATAAGACAAGCACACTTGTTATAAATGTAACAAAATAGAGTTCTGATTAACAATGATTTTGCTCTTAAAGTTGGAAAATTTTTAAAAAATGGCACGTTTATCAATTTCAAATCTTTGACATATGCCATGTTTGAAACTATATATCTCTTATTCGCATACAATATATGCAAGAAAATCATATTATTATCTAGAAAGATCATATATACAACTTCTTTAAACTCTACTTTAAATTTGTTTTGCCAGTCTAAAATTAATTTGTTGTTGTATTACTTTTCAATTTCCAGGCCATGATTTATGTTGATTGCATTGATTTTATTGAATTTTTTTATACAATACTATTTTTTATATACTCTTTTTAATTTCAATTTGGTTTCATGTATTTTGTATTTTCCATGTCAAATCACTTGACAAATCAAAATTATTGATAAAGAAACTAATAAGGGTGTATTAGAACCTATGAAGAGAAACTTTTAGCAGAGATGAAGCCACCACTTTTGCAGATCCAGCTGACAAACCCATTTAGAATTCCATGACATATATCAATAAAAACAGAGAGCAGAACATGAAACATATACAAAACTAAAATGATTAAACACAAAACATGAGAAAAATTATGGCCCCTTCAATGATTTGCATGAACTTCAACTAAAACAGGGAAAAAATTATGCCCCTTCAAAATTAAAACTGTTTACTTTATTAGTTAATTGTATATTGTATTGTGTTGTTATTTTATTTATGTTATTATCATATAATATATTTTGTTCTTCACATTTAACAAGTACATGATAGTCTTGAAACTTAGTTAATGATTTTTATTGTTTTTGTATTTTGTATTTTAGTTATTTCCTTCTCTCTTTTTTCTACAACAAATATATTTATTATTTTAAAATATGGTATTTATTTAAAATATATCCTTATTATATTTATGGTATTTTTAACAACTATATAGTTATTTTTAAAAAAAAATCTAGATTATTAATGTAATTATTTTAACATAGCAATTTCACGAGTCCATAACACCCATTCTTGCTAAAAATCATTTAATTACAATCAAATATAGCAAAAGTATATATATTAACTTACATTATCATTTTGTACTCCTGCTTTCTCTTCAAGTTCCTGTTGTTGTTTCTCTCTTGGAAAACTTGGCTTGAGTTTCTACATGCTGTTGAGTAAACACAATACAACAAAATTATGGCCCCTTTCTAATGAAGATTTAAAAATAACATATTAGCCTAAAAAAACTAGTCCCAAAAAGAGTATCTAAACACATTGGACATTATATATTAAAAATTATTATTATTATCATCATAATTATTATAATTATTAATATTATTATCATTATTAGTATTAGTATTATTATTATTATTATTATTATTACTATTATAATAATTATTATTATTATTATTATAGTATTAATTAGTATTATTACTATTATAATTATAGTTATTATTATTGTTATTATTGTTTTATTATTACTATTATTATAATAATAATAATAATTATTATTATTATTATTATTATTATTAGCATTATTGTTATTTGATTTGAGTGAAATTTTAGTGTGAGATGAAATGTGAGCCTTTAGATTAAGTTGAAAGAATTGAGATGAAATTTGAACTGCCATCATTATACTTTATCAAATAAAAATTCAAAAATTAGTTCTGTTTTATTATATAGATCATGCTACAATTACTTACATTCTTTACTAATGTTAAAAAAACAAGCCTCCTGAATTTGTGTTTAAAAAATGTATCTATAATATACTTGACTTTGAGAAAGACTCTAGTTGTAGGTAATTATAATTAAAGGATGAATAGGGGTAATTTAATTAATTATGGTAGGAGACTCGTAAGATTGACCAAAATAGTAAACTTAAAATTTGAAATATGAAATTTCTGAAATCATGATAAAATTATGTATATGGATGCTTTTATATATATATCAACTTATCTTAAAAATTATAAAAGTAAATTTGTCAAGATTAATATTTTATACTATATCTTTAAAATAATTATGTTCTCCTTATGGTGCTTAAAATTGATAATACTTGTCTCCTAGTAGCACTTTAAATAGCATACACAACGAACCAAAAAAAATACTCTAGACTCTGATGAACTGCTTATGAAATAATAAAGACTTGAACACTTAGAATGCTTTGATGATTTAAATGAATTAAATAGTTGACCTTCCTATCTATTTATAAAAGGGATTAGTGACCCTTCAGAAGGGACATAACCCCTTGAAAATTTATTTTTTAGTCAAATCGACATAGTTTTAAGGCTTAACAAAAAAAGCATGTCCATTTAGACCACTAAACGCACGTAGTTTTTGTTTTATTAGAATAAAAAAGACGTAGTTTTAGTTTTTTTAACAAGATCCGCTCGAATAAAAACGACGTAGTTTTAGGGTTCCGTTCAGGCAGATAGACTTTTCTAAAACGACACAGTTTAGATAATAAAACTAATTTAAATAAATTTTGTCTCAAAAATTATATATAGTGACCCTGCACCCACTAACCTCTGCCAGGCTAAATTACCATGATGATGCATACATGTTGTAAGACTCCAACTTTTATGAATAAAGATTAATTTTTTTCGAAATATATTTTTGAATATTATGGTGTGGATTTGATATAATGTTATAGTTATGGGTATTATTTATAAATTTTGCAAAGTAAGAAAGTGGTTATATAATATTCGATTGGTCGGGGAATATTCGTTTTAACAGGGGAATATTCATACGACGGCACAATCATTAGTGGACCCCACAACGAAAGTATTGTCGTAGTTAGAAAATGACAGAATTATCTTTTTATATAAATAACGGCGAAAGTTGTGACGCCCCCAAAATAGGTATACAACACCTATTCTGAGTCGCCAAATACATGGTACAGAATACAAATACAACCTTAAATATACAACATGAGCTGTGAGTTTTAATACAAATATTGTTTTCTAGACAGTATTCAAACTCAAAATAAGTCCTCAATACATTTATTATCACACTATTTCATAGAATAGTGAGGACTACTAATGTTATCATCTGGACCGTCACTCCGTTCCCCGACTAGTCCCTGCTACGTTCTCATTTCCGAAAGAGAATAATGAAAGTAAAAGGGTGAGCTCAACTAGCCCAATAAAAAATATTATGACTAAGATAATGCAGAATAAATTATCGTTAGTCTTCAACAGTGTTAAACTGATACAATATAGCAAACATCAAGTTTAACTGCAGCGGAACAAGCAATCCATTAAAAGAGTTAAGTTTAACTTTCGCCGTTATTTTCATAAAGTATTTTTGTCGTTTTCTCAATTCGAAAATAATTCTATTGTGGGGTCCACCAATGATTGTACCGTCGTACGAATATTCCCCGACTAATCGAATATTCCCCTACAAAACGAATATTTTATATCAACTTGCTTACTTTGCAAAAAAAAAAAAATCACTTATTACCTTAACTTTAAACTTTTATCAATTTAACTATTTACCAAAATAGAAAAAAAAATTGAATACTTTTATTTCATAAAATTGAGGTCTCACAATCACCCTCTTTATGAATTTCGCCTAAAATTTCACGTCGTACACGATATTGAAGAGATGAGAATACCTTGTTTTTTTTCAGATTGTACCTTCCGGTAATTTCCTCGCTATCATGATTTTCCATTTTCATCTCTCTGTATTTCAAATATCATTCTAGAATATAGTTTCAAAACAAAGGTTAATTGACATATCATAATTTGTCGACTTATCAAGTAAACAATTTCGACTTAGGTAAGTCACACACTTAGCAAGTATATAACTTCGTCTCTCCCTCCTAGTTCTAGACTCTTATCTCGCCAATGATTATATCCCTAAGCTCGATACCAACCGTGACTCTAATACCTTTACTTGATAGCACCTCACAATGATACCTATCACCACACCAAAGAAGATAAGCGTCCCTACGGAGATGCGGCGGTGCATTCGAGACTTAGAAGTCACCGGTGAGAGGCTGGGGCTCTTCACACTTATGGCTCGATACCATTGTGACGCCCCCAAAATTAGGTATACATCACCCATTCGGTTTGGGATACATGGTACAAAATTCAAATACAACTTCATTTATACAATTGTTGAGCTGTCGTATAGAATACGACCACAGTTAACTATGAGTTTTAATACAAATGTATGTAACTCTCATGGTACCTCGACCACCACCTTACAATGATACTTTCCATAAAAGTATAGTTGAAAACTGTTTTAGAAATTAAAATCTTTGGGAAGTGCTCAAGGAAACCTTCGTACATGGAAAGCCATGCGTCTAGGTTATGATAGATATCATATCTCCACAGAATTATCCTTGGTTTAACCCAAAAGTCCCCAAAGAAAAATAAGAAGATTACTATCATCTTCTTCCCAATGGTGAGTCTTATCTTGACATATAAATATCTCCGTTGTCTCTAAGTGAAAATTATGTTTCAAATAAACTCCAAGATCATACAGGTAGTGCTCGTAGATATATTCAGCAAGTGAATGTGCACAACTATGTCTTATGAGGACACGAGGTTGTATTTCATTAGACATCTTGTATGATAGTGACAAAACACCCTTCCAAAGTTGGGTTCGCCTCACCCTATTTGATTCACCAAATATAACTACTAAATGATGTATAGAATACAACACACTTTTCTATACTGTTTAGGGAGAACCTCTATAGTTAGAGACCACCGTTCTATTCCCCTGTTATCCCCGCTCGACCCGGCAACACTCTTACGACAACACTCTTATTACCTGAAAGGAATTGTGAAGCAGAAAGGGTGAGCACAACTAGCCCAGTAAAAAATATCATGACTAAAGATAATTAAATTATCAATAGCTTTCATCAATAATAAATCAGAGATTTAGAACATCTAGTAGATGATAAAAATTTTCAATCAGTAGTTGCAGTGGAATGAACAATCCATTAGAAGAGTCAAATAGACCTATAAGGTCTATTATCTCTCTATGTTAAAAGTCCACCAATAATGTTTTATCCGTGTAACATCAATCAACAATTCCATCCACGATCATGTGAATAACTCATAATCACAATTGTGATTCTAAATTCTCTTCGCACCTGTGATTTAAGATAATTTTCATCACCTGAAACATCAAAAATCACGGTTCTACCAAATCACAATTCCTGCTTGTAATCATTAAATCATCTTTTCACTACGACCAAAGATATTCATTATTATCACATCCATGAATTAAACCAGCGATCCATATTGATTTACTATTATAACTCTACCAGCGGTCCATATTGATTCACTAATATAACTTCAACCAACTGATTCGAAAATTAAAGACATCTTCTCGTGGAATAATATTGTACCTAAATACCCGAATGCACAATACTAGAGTGAATAGTAACTGGGTGAATAGTAACTCGTGAATAATAACGTGTGAATAGTAACTCGTGAATAGTAACTCGTGAATAGTACTTGAAGCGAAAAGTGTCCCGAATATTCGATTGAGCAATCTTGGTGACTTCTCACATAAGCATCAATAATCAATACTGGTACTACTTTATGCAACCACGTGTATTACTATACTTTTAACTTAGGGTGTATCAACAAATTAACGGTAAAACTTCCAGCCGTTATTTTCATAAAGTATTTTTGTCGTTTTCAATCAAACAATAATTCTATCAGGGTCCACTAATGATTGTACCGTCGCATTTAATATTCCCGACAAAAGCGAATATTTTATATCAACTTGCTTACTTTGCAAAAAAAATAAATTCACTTATTACCCTTAACTTTAAACTTTTATCAATTTAACTATTTACTAAAATAGAAAAAAAATTGAATACTTTTATTTCATAAAATCCGGGGTCTCACAATCATCTGCATAATATTTTATATTATTAAATCAATAATTGAGATGACAAAGTTATTCATATTATTATTTACAATATTGACAATGTCTAGAAGTTCTGTCAATGAGAGGTTTGATCACCTAATTGCGCACCAATAAAGAGAAATACTTATCGGAAAGCCCCTCTTTTCTGGGAACGACCTAGTTGTTAAATATTATGAGTTATAATATTAATAATGATTAAGTTCGTGTTGATTAAAGATGAAATTGATACCTCCATTGTGTTGGGATTATTAGTGTTAGTAGAAATCGACATCTAGTTCGATAATAATGGATGTCTGGAGGTTATATTGACCAATCAGGTAATTAATCGGATAAATGACCAATTAATTGCTATTAATTCACATGCTTATAACTATTTGTTCACATGTGTGTACTATTGATTCACATGCATGTATCTGTTGGGGATATAATGCAAGATTGATAATAAATGCATGACTAAATTAAAAATGGAGGTATAGATGAAGGTATTATACTATAATTATTTTTTTCACATGATTGTACTATTGATTCACAAGATGTACTATTAGGGGAGGTGGTGCAAGTTTGATAATACTTGCAGGACTAAATTAAAAATGAAAAAAAGATGAAGGTATTATACTGTAATATTTCGAGCTCCAAAACGTGCAATTATCAAAACTATATTTTTCTATAAATAGAAGCTCATTATTCTTTCATTCTCACCAATTCACTAAGACTCACAAGAGCATTTATTGAGAGAGAAGCTTTAGAGAGAAAGTAGAAGAGAAGTCTGCTATCTCACTATTCCAGTATCCAGTCTTCTTCTGAGGTAAGAGATATTATTTTGTTCAGTATTCATAGGAATAATATTTTCTTCCATATTCTGTAGTATGTGAGTAATATTATTTCGTCTCGTATTCCTGATTATACCATCATTTGGTTAAAGTATTGCTTCTATATTTCGTGAAATTAGTAGAATATCCTTAAAATTTGCGTTTCATCTAGTATCGCTTCACAAGGATATTTTCTGCACATTCTTGTTAAATTTAAGTTTTTCATGACGGAGTACTGTCCATAAGTACTATTCATTTATACGGTAATATTCACAAAAGTACTATTCACGGGTACTATTCATAAAGTACTATTCATAAGTACTATTCACGGGGTTACTATTCTCGAAGTTATTATTCACGAGTACTATTCACTCGGTTACTTTTCACCCGGGGTACTATTCATGATAAAAATTAATTTATTTTCAGTCCAAATTATTTTTGGTACAATATTATTCTTGAATTTTACTCCACAAAGCAGTATCATGCCGACAATTTGGACGTTATTGATTTCTGGATAAATTAAATTATAAATCTTTAAAAATTTATCCTTGAACTTGTTTTATTGAATTCTTATCATCTTCATGTTTATATTATGTTGAAAGTCATCTGTGGCCTGTAGTGCATAGATGAACTTGGTATGATTATGACCAGAGATTATTCGGTATAATCATGACCGTAATGTTACAAATGATGTGGTAAAAGTTGGCCCGTAGTGCATTGATGGACAGTTGTTGACATGATCATGACCATTGATGAATACACGAATATCCTTGGCCTATAGTGCATGAATAATCCGTGGTTGTGATACTAATGAATATCCTTGGCCGTAGTGTGTGGGTGATTCGATGATGTGGATTATTTATTAAGCTGAGTCTCAGCGACAAAAGTGATGAAAAATCTTTTAAATCATAGAAGATAGTAGATATCATGCTCTACTTGACTCTTCTAATGGATTGCTTGTTCCGCTGCAGTTAAACTTGATGATTGTTATCACACTATTAATTGCTATTATTAAGTTGTATTTAAATAGTGTGAGCAATTAATTGCTATTAATTCACATGCTTATAACTATTTGTTCACATGCGTGTACTATTGATTCACATACATGTACTGTTAGGGGATATAATGCAAGATTGATAATACGTGCATGACTAAATTAAAAATGGAGGTATAGATGAAGGTATTATACTATAATTATTTTTTTCACATGATTGTACTATTGATTCACATGATTGTACTATTGATTCACAAGATGTACTATTAGGGGAGGTGGTGCAAGTTTGATAGTACTTGCAGGACTAAATTAAAAATGAAAAAAAGATGAAGGTATTATACTGTAATATTTCGAGCCCCAAAACGTGCAATTATCAAAACTATATTTTTCTATAAATAGAAGCTCATTATTCTTTCATTCTCATCAATTCACTAAGACTCACAAGAGCATTTATTGAGAGAGAAGCTTTAGAGAGAAAGTAGAAGAGAAGTCTGTTATCTCACTATTCCAGTGTCCAGTCTTCTTCTGAGGTAAGGGATATTATTTTGTTCAGTATTCATAGGAATAATATTTTCTTTCATACTCTGTAATATGTGAGTAATATTATTTCGTCTCGTATTCCTGATTATACCATCATTCGGTTAAAGTATTGCTTCTATATTTCGTGAAATTAGTAGAATATCCTTAAAATTTGCGTTTCATCTAGTATCGCTTCACAAGGATATTTTCTGCACATTCTTGTTAAATTTAAGTTTTTCATGACGGAGTACTGTCCATAAGTACTATTCATTTATACGGTACTATTCACAAAAGTACTATTCACAGGGTTACTATTCTCGAAGTTACTATTCACGAGTACTATTCACTCGGTTACTTTTCACCCGGGGTACTATTCATGATAAAAATTAATTTATTTTCGGTCCAAATTATTTTTGGTACAATATTATTCTTGAATTTTACTCCACAAAGCAGTATCATGCCGACAATTTGGACGTTATTGATTTCTGGATAAATTAAATTATAAACTTTAAAAATTTATCCTTGAACTTTTTTTATTGAATTCTTATCATCTTCATGTTTATATTATGTTGAAAGTCATCTGTGGCTTGTAGTGCATAGATGAACTTGGTATGATTATGACCAGGGATTATTCGGTATAATCATGACCGTAATGTTACAAATGATGTGGTAAAAGTTGGCCCGTAGTGCATTGATGGACAGTTGTTGACATGATCATGACCATTGATGAATACACGAATATCCTTGGCCTATAGTGCATGAATAATCCGTGGTTGTAATACTAATGAATATCCTTGCCCGTAGTGCGTGGGTGATTCGATGATGTGGATTATTTATTAAGCTGAGTCTCAGCGACAAAAGTGATGAAAAATCTTTTAAATCATAGAAGATAGTAGATATCATGCTTTACTTGACTCTTCTAATGGATTGCTTGTTCCGCTGCAGTTAAACTTGATGATTGTTATATTTTATCAGTTTAACACTGTTGAAGGCTAACGATAATTTATTCTGCATTATCTTAGTCATATATATTTATTCTTTGGGCTAGTTGAGCTCACCTTTGCTTTAATTGTTCTCTTCGTGAAATGAGAATATAGTTGAGACTAGTCGGGAATGGAGTGACAATCTGAGATAATAACATTAGTAGTCCTCATTATTACATTAAATAGTGTGATAATAAATGTAATGAGGACTCCATTGAGTGTTGATATTGTACAGATGACAATATTCGTTTTAAAACTCTCGATTTATGTTATGTCGTATATTACACGACACAGTTGTATTATTAAGTTGTATTTAAATTTTGTACCATGTATTTGGTGATTCAAGATGAATGATGTATACCTATTTTGGGGGCGTCACATGAGTGGTTGGCTAAGCTTAAATAAATCAGATCCGAAAGAAATAAGGAGACCAACATCGAAAAGTAGATCACCATCAGAAAGCCATCAAGATCCAAACCCCCAAACATAGATCTGATTTGGCCATAACATAGATCAAAAAAGAGAAGTTCGAAGGTTCACATTTTAGCCGCCGAAGTTCGAAGGTTCACATTTTATTTTGCGTAGCAGGGGATTGATTTGTATAAGAATTTGTTTGTTTTGTTTGGACTAAAAGCTTTTTTGTTGGTGTGATGTTGATGATGACGATACCGAGCATGGGTGATGCGGTGATGATGGACAAGGGTGATGGAGGAAGATGAAATGGTTTGTTAGATCTGACCAGTTTGGGTTTTATTTTTGTTTAAATTTAATTTAAGTTAATATAAAATGTTATATTACTCTTTTGTCCTTTAAAGTCAATAATACTAATGAATATCCTTGGCTGTAGTGAAGAGATGATGTGGATTATTTATTAAGCTGAGTCCCAGCGATAAAAGTGATGAAAAACCTTTTAAATCATAAAAGATAGTAGATTTTATTCTCTACTTAACTCTTTTAATGGATTGCTTTATTCGCTATGATTAAACTTGATGTTTTCTATATTGTATCGGTTTAACATCGTTGAAGACTAACGATAATTTATTCGCATTATCTTAGTCATAATATTTTTTATTGGGCTAGTTGAGCTCACCTTTTACTTTCATTATTCTCTTTCGAAATGAGAGCGTAGCGAGGGACTAGTCGGGGAGCGAAGTGTGACGGTCCGGATGATAACATTAGTAGTCCTCACTATTCTATGAAATAGTGTGATAATAAATGTATTGAGGACTTATTTTGAGTTTGAATCTTGTCTCAGAAAACAATATTTGTATTAAAACTCACATTTCATGTTGTATATTTAAGGTTGTATTTGTATTACATGTACCATGTATTTGGCGTACTCGAGAATAGTGTGTTGTATACCTATTTTGGGGCGTCCACAACTTTCGCAGATTATTTATATAAAAGATAATTACATCATTTTCTAACTACGATAATACTTTCGTTGTGGGGTCCACTAATGATTGTCTTGAGTGCATTTAATATTCCCTGTTAAAACGAATATTCCCCGACCAATCGAATATTATATAACCACTTTCTTACTTTGCAAAATTTATAAATAATACCCATAACTATAACATTATATCAAATCCACACCATAATATTCAAAAATATATTTCGAAAAAAATTAATCTTTATTCATAAAAGTTGGAGTCTTACAACATGTGCGCCATCACCGTCGACCGACCTAGCCCGAGGTTCGTGGGTCTGGGTCACTATATATAATTTTTGAGACAAAATTTATTTAAATTAGTTTTATTATCTAAACTGTGTCGTTTTAGAAAAGTCTATCTGCCTGAACGGAACCCTAAAACTACGTCGTTTTTGTCTGAACGGATGCGCTGCTAAAAACTAAAACTACGTCTTTTTTATTCTAATAAAACAAAAACTACGTCGTTTAGTGGTCTAAATGGACATGCTTTTTTTGTTAAGCCTTAAAACTATGTCGATTTGACTAAAAAATACATTTTCAAGGGGTTATGTCCCTTCTGAAGGGTCACTAATCCCTTTTATAAATAGATAGGAAGGTCAACTATTTAATTCATTTAAATCATCAAAGCATTCTAAGTGTTCAAGTCTTTATTATTTCATAAGCAGTTCATCAGAGTCTAGAGTATTTTTTTTGGTTCGTTGTGTATGCTATTTAAAGTGCTACTAGGAGACAAGTATTATCAATTTTAAGCACCATAAGGAGAACATAATTATTTTAAAGATATAGTATAAAATATTAATCTTGACAAATTTACTTTTATAATTTTTAAGATAAGTTGATATATATATAAAAGCATCCATATACATAATTTTATCATGATTTCAGAAATTTCATATTTCAAATTTTAAGTTTACTATTTTGGTCAATCTTACGAGTCTCCTACCATAATTAATTAAATTACCCCTATTCATCCTTTAATTATAATTACCTACAACTAGAGTCTTTCTCAAAGTCAAGTATATTATAGATACATTTTTTAAACACAAATTCAGGAGGCTTGTTTTTTTAACATTAGTAAAGAATGTAAGTAATTGTAGCATGATCTATATAATAAAACAGAACTAATTTTGAATTTTTTATTTGATAAAGTATAATGACAGTTCAAATTTCATCTCAATTCTTTCAACTTAATCTAAAGGCTCACATTTCATCTCACACTAAAAATTTCCGCTCAAATCAAATAACAATAATGCTAATAATAATAATAATAATAATAATAATTATTATTATTATTATAATAATAGTAATAATAAAAACAATAATAACAATAATAATAACTATAATTATAATAGTAATAATACTAATTAGTACTATAATAATAATAATAATAATTATTATAATAGTAATAATAATAATAATAATAATAATACTAATACTAATAATGATAATAATATTAATAATTATAATAATTATGATGATAATAATAATAATAATAATAACAATAATAATTATTATAATAATACTAATAATAATTATTATTATTATAATAATAGTAGTAATAATAATAATAATTATAATAGTACTAAAAATAATAATAATAATTATAATAATAATAATAATACTAATTTATAAGTTTTGTAGACATGTTTAGATTTTTCTGGATATCTACTTTTAAAAAAAAATTAATTATTGTGGTAGTGTGGTGAATTATGATAATTGTTATGTGTGATTGTAAGTTATTTTATATTACAAAAAGTTTTTAGATAATGTAGTATTTTTCGAATTTTAATCTAATTTTTCATTCTGTAGTGACTTTACTGAGGTATATATATATAGTATATATATATATATATATATATATATATATATATATATATATATATATATATATATATAGGGAATCCATTCATATGGCAAACCTATTGCCATGACACCATATATAAGAACCCACTTTTAGACCGTTGATCAACTTATTAGAAGGCTTAGATTGAATGTCATAATTGCCCAGTCGGCACAAGCTTTGCCGGCTTTTATTTTAATATATTACACTGTATGGTCAACTGTTGTCATTTTAATAATTTTAAAACAATTTTTTAATATTAAAATACTCCAGCCGACACAACTCCATACTAGACCGTAAGGAATAGTCCCACATTGGTTACCAATGCAACTTGATGTGGGTTGATATAGACCTTAGCCTCTCCCCTTGAGTAGCTAGCTTTTCAAGGTGGGTCAAAGAGGCTAAAGTTTGTATCATTGGTGCTTTCATTGAGAGCCCTACTTGCAAGTCGGGACTCGTAAACAGGATGACCTATAGAAAGGGCTATCTAGAGGCCGGATTAAAATACTGATAGGTGCTAAAGGTGTCCCGATTAAAATACTGATAGGTGCTAAAGGCGTCGGGACAATGAAAAAAAAGGCAATGAGGCCTAGGTAGATGAGCCGACGAGGTTGTCGACTTTGCAAGGCGGGTGTATTGATGCGAACTCCATACTAGACCGTAAGGAATAGTCCCACATTGGTTACCAATGCAACTTGATGTGGGTTGATATAAACCTTAGCCTCTCCCCTTGAGTAGCTAGTTTTTCAAGATGGATCAAAGGGGCTAAGGTTTGTATCATTTACCCAGTAATTATAGTTTTAAATATGTTTTCTCCTATATAACTGTTAGCAGTGGCAGGACTATAAATGCGCTTTATAATGTGTTGATTTGGTTAAATTAATTCAATACCCATGCTTTAGCTTTGATTGGTGTTGTGGTTTTGTAGTTCAATTTTAAGGTTTGTTTCAAACCATTTTCCATTCTGTTCTAGCAAACAGGTGCTAGTATGCTTTAAATAGTGTTTGAAGCTTTATTTATGCAACATGAATCATACCTGTATTCTCTGAACTCTTTTGTTTAATTTGTCACGGAATTTAGCTTAATAGCTTGGCTCATTTTTCTTTTACCCTTTGGGTTGGGCTTTGGCTGTGTTTCCATGATTTTTTTTATTATACTCCAAATGCACTATGGTGGCAGTAGCCCTTTTGAAGCATTTGTTTGTAAATTACTTTACTTATCAAAAACAAGAAGATAACTATTACATTTCTCTGAGTGCATCCTTCATGTACATATTTGTTTTCAGCCAAGATATAAATGAAATGTTTTTTGTTATTCCCGAATGAGTTTAAAGAGGTCTTTCCACTTGGTTAGTATTTTGTGTATTAAGTGATGGCTTGTTATAGGGTCTGTTTTCCAGGTGTATTTGTGGCTCGTTGTCGGGATGGGAGATTGGGTGGCTGGTTGGGTTTTTTGTGTTCTTCTTTCAGAGTTTGGAGTGGGTTAATTTGATATTTTTGCAGATTTCCGCCTCATAGGCTTGTTATTCTCCTAATTTACAGTATCTATAGAAATTGATTTTCTATTATTTTCGGTTTTGGGTACAGCCGTAGAGGATTACTTTTCTTTTCTCTATATTTTTTTTTTCAAATGACAGCGTTGGTGTGAATTCTATCTTTGTAGCATGTTTTGTTGTGGGACAAATAATACCAATTTTTTCCCATCCTAATTCCTACGTTTCATTGATATTGTGGGAAACCCATATGATGCTGCAGTTAGAGGTATAGCAAATAGAGGTGCTAGTATGCTTTAATAGTTTCTGAAGCTTTATTTATGCAATTATGTTTATACATGTTGGATACAATAAATATAATATGATATCATGGTAAAAATTTTAAATACATCAAAAAATACAATAAAATAAAAATACAATATAAATAAGTAATAAATACTATATAAACTTATATAGTTATTAATTAAATAAGATGTTAAAATTATCCAAAATAATAAAATAAAAAAAGATCATAAAATAAATACTATATACAAGAAGTAATTAATTGTATTATTACAATCTGTACAAAATATATTAAAATACAATAACTTCTAGTTGAAGTCTATTGAGTGGAACTGGTCACAATTATAATATATAATATAAAAATTTAATATATATCAATAATAAATAATTACATTTTAATATATAATGTCCAATGTGTTTAGATACTCTTTTGGGACTAGTTTTTTTAGGCTAATATGTTATTTTAGCAACTTCATTAGAAAGGGGCCATAATTCTTTGTTGTATTGTGTTTACTCAAACAGCATGTAGAAACTCAAGCCAAGCTCTTCCAGAGGAAACAACACAGGAACTTGAAGAGAAAGAAAGAGTACAAAATGATAATGTAAGTTAACATATATACTTTTTCATATATTGATTGTATAATGATTTTTTAGCAAGCTGGTGTTATGGACTGTGAAATTGCTATGTTAAAAATAATTACATTAACACTATATAATTTTTTTTAAAAATAACTATATAGTTGTTAAAAATACCATAAATATAATATGATATATTTTAAATAAATACCATATTTAAAATAATAAATATATTTAATATGTAGAAAAAAGAGAGAAGGAAATAACTAAAATACAAAATACAAAACAATAAAATCATTAACTAAGTTTCAAGACTACTGCGTACTTGTTGTAATGTGAAGAACAAAATATATTATATGATAATAACATAAATAAAATAACAACACAATACAATATATAATTAACTAATATGTTAAAACAGTTTTAATTTTGGAAGGGGGCATAATTTTTTCCTGTTTTAGTTGAAGTTCATGCAACTTCATTGGAAGGGGCCATAATTTTTTCATGTTTTGTGTTTAATCATTTTAGTTTTGTATATGTTTCTTATGTTCTGCTCTCTGTTTTTTATTGATATATGTCATGGAATTTAAATGGGGTTTGTCAGCTGGATCTCAAAAGTGGTGGCTTCATCTCTGCTAAAAAGTTTCTCTCTCATAGGTTCTACACCTCTTTATTAGTTTCTTTATCAATAATTTTGATTTGTCAAGTGATTTGACATGGAAAAATACAAAATACATGAAACTAAATTGAAATTAAAAAGAGTATATAAAAAATAGTATTGCATAAAAAAATTCAATAAAATCAATGCTAACAACATAAATCATGGCCTTGGAACTGAAAAGTAATACAACAATAAAATTAACTTTAGACTGGCAAAAACAAATTTAAAGTAGAGTTTAAAGAAGTTGTATATATGATCTTTTCTTAGTATAATATATGATTTTCTCTTTGCATACATATTGTATGAATAAGTAGATATATAGTTTCATAACATGCATATGTCAAAGATTTGGAATTGATAAACGTGCTTCATTTTTAAAAATTTTCCAACTTTAAGAGCAAAATCATTGTTAATCAGAACTCTATTTTTTGGTTACATTTATAACAAGTGTGCTTGTCTTATTTTTCCTAGTCTAGTGTAAATTAATAATGCAATACATAATTAACTAAAATGTTAAAAGTAATTACATTAACAATCTCTCTCTATATATTTTAAATAATATTTTAATAAATATACAAATTAATAAAATACATAATTTTTTCAATAATATTTTAATAAACTAATAAAATAAATTAGGTTTTAACTATATAAAACAAATTTATAATCAAATTAATAATATATATAAAAACTACATTAACTAGTTATTATATAATATGCAATAATTGGTTTAGGGTTTAGGGTTTAGGGTTTAGGGTTTTTAGGAGTTTTAGGAGTTTTAGGGGTTTTAGGGGTTTTGGGGTTTAGGGTTTAGGGGTTTAGGGTTTAGGGTTTGTAGGAGTTTTAGGAGTTTTAGGGGTTTTGGGGTTTTACGGGTTTAGGGTTTAGGGGGTTTAGGGTTTAGGGTTTAGGTTTTAGGAGTTTTAGGGTTTTAGGGGTTTTGGGGGTTTAGGGGTTTGGGGTTTTGGGGTTTGGGGTTTTAGGGTTTGGGGGTTTAGGGGTTTAGGGTTTGGGGTTTTGGGGGTTTTGGGGTTTGGGGTTTGGGGTTTTGGGTTTGGGGTTTAGGGTTTAGGGTTTTGGGGTTTAGGGTTTTAGGGTTTTGAGTTTAGGGTTTTGGGGTTTGAGGGTTTAGGGTTTTGAGGGTTTGGGTTTAGGGTTTGGGGTTTAGGGGTTTGGGGTTTGGGGTTGGGGTTTAGGGGTTTGGGGTTTGGGGTTTGGGGTTTGGGGTTGGGGGTTTGGGGTTTAGGGTTTTAGGGTTTGGGGTTTGGGGTTTTAGGGTTTGGGGTTTGGGGTTTGGGGTTTGGGGTTTGGGGTTTGAAAGGGTTTGGGGTTTTGGGGTTTTGGGGTTTTAGGGTTTTAGGGGTTTGGGGTTTGGGGTTTGGGGTTTGGGTTTGGGGTTTGGGGTTTTAGGGTTTTAGGTGTTTTAGGGTTTTGGGGTTTGAGGGTTTGGGGTTTAGGGTTTAGGGTTTGGGGTTTGGGGTTTGGGGTTTGGGGTTTAGGGTTTTAGGGTTTAGGAGGTTTGGGGTTTGGGGTTTTAGGGGTTTGGGTTTTGGGGTTTAGGTTTGGGTTTTAGGGTTTCTGAGGGTTTGGGGTTTGGGGTTTGGGGTTTGGGTTTGGGTTTTGGGTTTGGGGTTTGGGGGTTTGGGGTTTGGGTTTGGGGTTTGGGTTTTAGGGGTTTGAGTTTAGGGTTTGAGGGGTTTATGGTTTTGGGTTTATGGTTTAGGGTTTGGGGTTTGGGTTTTGGGGGGTTTGTGGTTTGGGGTTTGGGTTTGGGGTTTGGGGTTTAAGGGTTTAGGGGTTTGGGGTTTGGGGTTTGGGGTTTGAGGGTTTGGGGTTTTGGGGTTTTGGGGTTTGGGGTTTTTGGGTTTGGGGTTTGGGGTTTGGGGTTTGGGGTTTGGGGTTTGGGGGTTTGGGTTTTGGGGCACTGGGGCTGGGCCACTGACCTGAGGCCTGGGCTCCTGGGCCCTGGGCCTGGAGCCTGGGCCTGAGGCCTGGGCCCTGGGGCCACAGGCTCCTGGGGCCTGGGCCTGGGCCTGGGCCACAGGCCACACAGGCCTGAGCCTGAGCCTGAGCCTGCAGGCCTGAGCCTGGGCCTGGGCCCTGGGCCCTGGGCCCTGGGCCTGACCTGGGCCCTGGGCCTGGGCCTGGGGACCACAGGCTCCTGGGCTCCTCAACCCTGGGCCTGGGCCACTGGGCCACAGGGCCTGGGCCACTGGGCCTGGGCCTCCCAGGACCCCTGGGCCTCTAAACCCCTAAAACTCCTCAAACCCCTAAACCTGGGCCTGGGCCTAAACTAAACCTAAACCCCCCAAACTAAACCCAAAACCCTAAAACTCCTAAAACTCCTAAAAAACCCTAAACCACTAAACCCTAAACCTAAACCCCTAAACCTAAACCCTTAAAACCTAAAACTCCTAAAACTCCACAAACCTAAACCTAAGCCCTGGGCCTAAACCCTAAACCCTAAACCCTAAAACTCCTAAAACTCCTAAAAACCTAAACCTAAACCTAAACCTAAACCAATTATTGCATATTTATAATAACTAGTTAATGTAGTTTTATATATATTATTAATTGATTATAAATTTGTTTTATATAGTTTTAAACCTAATTTATTTTATTAGTTTATTAAAATATTATTGAAAAATTATGTATTTTATTAATTTGTATATTTATTAAAATATTATTTAAAATATAGAGAGATTGTTAATGTAATTACTTTTAACATTTTAGTTAATTATGTATTGCATTATTAATTTACACTAGACTAGGAAAAATAAGACAAGCACACTTGTTATAAATGTAACCAAAAAATAGAGTTCTGATTAACAATGATTTTTGCTCTTAAAGTTGGAAAATTTTTAAAATGAAGCACGTTTATCAATTCCAAATCTTTGACATATGCATGTTATGAAACTATATATCTACTTATTCATACAATATGTATGCAAAGAAAATCATATATTATACTAAGAAAAGATCATATATACAACTTCTTTAAACTCTACTTTAAATTTGTTTTTGCCAGTCTAAAGTTAATTTTATTGTTGTATTACTTTTCAGTTCCAAGGCCATGATTTATGTTGTTAGCATTGATTTTATTGAATTTTTTTATACAATACTATTTTTATATACTCTTTTTAATTTCAATTTAGTTTCATGTATTTTGTATTTTCCATGTCAAATCTTGACAAATCAAAATTATTGATAAAGAAACTAATAAAGAGGTGTAGAACCTATGAGAGAGAAACTTTTTAGCAGAGATGAAGCCACCACTTTTGAGATCCAGCTGACAAACCCCATTTAAATTCCATGACATATATCAATAAAAACAGAGAGCAGAACATAAAAACATATACAAAACTAAAATGATTAAACACAAAACATGAAAAAATTATGGCCCCTTCAATGAAGTTGCATGAACTTCAACTAAAACAGGAAAAAATTATGCCCCCTTCCAAAATTAAAACTGTTTTAACATATTAGTTAATTATATATTGTATTGTGTTGTTATTTTATTTATGTTATTATCATATAATATATTTTGTTCTTCACATTACAACAAGTACGCAGTAGTCTTGAAACTTAGTTAATGATTTTATTGTTTTGTGTATTTTTGTATTTTAGTTATTTCCTCTCTCTTTTTTCTACATATTAAATATATTTATTATTTTAAATATGGTATTTATTTAAAATATATCATATTATATTTATGGTATTTTTAACAACTATATAGTTATTTTTAAAAAAATTATATAGTGTTAATGTAATTATTTTAACATAGCAATTTCTGATCCATAACACCAGCTTGCTAAAAAATCATTATACAATCAATATATGAAAAAGTATATATGTTAACTTACATTATCATTTTGTACTCTTTCTTTCTCTTCAAGTTCCTGTGTTGTTTCCTCTGGAAGAGCTTGGCTTGAGTTTCTACATGCTGTTTGAGTAAACACAATACAACAAAGAATTATGGCCCCTTTCTAATGAAGTTGCTAAAATAACATATTAGCCTAAAAACTAGTCCCAAAAGAGTATCTAAACACATTGGACATTATATATTAAAATGTAATTATTTATTATTGATATATATTAAATTTTTATATTATATATTATAATTGTGACCAGTTCCACTCAATAGACTTCAACTAGAAGTTATTGTATTTTAATATATTTTGTACAGATTGTAATAATACAATTAATTACTTCTTGTATATAGTATTTATTTTATGATCTTTTTTATTTTATTATTTTGGATAATTTTAACATCTTATTTAATTAATAACTATATAAGTTTATATAGTATTTATTACTTATTTATATTGTATTTTATATTTATTGTATTTTTTGATGTATTTAAAATTTTTACCATGATATCATATTATATTTATTGTATCCAACATGTATAAACATAATTGCATAAATAAAGCTTCAGAAACTATTAAAGCATACTAGCACCTCTATTTACTATACCTCTAACTGCAGCATCATATGGAAAAATCTAAACATGTCTACAAAACTTATAAATTAGTATTATTATTATTATTATAATTATTATTATTATTTTAGTACTATTATAATTATTATTATTATTACTACTATTATTAT
The DNA here is from genome assembly GCA_020205605.1 of Panax ginseng. Classification (NCBI taxonomy): domain Eukaryota; kingdom Viridiplantae; phylum Streptophyta; class Magnoliopsida; order Apiales; family Araliaceae; genus Panax; species Panax ginseng. The sequence goes on along the minus strand of CM035142.1, from coordinate 105,608,255 downwards.
AATAATAATAATTATTATTAGTATTATTATAATAATTATTATTGTTGTTATTATTATTATTATTATTATCATCATAATTATTATAATTATTAATATTATTATCATTATTAGTATTAGTATTATTATTATTATTATTATTATTACTATTATAATAATTATTATTATTATTATTATAATACTAATTAGTATTATTACTATTATAATTATAGTTATTATTATTGTTATTATTGTTTTTATTATTATTATTATTATAATAATAATAATAATTATTATTATTATTATTATTATTATTAGCATTATTGTTATTTGATTTGAGCGGAAATTTTTAGTGTGAGATGAAATGTGAGCCTTTAGATTAAGTTGAAAGAATTGAGATGAAATTTTGAAATCACATTATACTTTTATCAAATAAAAATTCAAAATTAGTTGCTTTTATTATATAGATCATGCTACAATTACTTACATTCTTTACTAATGTTAAAAAACAAGCCTCCTGAATTTGTGTTTAAAAAATGTATCTATAATATACTTGACTTTGAGAAAGACTCTAGTTGTAGGTAATTATAATTAAAGGATGAATAGGGGTAATTTAATTAATTATGGTAGGAGACTCGTAAGATTGACCAAAATAGTAAACTTAAAATTTGAAATATGAAATTTCTGAAATCATGATAAAATTATGTATATGGATGCTTTTATATATATATCAACTTATCTTAAAAATTATAAAAGTAAATTTGTCAAGATTAATATTTTATACTATATCTTTAAAATAATTATGTTCTCCTTATGGTGCTTAAAATTGATAATACTTGTCTCCTAGTAGCACTTTAAATAGCATACACAACGAACCAAAAAAAATACTCTAGACTCTGATGAACTGCTTATGAAATAATAAAGACTTGAACACTTAGAATGCTTTGATGATTTAAATGAATTAAATAGTTGACCTTCCTATCTATTTATAAAAGGGATTAGTGACCTTCGGAAGGACATAACCCTTGAAAATTTATTTTTAGTCAAATCGACATAGTTTTAAGGCTTAACAAAAAAAGCATGTCCATTTAGACCACTAAAGCAGCGTAGTTTTTGTTTTATTAGAATAAAAAAGCGTAGTTTTAGTTTTTAGCAGCAAGATCCGATTCGAATAAAAACGACGTAGTTTTAGGGTTCCGATTCAAAAGTATAGACTTTTCTAAAACGACATACGGTTTAGATAATAAAACTAATTTAAATAAATTTTGTCTCAAAAATTATATATAGTGACCCAGACCCACGAACCCTGCCAGGGTCTGGAGTCGATTTATTTGCGATGATAAGCATATGTTGTAAGACTCCAACTTTTTATGAATAAAGATTAATTTTTTGAAATATATTTTTGAATATTATGGTGTGGATTTGATATAATGTTATAGTTATGGGTATTATTTATAAATTTTGCAAAGTAGCAGAAAGTGGTTATATAATATTCGATTGGTCTGGGAATATTCGTTTTAACAGGGAATATCGCAATTACTCAAGACAATCATTAGTGGACCCCACAACGAAAGTATTGTCGTAGTTAGAAAATGATGTAATTATCTTTTTATATAAATAATCGGCGAAGTTGTGACGCCCCAAAATAGGTATACAACACCTATTCGAAGTCGCCAAATACATGGTGATGTAATACAAATATAACCTTAAATATACAAAACATGAAATGTGAGTTTTAATACAAATATTGTTTTCTAGACAAGATTCAAACTCAAAATAAGTCCTCAATACATTTATTATCACACTATTTCATAGAATAGTGAAAAGGAGGACTACTAATGTTATCATCTCTGACCAAATCAATCACTCCGCTCCCGACTAGTCCTCGCTACGTTTCTCATTTCCGAAAGAGAATAATGAAAGTAAAAGGGTGAGCTCAACTAGCCTAATAAAAATATTATGACTAAGATAATGCGAGAATAAATTATCGTTAGTCTTTCAATGATGTTAAACTGATACAATATAGCAAACATCAAGTTTAACTGCAGCGGAACAAGCAATCCATTAAAAGAGTTAAGTAGAGAATAAAATCTACTATCTTTTATGATTTAAAAGGTTTTTCATCACTTTTATCATTGGACTAAAAACAATAAATAATCCACATCATCTCTTCACTACAGCCAAGGATATTCATTAGTATTATTGACTTTAAAGGACAAAAGAGTAATATAACATTTTATATTAACTTAAATTAAATTTAAACAAAAATAAAACCCAAACTGGTCAGATCTAACAAACCATTTCATCTTCCTCCATCACCCTTGTCCATCATCACCGCATCACCCATGCTCGGTATCGTCATCATCAACATCACACCAACAAAAAAGCTTTTAGTCCAAACAAAACAAACAAATTCTTATACAAATCAATCCCCTGCTACGCAAAATAAAATGTGAACCTTCGAACTTTAATGGCTAAAATGTGAACCTTCGAACTTCTCTTTTTTGATCTATGTTATGGCCAAATCAGATCTATGTTTGGGGGTTTGGATCTTGATGGCTTTCTGATGGTGATCTACTTTTCGATGTTGGTCTCCTTATTTCTTTCGGATCTGATTTATTTAAGCTTAGCCAACCACTCATGTGACGCCCCCAAAATAGGTATACATCATTCATCTTGAATCACCAAATACATGGTACAAAATTTAAATACAACTTAATAATACAACTGTCGTGTAATATACGACATAACATAAACTGAGAGTTTTAAAACGAATATTGTCATCTAGACAATATCAACACTCAATGGAGTCCTCATTACATTTATTATCACACTATTTAACAGAATAATGAGGACTACTAATGTTATTATCTGTATTGTCACTCCATTCCCCGACTAGTCTCAACTATATTCTCATTTCCTGAAGAGAACAATTAAAGCAAAGGGTGAGCTCAACTAGCCCAGTAATAAATATTATGACTAAGATAATGCAGAATAAATTATCGTTAGCCTTCAACAGTGTTAAACTGATAAAATATAACAATCATCAAGTTTAACTGCAGCGGAACAAGCAATCCATTAGAAGAGTCAAGTAAAGCATGATATCTACTATCTTCTATGATTTAAAAGATTTTTCATCACTTTTGTCGCTGAGAATCAGCTTAATAAATAATCCACATCATCGAATCACCCACGACTACTTGGCGAGGATATTCATTAGTATTACAACCACGGATTATTCATGCACTTTATAGGCCAAGGATATTCGTGTATTCATCAATGGTCATGATCATGTCAACAACTGTCCATCAATGCACTACGGGCCAACTTTTACCACATCATTTGTAACATTACGGTCATGATTATACCGAATAATCCCTGGTCATAATCATACCAAGTTCATCTATGCACTACAAGCCACAGATGACTTTCAACATAATATAAACATGAAGATGATAAGAATTCAATAAAAAAAGTTCAAGGATAAATTTTTAAAGTTTATAATTTAATTTATCCAGAAATCAATAACGTCCAAATTGTCGGCATGATACTGCTTTGTGGAGTAAAATTCAAGAATAATATTGTACCAAAAATAATTTGGACCGAAAATAAATTAATTTTTATCATGAATAGTACCCCGGGTGAAAAGTAACCGAGTGAATAGTACTCGTGAATAGTAACTTCGAGAATAGTAACCACTGTGAATAGTACTTTTTGTGAATAAGCATCAGTATAAATGAATAGTACTTATGGACAAAGACTTTCGTCATGAAAAACTTAAATTTAATAAGAATGTGCAGAGAATATCCTTGTGAAGCGATACTAGATGAAACGCAAATTTTAAGGATATTCTACTAATTTTCACGAAATATAGAAGCAATACTTTAGCAGAATGATGGTATAATCGGGGAATACGAGACGAAATAATATTACTCACATATTACAGTATGAAAGAAAATATTATTCCTATGAATCTTGAACAAAATAATATCCCTTACCTCGGAAGAAGATTTGGACCTTTGGAATAGTGAGATAACAGACTTCTCTTCACTTTCTCTCAAAGCTTCTCTCTCAATAAATGCTCTTGTGAGTCTTAGTGAATTGATGAGAATGAAAGAATAATGAGCTTCTATTTATAGAAAAAATATAGTTTTGATAATTGCACGTTTTGGGGCTCAAATATTACAATTATAATACCTTCATCTTTTTTCATTTTTAATTTAGTCCTGCAAGTACTATCAAACTTGCACCACCTCCCCCCTAATAGTACATCTTGTGAATCAATAAGTACAATCATGTGAATCAATAAGTACAATCATGTGAAAAAAATAATTATAGTATAATACCTTCATCTATACCTCCATTTTTAATTTAGTCATGCACGTATTATCAATCTTGCATTATATCCCCTAACAGTACATGTATGTGAATCAATAGTACACGCATGTGAACAAATAGTTATAAGCATGTGAATTAATAGCAATTAATTGCTCACACTATTTAAATACAACTTAATAATAGCAATTAATAGTGTGATAACAATCATCAAGTTTAACTGCAGCGGAACAAGCAATCCATTAGAAGAGTCAAGTAGAGCATGATATCTACTATCTTCTATGATTTAAAAGATTTTTCATCACTTTTGTCGCTGAGACTCAGCTTAATAAATAATCCACATCATCGAATCACCCACACACTACGGCCAAGGATATTCATTAGTATCACAACCACGGATTATTCATGCACTATAGGCCAAGGATATTCGTGTATTCATCAATGGTCATGATCATGTCAACAACTGTCCATCAATGCACTACGCCAACTTTTACCACATCATTTTGTAACATTACGGTCATGATTATACCGAATAATCTCTCGGTCATAATCATACCAAGTTCATCTATGCACTGTGCCAGATGACTTTCAACATAATATAAACATGAAGATGATAAGAATTCAATAAAAACAAGTTCAAGGATAAATTTTAAAGATTTATAATTTAATTTATCCGTAAATCAATAACGTCAAATTGACGGCATGACATCGCTTTGTGGAGTAAAATTCAAGAATAATATTGTACCAAAAATAATTTGAATTTGAAAATAAATTAATTTTTTATCATGAATAGTACCGGGTGAAAAGTGGCAAGGTGAATAGTACTCGTGAATAATAACTTCGAGAATAAGAACTCCGTGAATAAGTCTTCTTAATAATATTACTTTATGAATAGTACCGTGAATAGTACTTTTGTGAATATTACCAGTATAAATGAATAGTACTTTATGGAAAGATATTCATCATGAAAAACTTAAATTTAACAAGAATGTGCGAGAAAATATCCTTGTGAAGCGATACTTTAGATGAAACGCAAATTTTAAGGATATTCTACTAATTTCACGTAAATATAGAAGCAATACTTTAACCAAATGATGGTATAATCAGGAATACGAGACGAAATAATATTACTCACATACTACAGAATATGGAAGAAAATATTATTCCTATGAATACTGAACAAAATAATATCTCTTACCTCAGAAGAAGACTGGATTGGAATAGTGAGATAGCAGACTTCTCTTCTACTTTCTCTCTAAAGCTTCTCTCTCAATAAATGCTCTTGTGAGTCTTAGTGAATTGGTGAGAATGAAAGAATAATGAGCTTCTATTTATAGAAAAATATAGTTTTGATAATTGCACGTTTTGGAGCTCGAAATATTACAGTATAATACCTTCATCTTTTTTTCATTTTTAATTTAGTCCTGCAAGTATTATCAAACTTGCACCACCTCCCCTAATAGTACATCTTGTGAATCAATAGTACAATCATGTGAAAAAAATAATTATAGTATAATACCTTCATCTATACCTCCATTTTTAATTTAGTCATGCACGTATTATCAATCTTGCATTATATCCCCTAACAGTACATGCATGTGAATCAATAGTACACACATGTGAACAAATAGTTATAAGCATGTGAATTAATAGCAATTAATTGGTCATTTATCCGATTAATTACCTGATTGGTCAATATAACCTCCAGACATCCATTATTATCGAACTAGATGTCGATTTCTACTAACACTAATAATCCCAACACAATGGAGGTATCAATTTCATCTTTAATCAACACGAACTTAATCATTATTAATATTATAACTCATAATATTTAACAACTAGGTCGTTCCCAGAAAAGAGGGGCTTTCCGATAAGTATTTCTCTTTATTGGTGCATGATTAGGTGATCAAACCTCGTTCGATGTAACTTACAGACATTGTCAATATTGTAAATAATAATATGAATAACTTTGTCATCTCAATTATTGATTTAATAATATAAAATATTATGCAGATGATTGTGAGACCCCGGATTTTATGAAATAAAAGTATTCAATTTTTTTTCTATTTTAGTAAATAGTTAAATTGATAAAAGTTTAAAGTTAAGGGTAATAAGTGAATTTATTTTTTTTGCAAAGTAAGCAAGTTGATATAAAATATTCGTTTTGTCGGGGAATATTAATTGACGAAGACAATCATCATTGGTGGACCCCATTAATAGAATTATTTCCGGATTGAGAAAACGATAAAAAAATACTTTATGAAAATAACGGCGGAAGTTTTACCGTTAATCTGCTGATGATAACCTTATGTTAAAAGTATAGTAATACACGTGGTTGCATAGTAGTACACGGTATTGATTATTGATGCTTATGTGAGAAGTCACTCAGTATTGTTCAATCGGGTATTCGGGACACTTTTCGTTTCGAAGTACTATTCACGAGTTACTATTCACGAGTTACTATTCACACGTTATTATTCACGAGTTACTATTCACCCAGTTACTATTCACTCTAGTATTGTGCATTCGGGTATTTAGGTACAATATTATTCCATGAGAAGATGTGCTAATTTTTCAGACCGTTGGTTGAAGTTATATTAGTGAATCAATATGGACCGCTGGTAGAGTTATAATAGTAAATCAATATGGATCGCTGGTTTAATTCATGGATGTGATAATAATGAATATCTTTGGTCGTAGTGAAAAGATGATTTAATGATTACAAGCAGGAATTGTGATTTGGTAGAACCGTGATTTTTGATGTTTCAGGTGATGAAAATTATCTTCGTCCTGGGTGCGAAGAGGAATTTAGAATCACAATTGTGATTATGAGTTATTCACATGATCGTGGATGGGAATTGTTGATTGATGTTACACGGATAAAACATTATTGGTGGACTTTTAACATAGAGAAGATAATAGACCTTATGGTCTATTTGACTCTTCTAATGGATTGTTCATTCCGCTGCAACTACGGTTGAAAATTTTTATCATCTACTAGATGTTCTAAATCTCTGATTTATTATTGATGAAAGCTATTGATAATTTAATTATCTTTAGTCATGATATTTTTTACTGGGCTAGTTGTGCTCACCCTTTCTGCTTCACAATTCCTTTCAGGTAATAAGAGTGTTGTCGTAAGAGTGTTGCCGGGTCGAGCGGGGATAACAGGGGAATAGAACGGTGGTCTCTAACTATAGAGGTTCTCCTAAACAAGATAGAAAAGTGTGTTCAGATTCTATACATCATTTAGTAGTTATATTTGGTGAATCAAATAGGTGAGGCTTAACCCAACTTTGGAAGGGTGTTTTGTCACTATCATACAAGATGTCTAATGAAATACAACCTCGTGTCCTCATAAGACATAGTTGTGCACATTCACTTGCTGAATATATCTACGAGCACTACCTGTATGATCTTGGAGTTTATTTGAAACATAATTTTCACTTAGAGACAACGGAGATATTTATATGTCAAGATAAGACTCACCATTGGGAAGAAGATGATAGTAATCTTCTTATTTTTCTTTGGGGACTTTTGGGTTAAACCAAGGATAATTCTGTGGAGATATGATATCTATCATAACCTAGACGCATGGCTTTCCATGTACGAAGGTTTCCTTGAGCACTTCCCAAAGATTTTAATTTCTAAAACAGTTTTCAACTATACTTTTATGGAAAGTATCATTGTAAGGTGGTGGTCGAGGTACCATGAGAGTTACATACATTTGTATTAAAACTCATAGTTAACTGTGGTCGTATTCTATACGACAGCTCAACAATTGTATAAATGAAGTTGTATTTGAATTTTGTACCATGTATCCGCATATTTCGAATGGGTGATGTATACCTAATTTTTGGGGCGCCACGGTTTGGTATCGAGCCATAAGTGTGAAGAGCCCCGAGCCTCTCATTGGTGACTTCCAAGTCTGGAATGCACCAAGCCGACTCTCCGTAGGGAATATTTATCTTTCGGTGCAAGTGGTGACAGGTATCATTGTGAGGTGCTATCAAGTAAAGGTATTAGAGTCATGGTTGGTATCGAGCTTAGGGATATGGTCATTTGGCGGAGATAAGAGTCTCAGAACTAGGAGGGAGAGACGAGTTATATACTTCGCTAGTGTGTGACTTACCTGGTCGAAATTGTTTACTTGATAAAGTCGACAAATTATGATATGTCAATTAACCTTTGTTTTGAAACTATATTCTAGAATGATATTTGAAATACAGGAGATGAGAAATGGAAAATCATGATAGCGAGGAAATTACCGGGAAGGTACAATCTGAAAAGGAAACAAGGTATTCTCATCTCTTCGAATATCAGGTACGTACGTAAATTTCGAGGGCGAAATTCATAAAGAGGGGTGATTGTGAGACCCCGAATTTTATGAAATAAAAGTATTCAATTTTTTTTTTCTATTTTGGTAAATAGTTAAATTGATAAAAGTTTAAAGTTAAGGGTAATAAGTGATTTTTTTTTTTTTGCAAAGTAAGCAAGTTGATATAAAATATTCGTTTTGTAGGGGAATATTCGATTAGTCGGGGAATATTCGTACGACGGTACAATCATTGGTGGACCCCACAATAGAATTATTTTCGAATTGAGAAAACGACAAAAATACTTTATGAAAATAACGGCGAAAGTTTTACCGTTAACTGTTGAAACACCCGGTGTTAAAAGTACAGTAATACGCGTGGTTGCATAGTAGTACACGGTATTGATTATTGATGCTTATCTGAGAAGTCACTCAGTATTATTCAATCGGGTATTCGGGACACTTTTCGTCTCGGAGTACTATTCACGAGTTTCTATTCACAAGTTACTATTCATAAGTTACTATTTACGAGTTACTATTTACCCGGTTACTATTCACTCTAGTATTGTGCATTTGGGTATTTATGTACAATATTATTCCATGAGGAGATGTGCTAATTTTTCAGACCGTTGGTTGAAGTTATATTAGTGAATCAATATGGACCGCGGGTGGAGTTATAATAGTAAATCAATATGGATCACTGGTTTAAAGTTTTAATAGTAAATCAGTATGGACCGTTATTTTAAGTTTTAATAGTAAACCAATATGGACCATTCGTTTAATAGTAAATCAATCTGGACCGTTCATGAATTAGTTACTATTCATTCCATTTTCCTATAAATAGAATCTCATTCCTTCATTATTTCTTATGAATTCACTGAAACTCTAAAGAGAGAAATTATAGAGAAACTATAGAAAAGTATTCTGCTACTTCCCTACTCTTATATTCAGTTTCTTTTACGGTAAGGGATGTTATTTGTTGTACTCATGAAGAAAACTTCTGTTATTCCATTATTTATTATTCTGTTGGAATAACTTGTATATGCGGGCTACCCTATACATGGTGACATTCTTCTGGTATTTCATTCTTTATTATTCTATTGGAATATCCTCGTCTGCATGTAAATGCGTTCACGAACACGGTTCCATTATTTATTATTCGTCGAATAATATCCTGCATGCATTTTACGCCGGACCGGTTCGATCTTTATTATTCATTGGAATATCCACATGCATGCGTTTTATTGGGACTGATTCCGTTATTTATTATTCTCATTTGAATAACGTCCTTGCATATGGCCTATCGCATGCCTAAGTGATTTCTTTTGTTATTCCATTCTTTATTATACTCAATTGGTTAAAACTTTGACTTCTATACTCCATAAAATTAGTGGAATATCATTGATATTTGCGCTTCATCCAGTATCTTTTCATGGAAATATTTTTCTGAGCATTCTTGAATTTTACTCCACAAAGTAGTATCATGTTGACAATTTGGACGTTATTAAGTTCAGGATAAATTAACTTATAAATCTTTAAAACTTATTCTTGAACTTGTTTTATTGAATTATTATGTCATTGTCATGATGAGTTATGTTAGTTATTATGTGAAAACATGAAAGTTTCTTAGAAATCACAAAGGGTTGAAAATCAGATTTTGGTAAAAATGGAGTATGAAATTCAATTGACCATATCTCCTATTATATTTTGAATTTTTGAGTGTGGTCAAGTTCTAGAGTTAGATCTATGAGTTTTCTAGCTTATCCAAGTGGAATCACTAGAAAAGGTGTTGTAGATTTTCGTATGGATTGATTTTAGCAAAGTACGAAAAACTGTAAATTATGAAAAAGGTTGCTGCCACGATTTTAAAAGGGCTGTTTCGGCCACTTAATTTATGAGAAAAATTTTGGCATTTTGGGACATTAAAGTATATGGTATAAAGTACCTCCTGTCAAAAAATGAGCTCATTCTGACTTAAAATGTGCAGGTTATGACCATTTCAATATTTAGATTTTTTCGACGAAAAATGCTATAACCGGAGTTCTATAACTCCGATGATTATGAAATTTAAACTGGAAGCTCACGTTAACATGTGTAAGATCCTGCCAAGATTTGGGAATTTCTGGAGTTAACCGTGAGGTAGCTAATTTCTTAAGGAATTAATTAGAAATTGATTTTTGAAAAATAGTAAATGAATTTTAAAAATGTCAAGAAAAATATATGTTCAATATGGGACTATATTATGCTAAATCCCAGAAAAGAATAATTTTTGGGACTGATTTGGTATTTTTCATGAAAATAGTTTAGCTACGAACATATGAGTTAAATATGTTTTGTGGAGTTGAAGAATTGGTAAATAAGATTTTATGGCTTGGAAATCCTATATAAGGTATATGCAGATTTTTGATGAGTAATTTGATTATTGGTGATGAAATCTTATGAGTATGACATTTTGAATGATTAAATGCATTATTTGGAAAAGTGTAAATAATTAAATTAAATTGTTTATAAGTTTAAGAAGTGATTAAAATATTGTAATAATATTAACAATATTAGATTATGATTTTATTAAGTGATTGATAATGTTTAGATAAATTTAAAGTCTTTAATATTTATCCTTGATTTAGTTTGATTAATGCTTATAATATTGTCATCATCCTTATATTTATATTATGTTGAAAGTCATCTGTGGTCTGTAGTGCATAGATGGACTTGGTATGATTATGACCAGGGATTATTCGGTATAATCATGACGGTAATGTTACAAATGATGTGGAAAAAGTCCTCATTGGCCCGAAGTGCATTGATGGACAGTTTTTGGTATGATTATGGCTATGGATTCTCTTTGGCCGTAGTGAAAAGATGAATTATTTTATGGCATGATCAGGACCGTTAATGACTACATAAATATCCTTGGCCCGTAGTGCATGGATAATTTATGGTCGTGATACTAAAGAATATCCTTGGCCGTAGTGCAGGGGTGATTCGATGATGTGGATTAATTATCGAAATTTGAGTCCCAGCAGAATGAAATATTAATTCATGGATGTGATAATAATGAATATCTTTGGCCGTAGTGCAAAGATGATTTAATGATTACAAGCAGGAATTGTGATTTGGTATAACAATGATTTTTGATGTTTCAAGTGATGAAAATTATCTTCTTCCTGGGTGCGAAGAGGAATTTAGAATCACAATTGTGATTATGAGTTATTCACATGATCGTGGACGGGAATTATTGATTGATGTTTACGGATAAAACATTATTGGTGGACTTTTAATATAGAAGATAATAGACCTTATGGTGCTGTTTTGACTCTTCTAATGGATTGCTCGATTCATTGCGCAACTACGGTTGAAAAGTTTTATCATCTACTATATGTTCTAAATCTCGATTTATTATTAATGAAAGCTATTGATAATTTAATTATCTTTAGTCATGATATTTTTTTTGGGCTAGTTGTGCTCACCCTTTCTCGCTTCACAATTCCTTTCGTGTAATAAGAGTGTTGTAGTAAGAGTATTCAGAGGGTCGAAAACATAATAACCCCAAAATAGGTCCATTCCATCCAACCCATTCTCGAGTCGCCAAATACATGATATCTGTAAAATAACTACAACTTTATTACAATAATTGTCGGTAAAATACAACAACACATATGATGTGAGTTTGGATACAAATATATATCAACTGTGACTCATGTCCCAACCGTGGACAGCACCTCATAATGACACCTTACATAAAGGTATAGTCTAAAACTGTTTTAGAAATTAGAATATTTGGGAAGTGCTCAAGGAAACCTTCGTACATGGGAGGCCATGTTTCTAGGTTATGATAGATATCATATGGCCAAAGAATTATCCTTGGTTGACCCAATAGACCCCAAAGAAAAACGAGAAGATTACTATCATATTCTTCCCAATGGTGAGTCTTCTCTTGACATATCATTATCTCCACTGTCTCTAATTGAGAGTTATATTTCAAATAGACTCCAAGATCATATAGGTAGTGCTGGTAGATATACTCAGCAAGTGGATGTGCACAACCCTGTCTTATGATGACACAAGGTTGTATGTCATTAGACATCTTATATGATAGTGGCAAAACACCCTTCCAAGTTAAATTCACCTCACCCTCAACATCTATAGACCACCGTTCCATTCCCCTATTACCCCCCGCTTGACTCAGCTATACTTTTATTACCTGAAAGGAATTGTGAAGCAAAAGGGTGAACACAACTAGCTCAGTAAAGAATATCATGACTAAAGATAATTAAATTATTAATAGCCTTCATCAATAATAAATCAGAGATTTAGAACATATAGTAGATGATAAAAAATTTCAACCATAGTTCAAATTGAACGAAGCAATCCATTAGAAGAGTCAAATAGACCATAAAATCTATTATCTTCTCCCGTTAAAAATCCACCAACAATGTTTTTTATCCTCGTAACATCAATCAACAGATTACGGTCCACAATCATATGAATAACTCATAATCATAATTGTGATTCTAAATTTCTCTTCGCATTCGTGACGAAGATAACTTTCATCACCGTCTTTACCCGAAACATCAAAGATCATGGTTATACCAAATCACGATTCTCGCTCATAATCATACTTAATAAATCCATCTTTGCACTACGGCCAAAGATATTCATCAACAAACCATCTTTCCACTACATGCCAAAGATATTCAACAACAGTCATTCAGACACTATGCATCAAAGATATTCATCGATTGGTCATGTTCATCTAAACACTGTTCATCTGCAGACCATCGCCAAAGATATTCATCAAATCATTCATCTTTTCACCGCATGCCAAAGATATTCGGTTATATCATCATTTAGATCGAGGATGATGAAAAATATTTTACTGTAAAACGAATCAAATTGAAACAAAAGAACAAATATTAAGGATTCTTACTTTACACAATCCAAGTTCAAAATATTTCATAAATAATCGAGTGGAGAAAATTCAAGAATGAAGACCAAAACATAGATCCAATCAAAGATAGGAATCATAAGACAATCTTGGACACATAAAAGAAAATTTAATTTTTACGTGAATAGTAGTGTAAGATTCGTGAATAAATGTCATTATACATGAATAAGTAACTCTGACGCTAAAAGATAGAAATTTCATAAAAAAACATTATCACGCGTGAATAGTAATTCGTGAATAAGTAACTCATGAATAGTAATTGTGAATAAGAACTCATGAATAGTAACTCATGAATAAGAATCGTGAATAAGAACTCATGAATAAGAACTCATGAATAAGAACATCGACATGAAAAAGTTCCAAATTTGATAAAAGTTCAAACCAATATTTCAAATTTTAATGATATTGAAGAAATAATATCATTTATGAAGAAAATAATCTCCCTTACATATAAAGAATAGATCTTGATTTGGAATCTCTGGATATAGTGCTAAAAGAACTTGTACTATATAGCAATACTCGAAGTACTAAAATACTCACAAAAATACGCTCGATATAACAGAGAGAGAAAGAGAGAGAAATCTTTAGTTTCTAGTGTGATTTTCAATTCTAACCTAAACACCCTATTTATAGGAAAATGCTTAGAACACTAAAGCAGAAAATTTAATAAAATATAAATTTATTTTTCTTAAATTCCTACGCCCATTTTTTTTGGTCAAGCCATCAGCCATACAAATGCCAACATCACCAAAAACGTTTTTCATGAAAATATTACTTAAAACTCCAAAAAAAATAATAATAAATTAATCCGGAACTTCAATAATTCATAATAAATAGCCCTTTTATCAGAAAATTCGTATCTTGCGAATTTTTGTAGGAAATACAATTCTCTACAACTTTGCAGAAGAAAGTTTTCCAAATCCGGAACAGAAATTGACCGAAATTCACATACGGACAATTTTACAAGCTATAATCAAATTTCAGTCAAGAAATGGGGTCTACCGACATGTTTAACATGTTTTAAATAACTTTTGCAACAAAAATACTCTTCCTCCTCATATAATCATATCTCACATTCATTGTAAAAATATCACCATTATATTATTAAAATATAATAATAAATTATTTTATCAGAAAAGATAAAATATCAATTTTCAACAATTGTCACTTTAAAAATTTTCTCCATTTATATCCACATAAAATGAATATTTTCTTATCATATAAATCAATAATTAATTATTCACAAATAATATTACAGAATCACAATAATGACAACCAGGCAGTTCCTAGGAAAGAGGGGGCTTTCCAATAAGGATTTCTCCTTACTGACGCGCAATTAGGTAACCAAACATCTCCTTAGACAGAACTTTCTAGAAATTGCCAATAATGTTATCTAATAATATTATTCAGATAATATGAATTATTGCTTCGATAATAGAAAATACTATGTAGTGACAATTATTAAAACAACAGTAATATAAAATATCAACGCAACAATTATTGAATCAATAAAATATAATCTTTGAACAATAATTTATCGTAATAATTATTGAGTAGTGCGCTTTCACGTAAGAATCAATAATTCAAAAATACTATGCAATACCGCAGTGCACACGCATGCAACAACGCCAGATTACTTTATTTTAACCACGGGTATTCCAACAAAGATTAAAGGTAACAACTACGTAGTTATTTATAAAAACTCCCTTTTATCGCTTTTCTTCATCAAGCAGTTATTACGTTATGGGGCCCACAAATGGTCATGCACTAGGCATAACGCACGAATATTCTTCGACAGAAAGAATATTCCACGACCAAACGAATATTCCCCGATAACAATGAATATTTTATAATCACTTGCGTATTTTTGAAAAAATTCATATATCACCCTTAACTTTAACTTTTTTTATCAATTTAACCATTTACTGAATAGTAATTATAAGAAAAAATTGAATACTTTTATTTCATAAAATTCGGTCTCTTACGGCGTGGATAATGAGGGAATAGAGCAGTGGTCTCTCTAAATTTGTAGAGGTTCTCCCTAAAAAGTATAAAAAAGTTTGTTGTATTCTATACATCATTTAGTAGTTATATTTGGTGAATCAAATAGGGTGAGGCGAACCCACCTTTGGAAGGGTGTTTTGTCACTATCATACAAGATGTCTAATGACATACAACCTCGTGTTCTCATAAGACATGGTTGTGCACATCCACTTGCTGAATATATCTACGAGCACTACCTGTATGATCTTGGAGTTTATTTGAAACATAATTTTCACTTGGAGACAACGAAGATATTTATATGTCAAGAGAAGACTCACCATTGGGAAGAAGATGATAGTAATCTTCTTGTTTTTCTTTGGGGACTTTTGGGTCAACCAAGGATAATTCTGTGGACATATGATATCTATCATAACCTAGACGCATGGCCTCCCATGTACGAAGGTTTCCTTGAGCACTTCCCAAATATTTTAATTTCTAAAACAGTTTTCAACTATACTTTTATGTAAAGTATCATTGTAAGGTGTTGGTCGAAGTACCATGAGAGTTACATACATTTGTATTAAAACTCATAGTTA
This sequence comes from Panax ginseng, assembly GCA_020205605.1. Taxonomy (NCBI): domain Eukaryota; kingdom Viridiplantae; phylum Streptophyta; class Magnoliopsida; order Apiales; family Araliaceae; genus Panax; species Panax ginseng. The sequence continues at coordinate 105,592,099 of CM035142.1, read as the reverse complement.
ACTGTGGTCGTATTCTATACGACAACTCAACAATTGTATAAATGAAGTTGTATTTAAATTTTGTACCATGTATCTGGCAACTCAGAATGGGTGATGTATACCTAATTTTGGGGGCGTCACAGTTGGTATCAGAGCCATAAGTGTGAAGAGCCCCGAGCCTCTCATTTGGTGACTTCAAGTCTCGGAATGCACCGCCGGACTCTCTCGTAGGGACGCTTAGTCTTTCGGTATGGTGGTGATAAAGTACCATTATGAGGTGCTATCCAAGTAAAGGGATTCGAGTCACAATTGGTATCAGAGCTTAGAGTCTAGAATTAGGAGGGGAGAGACGAGTTATATACTTCGCTAGTGTGTGACTTACCTAAGCTGAAATTGTTTACTTGATAAGTCGACAAATTATGATATGTCAATTAACCTTTGTTTTGAAAATATATTCTAGAATGATATTTGAAATACAGGAGATGAGAAATGGAAAATCATGACAGCGAGGAAATTACCGGGAAGGTACAATCTGAAAAAGAAGCAAGGTATTCTCATCTCTTCGAATATCAGGTACGTACGTAAATTTCGAGGGCGAAATTTCATAAGGAGGGGTGATTGTGAGACCCCGAATTTTATGAAATAAAAGTATTCAATTTTTTTTTCTATTTTGGTATATAGTTAAATTGATAAAAGTTTAAAGTTAAGGGTAATAAGTGAATTTTTTTTTTTCAAAGTAAGCAAGTTGATATAAAATATTCGTTTTGTCGGGGAATATTCGATTAGTCGGAGAATATTCGTACGACGGTACAATCATTAGTGGACCCTACAATAAAATTATTGTCGGATTGAGAAATATTTGAAGAAATATTTGAGGGTTTTAGAAATGGGTTTTGTACTTGGGTCAATACAAAAATTCGATTTCACGCTCTAGTGGTAGGCTAAGAAGTCTTCAAGAATATGTCAGAAATTTTATTAACAATAGAAATATCATTCAAAACTGTGACTCTCATCCATGACTTGGGTAGTACGTCACATTGATACCTATCAACTTGCCATCGCCACTCACACGCCGCATTACGTAAAAGTCCGCTCGGTGTATTCCACACAAGGAAGTCAACAACGAAAGGATCGGGGCTCTTTACTTATGATTTGATATGACAATGATTGACTTTAGGAATTTAGTTGCTTGAATTCGCATAACAGGTTGGTTATGTATATAAAAGCTAACAACTTTACGAAAAGCATGATGAGTAGTTAACCAATCGATTCCTAAAATCACATCAAAGGAAAATATTTTCAAAGAGATAAGATCGACAGGTAAAGTGAAAATTTCGATTTGAATCAAAAAGATTTATAAACAGTGGAGGTAACGAAGGCTCCTACTAACGAAGTTTCAACCAATAAGTCAAAGTCTAACTTCTCCGGAGTCAAATTTAAACGTTGAACGCAAGCAAGAGTGATAAAATAATGGGTAAAATTGGTATCTTATATGGTATGGACTTCGCAAGAATTTATAATTAACTAACCCGTGCTAACTTCGTTCGGGTTACTCGCTTTTTGAGAAGTCACGAAAAACGCCTCCTCAGACTTCACCGGTTTTGACTTTTCTGGGACGGTCTTTGGTGCCTCCATCCTAGCTGAACTTGTCTTTGGTGAACGATAAAATCGGGTTAGGTGACCTTCTTTTCCACAATTATAACATGCTTTGGACGGCATCGCACAATTTGGACTGATATGTCCCCCCCCCCTCCGCATTTGAAACATATGATAGGTGGTCGTTCTCCTTCCTTAACAACGGTCTTTGGTCGACGGCGTCTTTCCATCATTGTTGAATTTCCTCTTCTTGAAATGTCCATTCTTATTTTTTGGCCATGATTACCAACCGAATTGGTTACCATATCCGCATGTTGATTCCTCCATGCTTATTGTCACCGCTTTGATGATTATTATCACAGAGATTATCATTTTTTGCCGGTACCGCTCTCTTTTGGTTCGTTGACTCATTATCGCGCTCCACTAATCGAGCCCTATTTACAACATCTCAATATAAGCACAATTTATGAGAAATAAGATATTGGGCGTATCTCCCGCTTCAAACCTCTTAAAACATTCGCGTCATTCGCTTCTTCATTATCGACCAAATGGGATGCAAACCGGGATAACTCCGCAAATTTAGCCTCATATTGCGACACGGTCATATTGTTTTGTTCCAACTTGATAAACTCCACCTCCTTCATGTGAAGAATACTTTCGGGAAAGTACTTGTCGTTGAATAGCTCTTGGAATTTCTCCCAAGACATCTTGAGTCGCGGCCAGTGAGTACGCTTTTGATTCCCACCAAGAATGTCGCTTTCTTCATGCAATACATGAAGGTAGCGAAGGAACCTTTTGCTCCTCGGAGCATCCCAAGACATCAAATATCTTGGTGATCTGCTTTTATCCACGCTCCGCTTTAAGTGGTTTTGGCTCTCCAATAAACTCCGGGTGGTCCCAGCTCCTTGAATCATTTAATGATGACCAACCGTGGGTTGCCATTGTTTCTCCTGCATTATGAACACGAGTCTCTCGTGCGGTGTTGCATGAATTATTAAAAGCTCCTAAACGCATCTGTCTGTTCATCATTTGGTCATGTTGTTGTTATTTACAGGAGGATTATCGCCATCCTGTTGCACATTGTCCTGATTATTGATATATAGAGACTCAACGGTCTCCTGTGCTCCATTGCTATTCTCAACATTCTCGGATGTCATTTTCAAATACTGCCACAAAATAAGGGTTAATTAATATATCACATATTATCCCTATACTCTGACCGACCAATTAAATATCAAATAAACTTAGGTAGGTCATACTAGCGAAGGAATTTTCCGTCTCTCCCCTCCTAGTTCTAGTCTCACATCTTAGCCAGGGATCATATTCCTAAGCTTTGATACCAACTGTGACGCCCCCAAAATAGGTATACATCACCTATTCTGAGTCGTCAAATACATGGTACAGAATACAAATACAAATTAATAATACAACTGTCGTGTACAATACGACAAAACATAAACTATGAGTTTTAATACAAGTATTGTCTACTAGAGATTATACAAACTCAAAATGAGTCCTTATTACAATTATTATTACACTATTTCACAGAATAGTGAGGACTACTAATGCTATCATCTGGTCCGTCACTCCGTTCCCCGACTAGTCCCTGCTACGTTCTCATTTCCTGAAGAGAATAATAAAAGTAAAAGGGTGAGCTCAACTAGCCCAGTAGGAAATATTATTACTAAGATAATGCAGAATATATTATCGTTAGCCTTCAACAGTGTTAAACTGATATAATATAACAACCATCAAGTTTAACTGCAGCGGAATAAACAATCCATTAAAAGAGTAAAGTAGAGAATAAAATCTACTATCTTTTATGATTTAGAAGGTTTTTCATCACTTTTATCGCTGGGACTCAGCTTAATAAATAATACACATCATCGAATCACCCCGCACTACTACGGCCAAGGATATTCTTTAGTATCAACGACCACAATTATCCATGCACTACTGCCAAGAATATTTATGTATTCAATAATGGTCATGATCATGCCAACAATGTCCATTCAATGCACTACGCCAACGAGGACTTTTACCACATCATTTGTAACATTACGGGCCATGATTACACCGAATAATCCTCGGTCGTAATCATACCAAGTCCATCTATGCACTATAGGCCACAAATGACTTTCAACAAAATATAAACATGAGGATGATGACAATGATATAAGAATTCAATAAAACAAGTTCAAGAATTATTTTATCCAGAACTAATAACGCCCAAATTGTCAACATGATATCGCTTGCAGAGAGTAAAATTCAAGAATGCTCGTAAGAATATTTCCATGAAAAAGATATGGATGAAGCGTTTAAATATCAAGGATATTCCACTAATTTCATGGAGTATAGAAGTCAAAACTTTAACCAATCGAGTATAATAAGGAATGGAATAACAAAAGAAATCACCATGCATGCGATAGATCGCATACGCAAAGTTATTCAAAAAAATAATAAATAACGGAATCAGTCCGACGTAAAACATACATGTGATATTCCAACGAGTAATAATAAAGATGGAATCAGTCCCACAGAAATGCATGCATGTGATATTCCAATGTAATAATAAAGACGGAATCGAGTTCTACAGTAAAACGCATGTGATGTGATATTCCAATGTAATAATAAAGACAGAATCAGTCCCGTAGAGAACGCACAAACAGGATATTCCAATGTAATAATAAAGATTTTAACCAGTCCCATAGAACGCTGATGCATGTGATGTTCCAAATGAATGATAAAGAATGGAACAATGTAAGAATTTCACAAAGTATAGGGTAGTCACAGATACAAAGTTATTCCAATGTAATAATAAAAATGGAATAATGAAGTTCTCTTCATAGATAAGAAAGAAATAATACTCCCTACTTAGTACAACAAATAATATTCCCTACGAGTACAACAAATAATATTCCCTACCTTTAAAAACCGGATCTTTGGAATAGTGAGGTAGCAGACTTCTTCTTCTTTTCTATAATTTCTCTCTATAATAATCGCTTCTAAAGCTTTTGTGAATTGGTGACAAATGAAGGAAGAATGATCTTCTATTTATAGAAAAATATAGTTTCGATAATTGCACGTTTTGGGGCTCGAAAATTACAAAGACAATACCTCCAACTTTTCTTTCATTTTTAATTTAGTCCTGCAAGTATTATCAATCTTGCACCAACTCCCCTAATATTAAATAATGTGAATCAATAGTTCAATCATGTGAATCAATAGTATAATCATGTGAAAAATACTAATTAAAGATAAGACCTCCATCTATACCTCCATTTTCAACTTAGTCATGCAAGTATTATCAATCTTGCACCAACTCCCCTAATAGTAAATAATGTGATTCAATAGTACACATATGTGAATAAATAGTTATATAAGCATGTGAATTAGTAGCAATTAATTGCTCATTTATCCGATAAATTACCCGATTTATCAATATAACCCCTAGACATCAATTATCATCGGAATAAATGTCGATTTTCACTAACACAAACAATTCCAATATAATGAAAATATTTTTATCAAAAATATAAATTTTGAAATTTCGAAGTTTGACTTTTCTCAAAAAAGTCAACTGTTGACTTTTTGACCAAATAGTGAATTCCGGAAAATTTTGTGTTTATAGACTATTTTTTAATTTAATTTCACGTTCGGACTCAAATATCACGTCTGCGTCTCCAAATTCAACTCCGAACAAAATTCATCATTAATATTATAACTCACAATATTTATCAACCAGGTCGTTCCCAAGAAAGAGGGGGCTTTCCAATAAGGATTTTTCCCTATTGGCGCGCAATTAGGTGACCAAACCTCTCATTGACAGAACTTCTAGACATTATAAATATTGCAATTTATAATATGAATAACTTTGTCGTCTCAAGTATTGATTTAATAAAAACATTTTATGCGGATGATCTTGTGACAATAATTGAATCAATAATATGAGAGATATGATAAAGAATTATCTGTAGAATAATTGAGTATAACCGAGTGACTTCTTTACGTAAGCATCAATAATCAATACCAGTGCTACTATGCAACCACGCCAGACATCGTACTTTACTACCGAGTAGTTCAACGAGTTAATGGTAAAACTTCCGCCGTTATTTTCATAAAGTATTTTTGTCGTTTTTCTCAATCAAATAATAATTACATTGTGGGGTCCACCAATGATTATGGTGTTGTCACGAATATTCCCTGTTAAAACGAATATTCCCCGACCAATCGAATATTATATAACAACTTGCGTACTTTACAAAATTTATAAATACTACCCACAACTATAACAGTATATCAAATCCACACCATAATATTTAAAAAATTATTTCGAGAAAATTAAATATTTATTCATAAAAATCTGGGGTCTCACAGTATTTGAATTTTGTACCATGTATTTGGCGACTTAGAATGGGTGATGTATACCTAATTTTGGGGGCGTCACAGTTGGTATCAGAGCCATAAGTGTGAAGAGCCCCGAGCCTCTCATTTGGTGACTTCAAGTCCTAGAACGCAATGTGAAGCTGCACTCTCCGTAGGGGATTTGCTCTTCTTCGGGTGTGGTCGATAGGTATCATTGTGAGGTGATATCGAAGTAAAGGGATTAGAGTCATAGTTGGTATCAGAGCTTAGGGATATGGTCGCTGGCGGAGATAAGAGTCTAGAACTAGGAGGGGAGAGACGAGTTATATACTTCGCTAGTGTGTGACTTACCTAAGCTGAAATTGTTTACTTGATAAGTCAACAAATTATGATATGTCAATTAACCTTTGTTTTGAAATTATATTCTAGAATGATATTTGAAATACAGGAGATGAGAAATGAAAAATCATGATAGCGAGGAAATTACTGGGAAGGTACAATCTGAAAAGGAAGCAAGGTATTCTCATATCTTCGAATATCAGGTACGTACGTAAATTTTGAGGGCGAAATTTCATAAGGAGGGGTGATTGTGAGACCCCGAATTTTATGAAATAAAAGTATTCAATTTTTTTTTTCTATTTTGGTAAATAGTTAAATTGATAAAAGTTTAAAGTTAAGGGTAATAAGTGAATTTTTTTTTTTACAAAATAAGCAAGTTGATATAAAATATTTGTTTTATAGGGGAATATTCGATTAGTCGGGGAATATTCGTATGACGATACAATCATTGGTGGACCCTACAATAGAATTATTGTCGAATTGAGAAAACGACAAAAATACTTTATAAAAATAACAGCGGAAGTTTTACCGTTAACTGTTGAAACAACCGGTGTTAAAAGTACAGTAATACGCGTGGTTGCATAGTAGTAAGACACGTTATGCAATATAGTAAAATCTTTTATATAAAATGTAATACTTTTATAAAGTTATTTGTTTTATTAGATTATAAATAGAATATATTATATTTTATTTAAAAGATTTTGTTTTATTAGAATATTTTATTAATAATTGCATAGTAAATCAATATGGATCGTCTGCTTAAAAGTAAATCAATCGGACCGTTCATGAATTAGTTACTTATTCAGGTCCATTCTCCTATAAATAAGCTCATTCCTTCATTATTTCTTACAAATTCAATTCAAACTACAGAGAGAAAAACTATGTAGAGAAAGAAGAAAAGTATTCTCATTACATTTCACTACTCATATATCTAGTTTCTTCTAAGGTAAGGGATATTATTTGTTGTACTCGTAAGGGGTATTATTCTTTCGTATTCATGAAGAGAGTTATTTTTTTTCAATAATCGTAAGGGTTGGTATTCCATTCTTTATTATTATGTTGGAATAAACCGCCTATGCCAAGTACCGCATACACGGTGAAATTCTTCTATTATTCCATTATTTATTATTCTGTTGGAATAACGGTCTATGCAAGGATTTCATCGTATGCTCGGTGAATTTTGTTGTTATTCCGTTCTTTATTATTCTGTTGGAACATCCGTCATGCATGCGGATTACGCATTTGACCGGTTCCATTCTTTATTATTCATTGAAATAACTCCGTCTGCATGCGGCCTATCGCATTTATGGTGATTTCTTCCGTTATTCCATTCTTTATTATTCATTGGAATGACCATCATGTGGATTATCACACGCACGGTGAATGATCCTTTGTATTCATTCCTCATTAAATTGTGAAAATGATATGTCTAAGTGGATTCCCACATGGCGGATGAAAATTCATTTGTAGTTTCATATATTCTCTTTTACTCAGTTGGTTAAAGCTTTGACTTTTATACTCCATGAAATTAGTGGAGTATCCTTGATATTTGCGCTTCATCCAATATCTTTTCATGAAAATATTCTTCTGAATATTCTTGAATTTTACTCCACAAAGAAGTATCATGTTGACAATTTGGACGTTATTGGTTCCTGGATAAATTAATTCTTGAACTTGTTTTATTGAATTCTTATTTCATTGTCATCAACCTCATGTTTATATTATGTTGAAAGTCATCTGTGGCTGGAAAAAATTAATTGTTTAATCATCTAATTGATAAAATTAAAAGGTGGATAACCGAAGTGGAATATAACTATAGTTTATGATAGTAACTAGATACAAACCCTCGCATTGCGGCGGGATTATTCAAATTTTTAATAATAAATGTGTGCATACAATTAATAAATTAAAATATAATAAGAAAATAGTATATTATTGTGCGATGATCAAATTTTATACAGAAAAACAAATGAATATACATTATAGGGGGTAGTGGTGAGAGTTTACTGGTTTGTGCATTATACTCTAAGTATATGACTATTGCTTTTAAGTTAGTGGCAAATTAAGTGACCTCAACTTGTGGACAAATCATTTTTTCTACTCTTCCTTTTTTCTATTTTTCTTGACCAAAGTGTAGCCAACTTATTTATTTTCCCTGTCTTTTTATTACTTTTGTATTTTGTTTACTGCAAAGAAAGGGTTGCCTCAACTTAACTTTTTACAATCCATAACAAAAAGAGAAGAAAAAGGTATAAATATATAAATAACTCAATGACCGACATGAACTTAAAAGATTACCAAAAGAGATCAAACAAAATATATCATTGATGCTGAGAGAAGAAGGAAAAAATTTGATATAATGATTCACATATTTCAAATCCTGGTGCTAGTAAGTAGCAGCATTCTATAATCAATTAATAAAAGGAAAAGTATATATTTTTGTTATGTGAAGTAAACAATCATGCTTACTACAAAAGTTTTACTACAAAATGTGTGAGGGAAGCTTGAATCAAGCTAAATAAACATTGACAAAATCATATTGCTCTGTCACGTCAGTAATTTATGACGTGGCAGACCCAATTGAATACAAATGGAAAAAATTAATTATTTAATCATCTAATTGATAAAATTAAAAGGTGAATAACCGAAATGGAATATAACTATAGTTTAGAATAATAATTCTAGTAAAATGGGGGGATAATTATGCAATAGTGAGAAGGGATTGAATAATGGAGAAGGCAGCCGCCGTCTCTTCTGCTCCTAAACTCCGCTCAGGCGCTCAGAATTGTAAACTAGTGTTTAGTGTAAGATCTTATCCCTTTCCCTCTATTTATCACCTCCCAGCTGCTTCTGTTTCTTCTTTCTACCCACAATTCTTACCTATAGGATATGAAAGGGTAAAACAGGCAAAGGAGAGTTGCAGTGAAAGATTTGGAAAGAGGGAGAAAAGGGAAGGGCAGAGTAGCGTAAGATAGACCGTGACGGAGGGAATCTTTGAATTGAAGAATCACACAATTTGTTTGTAGGTTCTCTCCCCAACTCTCTCAATTCTCTCTTATCTCTCTGTCTCTCAATTCTCTCTTATCTCTCTGTTTCGTTAATAACCACTACCTTCTTACTCCTGTTCTGCGTGTTTCGTACGGTCTATCCCACGCTAATTTGCTTTACTTCCATTTTCCCGATTCCAATCACGGCCAGCAACTCGGCATCCTTCCCATCCCCTCCCCTTCCCACCACCGGCTTAAATCGAATCAGCTTGGTTTTTTTTTTCCTGTTCTCTCCCATCCCTATCAAATTAAATAGTTTTGGTGTTGGGTTTTTTAAATTTTGATAAGAGTATCATTAAAAATAAAATCTTTGGTCGGTTTCGATATTTTATATGTGTACTAATATGGGTAGGATCTTATTAGAACTTTTTGAGTCATTTCACCACTGAAGACTGAAGTTGTAGTTGTATTACTATTTGATTTTTTACCGGGTGGTCTGATACATATTAGTAATTGAATATTTTTATCAATAAAGGAAAGGTGCAGCTGAAAAAAATTAATAGGCAACTAGAATTATGGATGATGATGATGCCAGTAATAGGAAGGTGGCAGCCAATGTTAATCCCTCCTCCTACTGGCTTGATGCCTGCGAGGATATCTCCATTTCTTGCGATGATCTCATAATCATTCCCAATTTCTCCAATGACTTTGATGCTTCCGCCTCTTCTTCTGGTGTGTTACCTGCTCAACCACACCTTACCGCTGCTGCAGCAGAAGGTCTTCTTGATCCTTGTTTCTTCGGTGGAATTGATGGGATCCTTGAAAGCATTAAGAAAGGTGCTGGCTTGCATCCTCCTCCTGTTGCTGCTGATGGACTCGATCAATCACGACAAGAACAAAAAGAGGAGATCCTCTCTTCCAATATTGAGGATTTCGGTACTGTCTGTGAAAATATTGAAACTACTACTCCCAAATTAAATGGAAGCAGTTTACATGATGCTGATAATGGAAATATAACAAATGAGAGACAGCCAGCTGAATTAGACAATGTAAACAAATCTTCTTCATTAGATGGGGGTAATAAAGTTTCTTCTCCAGTTCATTTCCGCAATGGGGATGGCTTCCTTGGGCACAGTGAGAGCCACCATCACCGTGATTATTATTCTTTTGATAACAGCTACCCCGAAGACAGATATAGCAAAAGGCCTCGTCTTCATCATCACGATTACAAGATTGAGAATCCCCACCACCACTTCTTAGGCAGAGGGAACAACCATTACCCCAATCCTAGAGAGAGGAAGAGGCCTCGTGATTGGGAAGCTTCTGATAGGAGGGACAGGGATAGGGATCAAGTTTGGAGAAGAGAACGAGGCAATGGATTTGGTAATGGTAGAAAGGACTGTAGGGACAGGGAATGGAGGGAAGTCAAGGGTTATTGGGAGAGGGATCGTTCCAAGGGTTCTAGTGAGATGGTTTTTCATACTGGTTCCTGGGAAGCTGATCGAACAAGAGAGCCCAAGATCCCTCTGACAAAAAACCATGATTCTAATAGCACTGGAGGGGAGAAGAAAGCTGAAGAGCCCAAAGAGAAAATTCAAGAGGAGCACGCCCGCCAGTATCAGTTGGATGTTCTTCAGCAGGCTCAAAATAAAAATACCATAGCTTTTCTTGAAACTGGTGCTGGTAAAACCCTCATCGCTGTCCTCCTCATCAAAAGTCTTTGCTGCCAATTCCAAAAGTTAAACAAGAAATTTCTTGCTGTCTTTTTGGTTCCCAAGGTTCCCCTGGTTTATCAGGTAATAAATACTACAGATAAAATAAAAGAAGCAATCTTGCCTTACAGGTCTTGAATATTTTTCAGGGATTTGATACTCTTCACCAACCTCAAACTGAATCCATTGCTATAATTATCTTTTTTTTTTCCAAATCAATATGCAGCAAGCAGAGGTCATTCGTGATCGAACCGGTTACCTAGTTGGTCATTACTGTGGTGAAATGGGTCAAGATTTCTGGGATGCACGGAGATGGCAGCGTGAGTTTGAAACAAAACAGGTGACTATTATGATTTTTGTTTTTTTTGGGTTACATATCTCATGTTTTAATAGTTTCTTGTTCTAGCTATTGGATCTTTTGTTTTTGTTGTTAGCTAATTTGTGTTTTTGGTAGTCTGGCCTCATCACTGCCACTGTGTTGAGTGATGATAATATTTCAATTGTGCATTTAGAGTCAATTTGGGAATATTAGTTATTGGTAGTAGCTGCCTTCCTATTCTTGAAATTATTATAAAGGACTACTGCATTTTCTGTAGTTTCTGTTTTCCAATGTAGGCAATTGAGTTAAATTCTCTTTGAGTTTGCTCATTTTATTATGCTTTCTAATCCCTCCCCCCCACCCCACAACAAATCTTCATCGTTCTTTTTATGTTTTTTTTGCACTAATAGTTATGTTCCAGACCCAAACTTTAGCATGCATAGGTCAGTTGAAATAATTTACAATGCAGAACATTGGCAGCGATGCCTGTTCGTCTCAATCGCTCTTTATTTGGTACATTACTTAGATTTTTGGAGATAGAGCACTTGTGCTCATGATAATGATTATTAGTATTCAGCCTTTAGGACCCTATTGACACTATTGTTTTTGATGTAACATTGCTTTGTCCATCATTTCTATAGACCATTTGACAAAATGGATAATTACTTTTGCAGATTTGAAATTGATAACTTAATACAATTCTTCAAGCTTCATTTAAACCCAAATCAACATTACAGTCAACTGTACTTTGTATGGTTTCATAAATCTTGACTAGTTAGAGGTAACATATAGTCACTCAATTAAAAAAAGTATATGTAAATGACTAGGTTTATTTTTATTGTTGCTAACTTGCTAAAACCAATGTATATTGGTTTTTGTGATCATAATCACATGAGAGTGGAGGGCTTTTGTGATGCCGATTAGGCTGCTAAAAGGTCTACTACAAGATATTATGTGTTTGTTTGGAGTTAATCCTGTAAGAAGCCGAATTTGTGTCTTGGTCTAGTGAAAAATAGATATAGAGCAATGATTCATGTCTCTTGTTAGTTAATAAGGTTGAAGCATTTTTTGACCTAGTAGGGCTTCATTAAGCTAGTACCTATGCACCATTGGTTTGATAATGAAGCTGATCTCTACATTGCCGCTAATCCAGTGTTCCACGAGAGAACTAAACACAGAGTTTTACTGTCATTTTGTTCAAGAGAAAACACAAGAAGGGATTATATCTACAAGTCATGTGAAGATGGTGATGATTGGTGGTGTGTTTACTAAAGCTTCAGGGGATACTAGAATTCTTTATATTTGTAATAAGCTAGGCATGATTGATATAAATGCTTCCGCTTGAGGGAAAGTGTTAGAATTCTCGAGGATTCTAGGATTGATTTGATTGTCATAATTGGTGGGGTTGATTTGACTGTCATAATATGTTTGGTTGATTTGATTGTCCTGGAGGCTGGAGCACCCTTAAGATACTTTGGATATGTTAGTATCCTCAAAACTAAATCCGAATGTGATGGCCTAGGATAACATAAGGACTGAGTGACCACAGTGTCAAGAAATGCAAAGTCGGGATGAGTGACTTTAAGATAATTAAGTTTTCCCAGAAGCCATATATACCTGGTTTTTCCAGAAGATCTCACCCTTATGTTGTTAAGCATGTGTACTCAAGAGAAGGACTTGACATATTTAACTCCTCGTAGATCCAAACGAACCGAAAACTCAAATTTGTCACATCTGACTAGCATATTTTTTCTTGTAAACTCACTGTTGCAGGAGTGTGTGCCTCATGTGCAGTAACTTGGTGGTGCTTGAAAGCATTTGGACAGGTGGCCAGTGGCTCAACTTCTGAGAGAAGCAAATCGGTGCTGGGGCGTGACTGATGGTAATGGTGGAGACTGGAGAGTCAAAAAAGAGTCTGAAGATGGGTGTTTTTGAGAAGACTAGAACAGGTGACCTTTCCAATAACGTTTTTGGCTAGATTTAGGAACTCCGAAAAAGCATGAGGCTAGAAAAAAAATACCACCGAAGATTTACACTAGGCGAGTCGAAGTAATTTTTTTTTTAAAAAAACAAAACCTTCAAAACATCTTGGCTCTAATACCATGTTAAATAGAGAGAAGTTTATTATTCCATACCACATTGTACAATTGCGAGTGCCTTTATAGCTAATCCTCTAAGCTCCACATGGAAAGGTAATGAACTCGTGTTCAATGATTACCATGAAGCACTCATCACTAATTATAACAATCAATTCAATCCCTCTAATTTTGACAATCAATTCTGTTAGAAGATATGACGTGATATACCATAATTGTAGCTTCCTTGATCAGTGTGTACACATTATTGTAATTTAGGAATTACCATAAATGTAATTAGGTTGTTTATGTATATATATCAATCTATGTAATAGATAGAAATAACTTTAATGAAATAAACTTCTCAATTTCTACATGGTATCAGAGCATGGTCCATTAACAGACCTGTTTCTTTTCTTTTCCTCTGCTTCAACTGCCGAACGTGAGATTGCCATAAAAACCTTGCATGGTCAGTTTTTTTGGAGAAATTGAGATCATAATAGGGTCTACAATTGCCAAAGCACCTAATCGAAGTTTTCAATTTCGACCCATCATCAAGAGACTGCACGCCAAGTTACCGACGCCGAACCGGCGTGATCTTTTCTGGCGAGTTTTTTTCGACGAAGTTTGTTCCGTCTTGGTTGCCTCTCTCTTCTCTTCCTATCTACAGTGGATTTAAGGTGATTGATTGAGTTTTTTCACAACCCTTATTAACAGTGTTAGTTTTTCACTGTTAAACAAACTGAAGTCTTGAGACAATGTGATTCTTGTTGCTTTGTCTGCCTATCCTTGTTCCTGGAGTGTTATACAATCTCTTTATATCATTTGGAAAGTGTATTCTCCTTTGTATAGATTGTATCTCCTTATTAGTACTCTTTTATGGCGGAACAAAGTGGTACAAGCAGTAAGGTTCAGAACAGTGGAATGGAACAACAAGGCTTGTTCAGGAGCCATACACCTAATTCAGCACTGGTTCTAAGTCCCTTCAAACTGGATGGAACCAACTATTTGGCATGGTCTCAAGCATGCCGCATGTCAATTGAGGCCAATGATATGCAACACTTCATCAATAGAACAACCACTATGCCTGAGAAACCGGGTCAGATCCAAGAGGAATGGAAATATGTAATTCCATAGTAAAAACATGGATTTTTAATTCCATGGAACCTAGTATACGGAGTAGTTACATGTTCTTAGGCACTGCCTATGAGCTTTGGGAGGCTATCTCTCAAACTTTCTCTGTTTCTGGTGATATGTCTAAGGCATATGATATTCGTAAAAGGATTCGCGAGCTAAGTCAAGGGGAGAAGACTATGGCTCAGTATTTTGCAGAAATTAATGCTCTTTGGCAGGAACTTGATCATTACCGGGTCTTTTCAGCTAAATGTCTAGAAGATGCAGCAGCTTATCAGAAGTTTGTTAGTGCAGATAGGGTTGTGGATTTCCTGGCAGGTTTGAATATAGAATTTGATCAAGTTCGAGCACAATTGATTGGTCAGACACCTTTTCCATCGTTACGAGAGGCTCATGCTAGAGTCCAACAAGCGGAAAGTAGGCGTCGGGTGATGGTTTTAAATTCTGTTGATCGATCCGCCATGGTTGCTTCATCTCCTAAGGTTGGCTTCACTACTCAGTCTCCTGTTGAGAAGGAATCTCGTGAATGTGACTACTGTGGGGGTAAGAATCATACCAGAGATCGTTGTTTTAAGCTTCATGGACGTTCTAAAGGGCGAGGGGGTAGGTTTGGTAGTGGTTGGTGCTTCAGACACTACTTTTGCACTCCCTCCTGAGAAAATCTCAGCTTTTCGGAAACTCTATTCTAAATCCACTTCTTCTCATTACACCCAGTCAGGTATATAGTTTTGTGCTCTTAATGTTTCATCAACTTGCTCTAGTTGGATCATTGACACAGGTGCCTCCGAGCATATGACCGGGTCCTTCACCCTCTTTACTTCATACACGCCTTGTTCTGGAAAAGACAAGGTTCGCGTAGCTGATGGTTCCCTCTCTTCTATCTCTAGAAGAGGCTCTGTAGTTTGTACCCCTTCATTAACATTGTCATCTGTTCTTCATATTTCTTCATTCACTGCAAATTTGTTATCTGTTCAACGTCTTTCTGAATCCTTAAACTGTTCAGTAACCTTTTTCTCATCTCATTGTGTTTTTCAGGACTTGGTGACGGGGCAGAAGATTGGCAGTGGTAGTGCAGTTGGTGGTCTCTATTACTTAGATATTCCCTCGTTGAATATGTTCCCTACTCTACTTCTGACTCAAGTTTGTCTTCTCTCATCAGTGGCATCGACGTTTGGGACATCCCTCTTTTTCTGTTTTAGAGTCTTTGTTTCCTTCTTTAGTTCAACAATGTAATAAAACTCAGTTTTTGTGTGAACCATGTGAATTGGGGAAACACAAACGCGTTGCTTATTACGGTATTAACAAATCGACATTGTAATCTTTTGTTATACATTCTGATGTGTGGGGGCCCTCTCGGGTTGTTTCCCGTTCTGGTCATAGATGGTTTGTTAGTTTTATTGATTGTCATTCACGTTGTAACTTGGATTTATCTTTTTCGTTCCAAAGATGAGGTGTTTGATTGTTTCCAGGAATTTCATAAAATGATTCAAACCCAATTTGAAGCTAAAGTAAAGATTCTCCATAGTGATAATGGTCGTGAATATAGTAATAATATCGCCAGATCTTATCTCTCTCAACATTGCATTATTCTTCAAACCTCTTGTGTCAAAACTCCAGAACAAAATGGCGTGGCGGAAAGAAAGAATCGCCACTTACTAGAGGTAGCCCGCACCCTTATGTTCACTATGAACACCCCTAAATTTCTATGGGGCGATGCTGTTTTGACTGCTGTTTTTTTGATAAATCGACTTCCTTCTAGAATTCTTGGGAACAAAAGTCCAATATCTTTGCTTCACCACACAACCAGTCCTTCTCCTTCGCCTCCAGTCTTTGGTTGTGTGTGCTATGTTCATGATAAATCTCCCACCGGGGGAAAATTAGATCCCAACTATCTTCGGTGTGTTTTCATTGGTTACTCTCCCACCCAAAAGGGGTATAAATGTTATCATCCTTCTTCACACAAAGTATTCGTCACTCGGGATGTAACTTTTTGGGAATGAGAACCTTTTTATTCTTCTTCACCTCTCCTCAGGGGGGAGGATGTCATTGATGAGAAGTTTCCTCCTGAGGCTGGCATTACAAGTTCTATTCTACCCTCTTTTCCTGTTCCATCTTCCCTTGTTCCTATTGATGTTCCTGATAATTCTACACAGGGGGAGTTACTGAATGAACTTGAGTTGAGAACCTATGTTCGAAGAGGCAAGCATAAGGTCACCATTTCTGCACCACTACTCTAACCCTGCTCAGAACCTAGTCTTGATAATGCTAATGGTGAGAATCCTAATCCTACTTGTTCATCTGATGATACTGATATTCCTATTGCTCTTAGAAAAGGGGTTAGAGCTTGTACTAAACATCCGATCTCTAATTTCGTAGCCTATGATATATTGTCTGCATCCTATCTCTCTTTTGTTTCTTCCTTGTGTTCAATATCTGTACCTCAGGGATAGAAAGAAGCAATGAGTGATGAAAATTGGAAACAGGCTATGATAGAGGAGATGAATGCCCTGAAAAAGAATGATACATGGGAACTAGTCTCACTTCCTTACGGAAAAAGACCAATTGGTTGCAAATGGGTATATACAGTCAAACAGAAGCCAGATGGGACAGTTGAGCAATTCAAAGCCAGATTAGTTGCAAAAGGGTACACTCAAACTCATGGAATTGATTACCAGGAGACATTTGCTCCTGTGGCAAAGATGAACTCTGTTCGTACCATAATCTCATGCGAAAGAACTTTCTTGGGATATTCAACAGTTGGATGTGAAAAATGCATTCCTTCATGGTGACTTAGAGGAGGAAGTATATATGGAAATACCCTCTGGTTTTACTTCATGGTGACTTAGAGGAGGAAGTATATATGTAAACTGCGAAAAGCTTTATATGGGTTGAAGCAATCTCTTAGAGCTTAGTTTGGTAGATTCCACAAAGCAATGATAAGATTTGGGTACAAGCAGAGTAGAGCGGATCATACCCTATTTGTCAAACAGATAAACGGTAAGACTACCATTCTTATTGTTTATGTTGATGACATTGTGGTGACATGGGATAATATAGAAGAGATAGTGAATCTCAAAGCAAGTTTGGCCAAAGAATTTGAGATCAAAGATCTTGGTCATTTGAAATATTTTCTTGGTATTGAAGTTGCAAGATCTACCAGTGGGATTTTTTTATCTCAAAGAAAGTATGTCCTTGATCTTTTAACAGAAACTGGCATGATGGGATGTAAGCCTGCTGATTCTCCTATTGAAGTTAATCATCATATAGTAGGTGGCACATGACCTACAGTTGATAAAGAAAGATATCAACGTTTGGTGGGACGATTGATATATCTTTCTCATACTAGACATGATATATCTTATGTTGTGGGAATAGTGAGTCAGTATATGCATGATCCTCGACATTGTCACGTGGAAACTGTTTACAGAAATCTGAGGTATCTCAAGTTTGCTCCCGGAAAAGGGTTATTGTTCGCATCACATGGTCATATGACAGTTGAAGCTTTTTCCGACTCAGATTGGGCAAGCTCTAAAGAGGATAGTCATTCTACATCATGTTAATGTTCATTTGTTGGAGGCAATCTTGTTACTTGGCGTAGTAAGAAACAATCCGTGGTAGCAAGATCTAGTGCTGAAGCGGAATATCGAGCTATTGCCTTGGGTATATGTGAACTAATGTGGCTTCGAACCTTGTTAGAAGATTTGGGTGTTACAACTAATAGGCCTATGCAGTTATTTTGTGATAATAAGACGACCATTAGTATTGCGAATGACCCAGTACAACACGATATAACGAATCACATTGAGATTAACAGACACTTCATCAAAGAAAAGTTAACTAGTGGTCTTATTTGTTTACCTTTTGTCAAAACAGAAAATCAGCTTGCTGTATTTTGATGAAGGGTCTTAGTAGTAAGATGTTTCATCCACTATATTTCAAGTTGGGTATGCGAGACATCTATACACCAACATGAGGGGGAGTGTTAGAATATATGACATTGTTAGAAGATATGACAGGATATACCGTTGGTCGGAAAACCGATCACTAAACACGCGCAAGTATACGCGGTCTAACAAGTAATACAATGATAAGTAGAGTGTCGTTCCCACGAAGAACTATGACTAATATTTACCAATTACTGACTATATATCGCTAAAGTCTTATTCGAACAACAGTAAATGGAAATGTGATTAATCTAGTTAAAACTAATTAACAAAGCAAGTAAATGGATAACGAAAGGTAATCTAAGGAAATACAAGCTAAGGTCACAACTTCACCCCCACACAGGCATTCTGTCGAACACCTGGCGTGTTATGCTGCATCAAACTAGCTACCCTTCTCTCTTTGGTCTTAATGGTCACGACAATTTGTCGACCGAGAACACACAGGTGCCTATGCACTTCTGTTGAGGTATGCACAAACATATCCTCTCCAGTTCCACCCAAAAGGGAATAGAACAGAAAAGAACGTCCAAGCTAGATGCAATCCTACACACGTCTATGAGAATTTATCATAACAAAGATTTAAGCATAGGTTCTCAAAGGTCGCACGTGGTGCACAGAGATATGTCTATTTTACGCACAACTTATGCAGTCGAAACCCACAATCACATGCCAATATATTTAGGTTTAAATCTACAATTCTTCTGTCGATATCATGCAGATGACCAAAATCATCACTAATGCCTTAGCAAGAATCATAAAGCACAAATATATTAAATCAAATCATATGGTGCCAACCAAAGAGATAAAGACAGTCAATTCAAATAACAAAGGGATCCATTATAACCTTAGAGCCAATAATCAGTTCATATTTAATAAACCAAATACAAGTAGCAAATAAGACAACATTTGTAGAATACAAAATTAGAGGAAATAAATGGATAGAAGAAACTCTGTCAATGCCCCTTCAATCCCCATGCATTCCGCTCAAATCAAGCTTTTTAATCCGTGTCGCTCGTTGCTCTTGTGCTCCAAAGAAATACAGACTTCTCCCTAAATCTACCTAAACTATATTTACAGACATCAACTAAGAACTAGAGAGAGAAAATACAAAAGAAAATCTAATTTAAGCTAAAACTACTTGATTATATGTTATAGGATGTCTGGGTATATGAGATATCCCTTGAATGCAGAGGCTCTGTAATGTTATATACCTGTTTTTTTCTTCAAGCTAGGTCAAAAGTCCTTTGTCTCTGCAGACAGGACTGAGGAGGTCGCATTTGCTGCCACCCATATAACTAAGGTCAGTATAGTATTACCACGTACGCAAGAAAGGAACTGAGCTCGTGACCGCAGTCATGAGTCCATGTAGGGCCGATGGAAGAGCCAGTACGACGACAATATGTTGACATCAGGCATGGCCATACTCTATACACTAAAATTCCCATTTTGCCCTTGAATGCTAGAAAACACCTGATAAGCCCTGCAATATGTCAATTAAGCGCAACAACACTATAATCAAATAAAAACATATAAACTCTACGAGAACATGCAACTATTTAAGTCATAAAGTATTCGATTCGCGGGTATAAATCCCACTCATCATATACCATAATTGTACCTTCCTTAATCAGTGTGTACACATTACTGTAATTTAGGAATTACCATAAATGTAATTAGGTTGTTTTATGTATAAGATAGAAATAACTTTAATGAAATAAACTTCTCAATTTCTACAAATTCAATCCCACTAATTATGACAATCAAATGAATCCTACTAATTATGACAATCAAATCAATCCCACTAATCATGACAATCAAATCGATCCTAGAATCCTCTAGAATTCTAACAAGAAGGAAGCTTTGGCATGAGACCACTTGGAGTATTGGAGCACAAAAGGTGTATAAAAAGGTAGGAAAGTTTATCAGTACTGGATACAATGGGGAAATTGGAGCACTGAAGAAGCAAAACTTTGGAAGATGAAGAATTACTTGGCCACTTTTGCTCTAGACCCATCAGCACATGGGTATAGTAGGAGAGGGCAGTGTTGAGCTAAGGACTAGAATGAAAATTCAAGTTGGTTAGTAATAGCTAGATTTTGCAAATATCACATTTGATGGTTGTTATAGCTAGTATAATTTTCTTATGATGCATGTTAGCATATATACTTGTGTATTAGAATCTTTTTAAGTATCTAGTAGTAAGTCATGGAATTCTCATGTTGTGTGAGTGAAAAATTGAGAGAGAGCTCATGGTTGTGGCTTCTTTACATTCCTCATATTCTTCTTCATCTCAGTCCCCATTCTCTTTAATTTCTCATCTTCTTCTTCCTAAATTTCTGCATTATTCTTCTAGGCGTTTCTCTTTGTTTCTTGGGAGCTTGCTGTAATTGTTAGACTCCACGAGAATCTTAAAATAGTACCTTGATAACATGGGCAAGGGCTTGGTTTTAGGATCAAAGATTAAGGGTTTCAAGAATTAAATTAACCACATTTTTTTGGTATTGGGTATTTGTTTTATGAAGCTTTGTGGAAACTACCATGAGTGAAATGTAGGACAAGAGAATCTAAGAGTATGATCCAATATTCTAAAGTGCAAACATCAGAGAAGATGGAGAAAAGGAAAAAAAGAGGATAGAGATAGTAGATATAGTAAAGAAAAAAGAAAAAGATGTAGATGAACGTAAGATCATAGCCGAAGAATATAGAGGAAAAGAAGGGAAAATGAGTAGGGGTGTTGGTTTGCAAAATTAATATCGTACATACAATCTAGTAAAAGCGTAAGCATGACATAAATCATATTTAAATTTTTTATTGCAATCCCAGGAATCACCTTAAGCGATAGTATTAATTGAGGAAGTATAAAAGATATACCTTTATGAAGATGAATTAACTCTTTGATTTGATCTTGAAGTTCCAATATTTTGCTCTTTCGTGTTTTTTCATATCCTCGGATCAAACGTTAGCTACTCGATGTGTGCAGTGCTCTAAAGGTGATCCACCAAGAGAATATTGTAATTTAGGTTTCTCCAAACCTTGAGTGGCTAATCCTAATTCTCTCTCCTGACTCCTTAGGTTTTAGGGAATACTTGCAAGGAGTTGCATTAGTCACCAATTTATCATAAGGCCTCTCCTTATATATATTTTTCCTCCTAAACTCTTTAGGATTTAGGGTTTTAATTTAATTCCCAAATTATTTAGGAACTAAATTATTTATAATAATAATAATAATACTCCTTTTATTAATTTATAATTAATATTTCTCCAAATACTTAATTATTAATATTAAGCTATTTATTTTATTTATTCCACCAATAAATTAAATATACTTAATTTATTATTATTAAACAAATTATTTCTAAAATAATATTTTTCTTTTATGATGCTACTCTTTAGGTTCAATATTATACCAGTAGTAGTAGAATAAATAAATTAAAACCATTCTAATATTATTTATAATAAATTAAACTCCTTTAATTTAAATATAAATAAATAATATTTATCTGATGAGGCCTCTCAACATATCATGATTATTCGGATAATATGAAATCAACGTTTAATCACAAAGAACCTATTCAGTAAATAGTTACCGTACAATTCAATACTTCTACCGTACAATGTCCCGATTAAATATAAAATATGAAATTACTGTCAAGTTTTATTTATTTGATCCAATGTTCGAAATTGCGATCGAGGCGTGCGCCTCAGGCGCGCCTCGTGGCGAGGCAGGAGCTAGATGTGGCGAGGCCTACGCCTTACTGAGAAATTTAGAGGCTTGGGCTTTATTCAACTGTGGTGTGCGCCTCGTCGCCTTGTGCCTCAGGGCGTAACAAGGCCTATGCCTTGATTTGAAACAAAGAATAGGTTCGGAAGATGCGACTTCTCTTTCTCTCTCTTCTCTTGTTCTTCACAGATCGTTCAAGCCCAGATCTTTCTCTCTTCTCTTCTTCTTTCTTCTTCCTTACTCCGTCTCTCTATATCTTATGAATAATTACAGTTAGGTACCCTATAATCTTTATAAATTTTTAGTTTAATCCCAAAAATTTTCTTAAATTTCAAAATAGCCCCTAAAATTTTACATAGCAGCCCCTATAATTTCATTTTCTTTCATTTCAGTCCCTGAAGTTTCAGAAGTTACGGTTCAGCCCCTTTTTCTTTATATTTCTTGCACTAGTCCCTAGAGAAAAAAAACATTTCTTGTGTTGATAACTCGACGGAGTCGAGTGTTGATAACTGAATCTTTTTCTCTAAATTATTCATCACCACAAAATGTATATATATTCAATATTTATCAATAACATATGTTTTCAAATTGAGGCTTACGTCTCGCTCCGCCTCGAGGCTTACGCCTCGCCTCGTCTCGTCCGGAGAAAAACGCTTCGTACCGCTTTTAGTTTTTTCGAACATTGATTTGATCATATACATTTCGATTCTAAAATGCACAACTCTAGTTAATATAAATTAGAAACTCCTTTCTAATTTATGAGTTGTCACTTATCAAATCGTATATGACATTCTCTCATTACATTCTCTCATTTTTCTGGAAGTGATATCATTTGTTGATTATTCACATACCTCCATGTACACTTTGTTATACCCGAAAATACCTTTTAGTATACCCTAAGATTCTTAAGGAATATGACAAATTATAACTCAAAATACATAAGATAGTAAGATACTATAATGATCAAAAGTCAAGGATCACTTGCACTACTATCACTATAAGATACTTTCACAAACTTTTGGTTCAGCTTTCCTATTCATATTAGCAAAAGTAATATCCAAACTTATATCAATTAAATACTATCCAAATTTAAAAATATTTCTATCTCTAATAAGAATATAAAAAGGAAGATCTCTTTGCTATTCAAATTAGTATAAGTACTATATATTATAAAGATATACTTACCCAACCAATATCTAATAGAAAAAGAAACTTCTAAAAGAATTTTTATTTTTGATTTTACCAATTTTATTACAGTATTTTATCACAATTTTATGTAATTAAGACAATATAACACATTATACTATATATTACCTAAATTTAATAAAACTTGAAATTATACCAAATCACATGATTAATTGTACTAATGATATATATGAAGTTTTTTAAAAGCATAATAACTGTAAACCCAGTTGAAAAATTATAGTGAATTCATTATTAATTGTCATAACTAAATTGAAACTTATTAGAGCTCAAGTTTCATACTTCTATTTGGATTATAATTTCAAGTAAATTTTGGCAATATAAACACTAATATAGAATTCCTTTACAAACTTAAATAAAATTAAAACAATTAGTTTCTCATAATCCTACTAAATAAATATGCATTCCATTCAAATTTTTAGCTTAATAATTAATCGAAGAAACTAATTAGTATATAATTCAATATTTATTATTTAAATAAATATTTAATAACTACAATTATCTTCTCAAAATCCTAATTATTTTATCTATTTAATAATATAATAAACCTAATAAAATGGGGACCAAGAAGTCCACCCTCCCTCCCTCAATGGACTAAAAAAACAAAATTAAAAAAAAAAGCATTTAAAAAGTGCAACCCTCCAATCTCTACACCAATCAATCACATATATACCTCTAAAGGAGGAGGAAGCCCAAAGATATGCAAGAAAAATAATCCTATCACTCAATATCTTAAAAGATGAGCAATTTCCTCTAAATATTCTAGCATTACACCCGTTCCACATTCCCCATAAAATAGAAAAAAAGGCACACTTCCATAATTTTTTGGTATCCCTCTTCTTTCCAAATCCTTGAAAATGAATTAGCAACATATCTTTCACTGAAGTATGACACACCCACTCCTCTCCTAACACTCCAAAGAGAGCACTCCAGAAGCCCCAAGCAATAAATGATAGACATAATATCGCTGATTTTTTTAGGGCTTTGTATAGGGAGGATAGTCGTGTTAGGCCTATACCTTGAGACTTGAGTATCATGCTCAAGAAAAATGAGTTGTGGGGTCTGGTTAATGGTGGTGTTAATGGTTGTGCAAGTGGGAGACATAAAATTAAGAGTATCTCGTCTTCAGTTTGGACATGCTATAATTCATTTTCTTTAGGTGTTGTAGGTTTTAAGAATGTATTTTCACTCCAAATTTTTAAGGCAATTTCATCTATGAAAGTTATATCTTTCAAAGTGTAGTCTCATTGGTGTTAATATTGCAGAGGATGTTCTTGCTCCATATGCTTGGTTGGTGTGAAGTTGAGTCTTCCCTTGTGACATATATAGGTGTCTATTTGAGGAAAATCCAAGATCTTGTACCAATGGCGATCTTGTAGTAGGACCAATGGCTTGACTGTTGGGAATAGGTTTACTTCACTTTGGGTGGGAGAATTACTCTTATTCAGGCTTGTTTAATGAGTATACCCCTTCATATCTCTCGTTGTATAAGGTCCCGATGGGGGTATCTCAAATCACTTTGAGCGTAAATTATATAAGTTTTGTGGGTTGGGTATGCCCATGAATAGGAAGGACCATTTGGTTGATTGTGATTATTTGTGTGGTCCTATAGAGGAAGTGGTTTAGGTCTTGAAACAAGATATATAAGAACTTGTCTTTGTTGGTAAAATGGTTATGACATTTCCGTTTGGAACTTGAGTTTCTTTGACATTAGGTGATAAGAAGCAAGTATGGAATTCAACAGAATTAGTGGGATGCAAATCCATGTCCTTGTGTTACTCATTCCAGTCCTTGGAAATTTAATCTCCCAAGGGTACACTTTCTTTCATTTTGTTGTTCAACTTTGAATTGGTAATGATATGAATATATAATTTTGGCTCGATTTTTCATTTTTGTACCGCAATTTAAATGATACGGCGGCAGAGCAATTTTGGTGTTTTACTTTCATGAATCTTTTGTTGTGGTTCATTTCGTTTCCTGGAATCGATACGGGTCATTGCATAGGCTAAATCACGGTACGCGAGGGTATCTTTATATGAATGCTTATAGTTAGGAATTCTCTTAGAATCTAATGCATGAAAACTAAGTTTTGTAGAAGATATTTAGTTGAATCAACAAGTTGATTGCTTTATAAATAATTTAGTCCAAATGTGAGGTTTTAGCATCCAATACTAAGTTAGAATATGGATATTTGTGCAACTGTAGGTGAAACAACAAAGAAATAATTTGGTACGCTAAATTTTAAGTATCATGTTTGAGAACGCAAGTACCAATATCCAGTTCGCTAGGTCAATAAAAGTATATGGTAACTTTGAGTTAGATATATGTCCCTCTTCGGTGAAAGTTGGCCATACAAGTGATAGGAAGATTCTTTGGAAATGTGCTTGTTTTGCCATTTTATGGAGAGTCCGTATCAAGAGAAATATTAGAGCCTTTTGTGGTCGGACAATGAATATCAATCTGTTTTGGGATAGAGCGTCTTTTTTTTTGCTTTTCTAATTGAGTTCTTGAAACTGGAGCTTTTGGAGGAATTTATTTGTCACAAACGGTGCTACATTTTGTTTTGGTTTTCTCCTTTTATTTTCTTTGATTTCTTTTACTTTTCTTTTGGGAGGACTTCTAGTCCTCATGTGCTGCAATCTCTCCTCTCTAAATCAATGAAATGTTCTTTTATCCAAACAAATATTTTCTGAACTACTGGCAGGAAAAAAGAATAAAGAAATAGAAAACCTTTGAGTCTTGGCCTTATAGGAGTTTCATATAGGAGAATTTTCATGGAGTCACTTTCAGTGTGTGCTTATGTAGAAGTGAAGATCCCTTCTCTACTGAGAAGAATTTCTAATTCTTTTGAAGGACCTCTGAAATATTAAAGACTTGACTAACTCAGATAAAGGACTAAAAAACTCCAAAACAAACAACTAAAGCCTAGACACTAGAGTAAACCAGAAAATGAAGATACCTCTTATTTAAAAGTTAATAAACTGCCTTTGATCTTAAAAATACAAGAACACATAATCTCCATCTGTCCCTTTTTATGAGACATAATTTCCTTTTTGAGATGCCCCAAATCTATGACGGTATTTATTATTCCTTCAAGTGTAAAGTACCAATTTGACCTCCTTTAAATATACTTAACATATGTTGATGATGGGGGTCTGCTCTTAATTTCCAAGAGATTTGATTAAGCAGTGTTTTAAAAATTCTTGCCTAGGTCTGCCTAGGCGCTAGGCCCTCTGGCACCTCGCCTAGGCACTAGGCCCCCCTGGCGCCCACACCAGATATTCATATATTTATTTTTCTAATGATTACCATATTCATAATGCAAGTTGTAGCATATCAAATCACAACAAGAAGTGAACAATATCAAGTCAAAATGGATAATTTTATTATAGTTGTAATTTTTTGAACTTGTACAAATTTCAAATTATATAAACGATGATACATTTGTAATATTTAGTTTAATTCAAAATAATTTTTAAATTTATGTTTAGTTTCTTAAGTTTTAATATTGAATTCTTAAAATTTTAAAATTTATTATTTAATAGTAATCTTGTTTATGAATAAAACTAATACGTTAAAGGTTTGAACTTTGAACAATTGCATGTTTGTGTTTGAACTTTGACATTGACAATATGAATGTGTTTGAACTTTAAGCAAATGCTTTTATTATCTTTATTATAGATTTTTTTGCTTTATATTATTGTTTTGTTTGGATAAATGTAAGATAAAATATTAAAATCGACTTAAAATAAACAATCTCGCCTAGGCCCCGCCCAGACCACGACTAAGGCCCCTCTAGGGGCTAGGCCTCCCGTCTAGCGTCTTTTAGAACATTGTGATTAAGGAATTAATATTTTCATAAGGAAAATTGATATCTCTGCAAGGTTCCCTCACATGAACAATAAAACATGGGACTCACATACATGTAAGCGAAACATTGTGGAAATAACAATTCCCTATGATTAAGATATTAATATTTTATTTGACTAGCACGTATTTGTTCACCACTTCACTCCAAAGTTGATTGTGAATATTATACCCTAAATGTAATAAGGTTAAAATTGGAAAGTTAAATCTTTTAAATACTTAAATCAGTGTTTGTTTGGTAACTGCTTCTACTTTTATGTTTCTATTTTTTGTTTATATTTTCATATGTTTCTACTTTCACTTGTTTTCACCGGTGGAAACATAAATCAGACAATATTGATTGATAAACATGCGTTTCCATAAATAAGTGAAATCAGAAATAGAAAATAGTGTTTGACAAAATAAATTTGTTGCGACCAGATTTTATAATATTCAATCTTTTTAATTTTTTTTTTGATTATCATAATATTCAAAATTTATATCTAATATATTAACTTATACTAATGCTAACAACTGTTTCACGTATCTAAGAATATTAAATACTATAATATTAATACTACCTCCGTCCCATAATAAGTGCTTTTTTAGCTTAAATCACACATATCAATACACAAGTTAAAATGACAAAAATACCCTTTAATGAGTGTCATTTAATTGTAGTGATTGAAAGATGCAATAAATACCATTGAATGCATAAGAGCATATATGAGAAAATATTGTAAAAAATGTATTGGAGTTTTAACACATCACTTATTTTGGGAAAAAATATTAAGCCTAAAAAAGCACTTATTATGGGACGGAGGTAGTATTATATATATATAGAGAGAAAGCGAGAGAAAGAGAGAGAGAGCATACTATAAATTCGTTGAATATAACAAAATAAAAATCCTACATAATCAATAAAAGGATTTTACCAAAAGAAATATACTCCACAATACAGTCCATTAAATAAAATAAGTCCGTTATTATTCATGGCTACCCAGAGCTTGTTAGCCATTTGATCCCGCTCGCTAGCCATTTGGTGAACTTGAGATTGGCTAACATTAATTTCAATTGTATTATTTGAATTGTTCCCAACATTTGAAGCATGTCAGATATCACATCTTCATCCTCGTACTCTCAAAATTAAGTATCCTTAACTGTACTTGATCTAATAAAATTGTGAATTGTACAACATGCAGTAGGTATATACTTTTGTATTTTCACGGGATACGATGGCATTTTCTTCAATATTGGGAATCGGTCCTTTAGAACACCAAAGCAACACTCGATAACATTACACAAAGATGAATAACCCGGCATATTTGTATAACCCGAGTCGACAACATATTATTTACCTGAAACATATGAAGAATGAGAATAACAATATATGACAATCTATATAACTATTATGTAAAAAAAATAGTTATTTAATAACTACCTTGAGGGAGTGTAGGAAAATTATTTTCAGGATTAGTTATACACTCATTGAATATTCTTGAATCATTAGCAGTTCCTTCCCAACCGGAAATTACAAAAGTGAATCTCATATCAAATGAGCATGCACACATCACATTTTGGTTTGGTTTAATTATTTTTCTCGAAAAGGAATTTATTCACTTGTTGGGACCTGTGCATCTACATGTGTTTATATTATTATTTATTGATGATTTTCAAATGATTATATAACAATAATACATATATAATATAATTAATAGCTTACCTCAAAAAATGGATAATATTTTTCATTATACCGTATCTGAGGTGGGAATTCGGCAAAAGCGTAAGGAGGAATGAGAAGCACTCCAAGTTTACATGATGCTTTCAGAATGCAACAAAAGTATTTGTGGATTGTTTGAGTAGAATGTTGAAGCCTCTCGGCCACTAAACTGATTCGTTCATTGTGCGAGACAATGTACAAAAATATTGCAACTTGTTCTTGCACTGTAACACATCTAGATTGTTTCAATCCAATAATCTTCAACTCCTCACAAAAATTGAATAAAAAGTGAAGGAGCAATTCTAAACATGTCAAAAGATCTAACTTCATGACCATTGAGCAACTCTATTATGTAACTATGAGCTGTTAGTGCAAACTTCCTACATGGTCTCATATCCAAATATTTTCTGTTATACTTTTCAACTGTAGCAACAATTATAATAGTTTGAAGTTCCTCATCCTCAACATCATCTAGATATTACCAAACAACGTTTTTACTACCAATTTCAAAAAACGAAAGCAGAAACAAAAATTTGGAAGCAAACACAGTTATCAAACGGATCGTTAAACTTTGTGCCACTAAAAACTGTCTTAGAAAATGGGATGGATGGAGTATTCAATTGACATTTGACTCGCTATCATATTTTAACATACAAAGAGAACTGTATTATTCTAACATTAAAGTATTTAAACAGCTTTCTTGTTATTCATACCTATAACAGAAGAAAAAATAAAGGAAAAGGGAAATAAAAAGAACTATCTCAAGACAAAGTGAAGGTCTAGACCTTCACTTTGTTTATAATTGTACCCAATTAGAAGCAATGTTGGATAAGGACTATCTTGAGACAATTGGCTTCTGCTAAAAATTCCTGTTTGTGTTGTTATTTCTTTCCAATGTTGAGTCAATTTATGTATTACTGGATTTTTAATTCAAGGGAAATAGAGCATCACCTTTATTATATTTTCAAAGAAAACCAAAAATGGTTGTGGCTGCTTCTGCTATTTGGAGAATAATTTTTGATATAGATAAAGTTATTTCTTTTGTTATTGTTGTTGTCTTTACTTTCAACTCGCAATAACTTCCTTGCACCTGCAGGTTTTAGTGATGACGGCTCAAATTCTTTTAAACATTCTGAGGCACAGCATAATTAAGATGGAATCAGTTAATCTTCTTATTTTGGATGAATGCCATCATGCTGTGAAGAAACATCCTTACTCTTTGGTGATGTCCGAGTTCTATCACACAACACCCAAGGAGAAGAGGCCATCAGTATTTGGAATGACTGCTTCTCCTGTTAACTTGAAGGGTAATTGTTAGTTTGTTTTCATTGCAGGCAGTTTGCCACATTTTCTGTTTATTTTCAGCCCCACAAACATTCTAAAAGTAAGATGATGTTGCTGTTTCCTCATTCTAAATAGTATATTGCATCAATTGTGCAGGTGTTTCCAGCCAAGTAGACTGCGCGATAAAGATTCGTAATCTTGAAACCAAATTAGATTCTGTTGTCTGTACAATAAAAGACCGTAAGGAGCTGGAAAAACATGTACCAATGCCTTCAGAAATTGTAGTGGAATATGACAAAGCAGCTAGTTTATGCTATCTCCATGAACAAATAAAACAAATGGAACTGGCAGTTGAAGAAGCTGCCCAATCAAGTTCCAGAAGAAGTAAATGGCAATTTATGGGAGCAAGAGATGCTGGGGCTAGGGAAGAACTTCGTCAAGTGTATGGTGTGTCTGAAAGAACAGAGAGTGATGGGGCTGCTAATTTAATTCAAAAGCTTAGGGCTATAAACTATGCACTAGGTGAACTAGGACAGTGGTGTGCTTATAAGGTCCTATTCGTGTTTTTTTTTAAAATGCTTTGTCATTTTAATAAACTATGTGAAGAAGGTTCCCTCAGGCCATATGTTTGCAGGTCGCACAATCTTTCTTGACAGCTTTACAAAATGATGAAAGGGTGAACTACCAACTTGATGTCAAATTCCAGGAATCTTACTTGGACAAAGTCGTCTCTCTTTTGCAGTGCAAGTTATCAGAGGGTGCTGTTTCAGACAATAACTTGGAAGATTCAGATAATAACGGCGGGGTCTATGCAGGTGAGCTTGATGAGGTAGAGGAGGGAGAGCTTCCTGACAGTCATGGTGAGTACTTGCTTTTCCATTTTTAGTAAATGGTAGAGTAATGTGAGTCTGGTTTTTTACTAGTTGAGATGTGTACTGTGTAGACAGAGTAACGAGTCAGTTTCATTTTTTTTTTCAATTTTCCCGTTGCTTGGGGTTTATGGAATTCTATTTTCGGAGAGTTGGGGGAGGACTGAGCATGTTCTGTCTCAGTTGAGGATTTGTTACTTATCCTGTTTATAGGTTTTGGAGGAACGAAAGATGCTAAGTTACTTTGGAAGAGTGTGGTCTTTACTGCTCTTTGGGGGATCCGGACCGAGCACAATACTCGGCCTTTTGGAGATACTTATTTATCTTTCGCTTTGGTGCGAGATAAGATTTTTTTCCTTGCTTCTTTTTGGATTCAGCCATGGCTGCCTTTAGAGGGATGTTTGTTTTGCTTCTTTGTAGTAATCAGAGAGCTGCTAACTTTTGATTATTTCTTTTTTCCACTTCTTATTTTGTGGGTGGACTACGTGTTCTCCCTAACTTGTATTCTCTCTTTCCATATAACAAAATTTCTTCTTTTATCCAAAAGAAAAACTAGCTGAGATGTGCCGATACAAAGTTTATCAATGTCGCTAAAGTTGCTAGATTTTTCCTTTCGTTGTTCAATTACATTTTGCCTATGAAAAACAACAAACCTACACAGAGAGTTTTGTTTGGTCAATACTTCTTTTTTATCCTGGTTAGTCTAGAGACTTATGATTTGTTGTTGGCTGGCTGAAGTATCTTAAAAGACTTCAATTATCGTGGCTTGACTAGTATGCCAAATTTCAATTTGCATAAATCGGATTCTTCCATTTTGGGCATGCAAGTCACAACTTCTTGTTTCTATGGATTCATAGTGCATATGTAATGTCAAGAATCTGGATTATCTTTAGTAGGTTTCTAAATATATGTAATACATATATTTTTGTACACATCATGGGTTGCATTTTAGTGGTGGATGGAGGAATGGAGTGGAGGAATGTGTTCTTGTCGGGCCATCATATTAGTTGCTATCTTTTTCCCCCCCTACCCATAAGGTAATGTAAAAGGTCTATTATCTGTTATGATTTGTTTTTTCTGACTAGTCTTTTTATCTTTTACTGTTAATAAGGCCATATCAAAGATTCTGGTGTAACCTTATTTTAAGCCGTGTCACATCTAATTATTGGACAAAAGTACCCTGCTATTTTTATATTTCTATAAATAGCTATTTTCAACTCCTTGTACAAGCCTGCAAGTCTTCCGCTCACTTCCATAAAAAAATAACTATCCATGACCACTAATATTCTTTAAACTTCACATTTTTTTAAAGAAAATATCAGACAAGTCAAGTGTGATAAAATTTGAAAAAAATGTAGCTCCATTTTGTTTTCTTATCAACATATCCATAAATATGTATAAATTATACTCCCTCCGTCCCCAAAAGAATGACTTGAGTGATAAAATAATTTGTCCTCAAAAGCATGAGCAAAGTAAACAAGTCAACTACATAATTTAGCATATTAAAAAAAAATATACATAAATTTTTGCATGAACTAATTTACCCTTGGCCACACATCATATCTTACCTAAATTGTGAATCACTCAAATTACAAATAAGTGGTTCACATTAATTATCCCTCCCCAAACCCAACAACTCTTTCCAAAAGGCGTGAACACAAAAAAGCATCCCCCGGATAAACTTCGTGATCGGGAAAAATTTATACTCTCCTAATTGTTCGACTACCTTAATTTGTGTGAAAATTGTCCTTGAATCATCCTTTTGGAGACGGAGGGAGTATATATATATAGACATATATATATATATATTGTTTTGTAAATATTTTTTGCTTGGTCAATGATTCAAACTCAAAATTAATGATATATAGTGCTTTGAAAAGGGATGTTTATCCTGCTTAAACTAGTAGTAGGTCAGGTAACCCAGCACGGTCCTAGAATCTTGCATTGGCCAGTTTACGCATTTATCAAATAATTGTTGCCTTGACCTGTCAATTCCCAAATAATTGGTGATTATGAGCTTACTGGTCTATACTTTGACATTCCTTTTCTTGATATCTTTTATGGTTCAGTTGTCTCTGGTGGAGAGCATGTAGACGTGATTATAGGAGGTGCTGTGGCTGATGGAAAAGTAACCCCAAAAGTCCAGTCACTGATTAAAATACTTCTCAAGTATCAGAACACGGAGGATTTTCGTGCAATCATCTTTGTTGAGCGTGTTGTCACAGCCTTAGTTCTTCCAAAGGTTCATTGTCTTATACTTTTATTGCATATTGTTTTAGATGCTATTCAGCAACCCATTTCCAATTAATTCAATCTACTATGTTTTGTTCTGCCAAATATGCAGGTCTTTGCAGAGCTTCCATCCCTAAGTTTTATTAGGTCAGCCAGCTTGATTGGGCATAATAATAGTCAAGAAATGAGAACTTCCCAGATGCAGGACACAATTTCAAAATTCCGAGATGGTCGTGTATGTCTTGGTGCAAAATTTGTGAATTTTCTGTTGTTGATATTATTGATACATTATAATTGTTTGCATCTGATCTGTAGGTGACATTGTTAGTTGCCACCAGTGTTGCTGAGGAAGGACTTGATATTCGGCAATGCAATGTTGTCATTCGCTTTGATCTTGCCAAAACTGTTTTGGCATACATTCAATCCCGAGGTCGTGCTAGAAAGCCTGGGTCAGATTATATATTGATGGTTGAGAGGTATCTGTCTTGTTTTGTTTTACACATTTTGGCATTATTATATTTAATTTGTTTTCTGATAATTAATAAAAATCAAATGATTTGTTTTTCTTATCTTTCTCCAGGGGAAACTTGTCACATGAAGCATTTTTAAGGAATGCCAGAAACAGTGAGGAGACCTTGCGGAAAGAAGCAATTGAGAGAACCGACCTCAGTCATCTCAAGGATAACTCCAGGTTAATTTCTGTAGAGGCAGTCCCAGGCACAGTCTACCAGGTGCAGTCAACTGGTGCTGTTGTTAGCTTGAATTCTGCTGTTGGACTCATCCATTTCTACTGCTCCCAACTTCCTAGTGACAGGTTCAGCTAATTACAATGTAATCTCTATATAGTTTTTGAATTCAACACTTGATGGATAATTGTTGTAACTATTTTTGTTTCTCTCTTTTAATCTATTTTCAGGTATTCAATACTTCGCCCGGAATTTATCATGGAGTGTCATGATAAGCCAGGAGGCCCCACTGAATATTCATGCAGGCTGCAACTCCCTTGTAATGCTCCATTTGAAAAACTCGAGGGTCCTGTATGCAGCTCAATGCGTGTGGCACAACAGGCATGCTAGCACAACGATATCAGTCCATGTTAGATTTGTTTTTTCACTCATCAAAAATGTTAATTTATAATTTATTAATATGTAGGCTGTTTGTCTGCTTGCTTGCAAGAAGCTCCATGAGATGGGGGCCTTCACTGACATGCTTTTGCCAGACAAGGGGAGTGGGGGAGATGATGAAAAATCTGATCAAAATGATGAAGGAGATGCACTTCCTGGAACCGCTAGGCATAGAGAGTTCTACCCTGAAGGCGTAGCTAATATTCTCCAGGTTAGTTCTCCATTTGTTAGATGGTTAAGACTAGATCTGTTAGGTTGGTAAGATAACCAGCAAATTATAACCATGCACATTATATTTGGCTTACTTATTTTCTTACTAAATGGCGCACATAGTAATTTAACTGAAGTTCACTAACTTGATAATGTCCCAAACCTTAATATATAGATATTTTAACAGTAAAATAAGTGTATTCCATTGAACTTAACGGTTGTATGAAGTTTATTTTTATTAGGTCTAGCTCATCCTTTTATAAGTTAAGATTGCACAATTCCACTCATAATGATGAAAATGTTTTTAATTCAAGATTTCACCAGCTTCTGATTTGTTTAAACTAGATAGGTAAGAGGTTTTGGTGATGTTGAGAATCTCTTAGTTATATTTGGACCTTTAATGCATTTTTTAAACTCTTGCTTCACAGGGAGAATGGGTCTTATCTGGCACAGATGCTTGCAACAATTTCAAATCGGTTCATTTGTATATGTATGCTATTCAATGCTCAAATGTTGGCTCCTCAAAAGATCCATTCTTAACCCAAGTTTCAGAGTTTGCAGTAGTCTTTGGCAATGAGCTGGATGCAGAGGTATGGTGTTATTTTTAGTGTTTGTAGCATCAAAGTGAGAATTTAATGCTTTCTCTTAACCTTACCCATGTTTAATAGGTGTTATCGATGTCAATGGATCTGTTTGTTGCTCGAACCATGATAACTAAGGCATCTCTTATTTTCCGGGGGCCTATAGAAATCACAGAAAGTCAGGTTGTTGTTTGTTTATCTTACCAAGTAGTTTTAGTTTCTACTTTCACTTTTTTCTTTTTCTTCCCCCACTTTAGCTCTGAATTACTGCATTGACTGAAGTCTTGTGGTTGTGTTTACTTGTAGTTGCTATCCCTTAAGAGCTTTCATGTAAGACTGATGAGCATTGTGCTGGATGTGGATGTTGAACCTACCACCACTCCATGGGATTCTGCTAAGGCATATTTGTTTGTCCCTTTGTTGAACAATAAATCTGTAGATCTAGTAAAAGAGATTGACTGGAATCTTGTTGAAGAAGTAACTAAGACAGATGCTTGGAGCAACCCCCTTCAGAGAGCTCGGCCAGATGTTTACCTTGGTACAAATGAGCGAACACTTGGAGGAGATCGAAGGGAGTATGGATTTGGGAAACTACGTCATGGAATGGCCTTTGGGCATAAATCACATCCTACCTATGGCATTAGGGGAGCTATAGCGCAGTTTGATGTTGTGAAAGCATCTGGATTGGTTCCTAATCGAGATATTATAGAAATGCCAAATCGTGTGGATTTATCCAGTGGGAAAATGAGGATGGCTGATTCCTATACCAGTCCAGAAGATCTGGTGGGAAGAATTGTTACAGCTGCTCATTCGGGGAAGAGGTTCTACGTCGATTCTGTACGGTCTGATATGACTGCAGAGAACTCATTCCCAAGGAAAGAAGGCTATCTTGGTCCTTTGGAGTATAGCTCATATGCTGATTATTACAAGCAAAAGTACGACACTCATAAAGATCTAATTTCTATTCTGGAAAAGGAAAAAAATGTATTGCTTCTTTAACCATCTTCTCACAATTGCTTGATTATAATGCAAAGACTGGATAGCTTCAGTGCACCTTTTGGTGTGCTTGAGAAAGTGAAACTTATTGCAATTTTTGAAGGGAAATCTTTAACTCGTTTCTTAACCCTTTGAGATTGTGGATGTTTCAATTTCTTTAGGCACATCAAAAGTGCATTTGGCTATTCTGTCCATATTTGAAACAGGTATGGAGTTGATTTGAACTATAAGCAACAACCTCTGATAAGAGGTCGAGGTGTTTCTTACTGCAAGAATCTTCTGTCCCCACGATTTGAACATTCAGAAGGTATGATCTCTTTTTATCTTCTTTTTATTTTTTTATTTTTTTATTTTAATTTAGTTTATTTGCTTTAAAAGTCACTTCATTTCACATTTTGCAACTAATTTGTTTTTCTTGTTCAGCTCATGAAGGTGAATCTGAAGAGACACTGGACAAAACATACTATGTTTACCTCCCTCCTGAGTTGTGTTTTGTACATCCTCTTCCTGGCTCACTAGTTCGAGGTGCCCAGAGATTACCATCAATAATGAGAAGGGTAGAAAGCATGCTACTTGCAGTTCAGCTCAGGGATATAATAAGTTATCCTGTTCCTGCTTCAAAGGTATAAAGATTGCGTATAAATTTAGTTCTTAATGCTTATCCATTCATGCATTAACTGATATGCGTCTGTTATTTGCAGATCTTGGAAGCCCTGACTGCTGCTTCATGTCAGGAGACTTTCTGCTATGAAAGAGCAGAGCTCTTAGGAGATGCTTATCTAAAATGGGTTGTGAGTCGATACCTATTTCTTAGATACCCCCAGAAGCATGAAGGTCAGCTAACTAGGATGAGACAACAAATGGTGAGTAACATGGTACTATATCAGTATGCATTAAACAAGGGACTTCAATCATATATCCAAGCAGATCGATTTGCTCCATCTAGATGGTCTGCTCCGGGGGTGCCACCTGTCTTTGATGAGGAAACTAAAGAAGTAGACTCATCCTTATTTGATCAAGAAAGAGCGGTGGATGACTCTTTACCAGGGAAAGATCACCGTGGGGATGTTTATGAAGACGATGAAATGGAAGATGGTGAACTTGAGAGTGATTTGAGTTCTTATCGAGTTCTCTCTAGCAAGACTCTTGCAGATGTCGTTGAAGCGCTTATTGGAGTTTACTATGTTGAAGGTCGGAAAAGTGCTGCAAACCACCTCATGAAATGGATCGGTATTCAGGTTGATTTTGACCCCAAGGAGTTAGAGCTCTCAACCATGCCAACCAATGTTCCAGAGAGTGTACTTAGGAGTGTCAACTTTGATGCTTTAGAAGGTGCCTTGAATATTAAGTTCCAGGATAGGGGCTTGTTGATAGAAGCTATCACTCATGCTTCACGTCCATCTTCTGGAGTATCTTGTTACCAGCGGCTGGAATTTGTCGGTGATGCTGTCTTGGATCATCTCATTACAAAGCACTTGTTCTTTACATACACAGATCTTCCTCCTGGACGTTTGACTGACTTGAGAGCTGCTGCCGTAAACAATGAAAATTTTGCACGTGTTGCCGTTAAACATAATCTTCATTTGCACCTTCGCCATGGTTCGAGTGCACTTGAAAAACAGGTTTGTACTCTCTTTTGCCTCTTATTGACTTGAAACTCTTTTAAGTGGAGGGGGACTGTAATTATTAGCCTGACCATGTTTTGCTTTACTGCTATGTCAAGCAAGTTGTGCTTGTATTTTCATCTTTGCTTTCTTTGTCAGATTCGGGACTTCGTGAAGGAGGTTCAAAACGAATTTTTAAAGCCAGGATTCAATTCCTTTGGCTTGGGTGATTGCAAAGCACCAAAAGTTCTAGGTGACATTGTTGAATCAATTGCTGGTTCCATTTTCTTAGATAGTGGACGTGATACTGGTGTTGTTTGGCAGGTTGGTTTCTATAGAATCCACTTATCTTCTTATACTTTTGGGAACGAGTTGTGATTTCCCGACTTAAGATTCATTTATCGAAATTTTGTTACAATAACAGGTCTTCCAACCTTTATTTGATCCTATGGTCACTCCAGAAACACTCCCTATGCATCCAGTGCGGGAACTGCAAGAAAGGTGTCAACAACAGGCTGAAGGCTTGGAGTACAAAGCTACTCGAAGTGGAAATTTAGCAACTGTTGAAGTATACATTGATGGCATCCAGGTTGGGACTGCTCAAAATCAGCAAAAGAAAATGGCACAAAAATTAGCTGCCAGGAATGCCCTTGTTGCCTTGAAAGAAAAAGAAACTGCTGAAGCTAATAAGGAGAAAAGAGACGAAGATGAGAAAAAGAATAGTGGAACCCAGACATTTACCAGGCAGACCTTGAATGATATATGCCTGCGTAGAAATTGGCCAATGCCATTGTATCGGTAAGACGTGGCTTGGTTTTGACTTGCAATCATTAACATAGATGATGCTATAATTGAATGACCAGAATTTTGTTGTTTAACAGTCTGGCTTTTCTTTTTCACTTTTGAGAAATAACTCAATATTTGCATTTAGGTGTGTTAACGAGAGTGGTCCTGCTCATGCAAAAAGATTTACATTTGCTGTTCGTGTAAATACTTCAGATAGGGGATGGACCGATGAATGTGTAGGAGAGCCTATGCCAAGTGTCAAGAAAGCAAAAGATTCGGCTGCGGTTCTTCTCCTGGAGCTTTTAAATAACTGGTATGCATGACATATTTTCATAAACTTGTATTGCTATACTGGTTATTGCGGCTGTGAAATCATCCCTTGGTCAAGTTATTGGTTTCACGGAATGAGTTTCGGGAACAACTAGTTCATCTGAGCTGCGCATAATGCCGCAATGGTAACAAGGATTGCCTTTCATCAATATCGTATAAAGTTTTTACTATACAGTGATAGTTTTATTTCCTGGAAAAGGTAGGAATATATACCTGGTATTCTGTTCAGGAAATTATTGTTGCAAGAGAGGCATTCATATTTATTAATTTAAGTGCAAAACTACCCACTGTTGTTGCTTATAATTTATGAGTTTATATATGGAGCAGTGTAACTTTAGTTTTTCCCTCTTTACAGTCGAGTATTGTAGTAGTAATATAATTACTACGCTAGAACCTTAATAAAATATTTTTATGTATTAATCCATTTAATTTTGCCAGTATTGCTCTTGGGTTTCTAAAGGTTTCACTTTCGGAGTCTAGTTCTGCAACAAAATGTTAACTATATCAAAATAAAATAGAAAAAAATAAAATCTCTTTTTAGGCCATTGAAAGCTCTCTCGGAATGAAAATAGACATGAAAACCCGGCATTAAATGGGCTTTCATGTTAACAAATAAAGGCTTGGATGCTTCCAACCTTCCTGCTTTCATTAGTCAGCACTTTATTTGAGCATCTTTTCATTCCTATTTCTATATAACAGGATGAATCGATCTAGTTTAATGAATGTCGGTTCTTAGCGCGTCTCTTATGATGTGTTATTATACATTTAATACTCTTTATTTTAAAATATAAAATTATTTAATAATAATCATATATTTTAAAACGGGGATAACATGGTCAATTATAAGTAACATATTTAATTAGTTGTAGTAACAACATTTCATTCTGACACTATAAAACTTGACTCGATGCATCACTCTTAATTTTGTAACCCTACGTATCATCAAACATTAAGTGATGGATGATTTAAAATGTTCTTTTGTGAATATAGTTGACCATTTAATAGCTAATTATTGGGCTGTTTTGCACATTCAAGTGTTGCCACATACTCCATCCGTTTTTTAATATAAGTCGTTTTAGAGAAATATTTTTGTTTCTTAATATAAGTCGTTTGAGAATTTCAAGTAAGCATTAATTGCTTAGTTTTCAATATTATTCCAAATATTAAATGTAACTTTGGTTCTCACTATTTTTTGTCCAATAAATAACAATCTCTTCTTCCAATACAAAGGCAATATAGACAATTGATATTATAGTTAATGTTATACAATCATTTTCTTAATACTTGTGCACAACTTTAAAACGATATTAATGAACGGAGGGAATATTAAATAGGGCCAAGATGGTCAAACAAATAATGTCCGATACTAAAAATATCTATGCTCGACAGGCTCTATAATCCAAGCTCGACTGAGGGTTCAATATATATTCAATATTTTCTAATAATGTTCAGTTTCTACAAATGTAGCCGAACCCAACCATGCAGCATGAGGTTGAGGATCAAATCCGTTCGGCTTCAGTCACTCCGCACTTGGATTTTTTCGAGAGTATGAGCCACAAATTCTAAGAATAACAATAAATGGTGCAAATCATTTTTGATTATGCTAAAAGAAGAGAGAAAGAACATAAAAGTAGAGAGGAAAAAGATGAAAAACAATTCATTGCC
This sequence comes from Panax ginseng, assembly GCA_020205605.1. Lineage (NCBI taxonomy): Eukaryota > Viridiplantae > Streptophyta > Magnoliopsida > Apiales > Araliaceae > Panax > Panax ginseng. The sequence continues at coordinate 105,551,478 of CM035142.1, read as the reverse complement.
TTCCGAACCTCTAACCTCCCAAAGGCTATAATTGTTTATAAATTTTTGGCCATTGATCGATGTTATGGAATAATTCTTTTTAAAGTTTTGACCGCTGAGATATACTATGCACGGTGAGAGATGTACCTAACAAAATAGTGTCAGGGAAGGATCCAGGCAAGGGTGGTGACCACATTTAAATTTTTCTATAGGACATATATTTAGTATGGATCTTTATTTATACTATTATTGAAAATAAGAAAGAACGACCTGTATTAGAAACTGAAAATCGATGTCCGCTACTAAAAATACTTAGCGTCCGTTACTATTAGTAAACAACGTTTAATTAGAATAAGGGTGCTTAATCAGAAGAGTTTGGCTTAGCAAACGATTTAAATAGAATAATAGTTTGACTCATTAACAAGAGTTTATAATTTATTAACCAAAGTTTAAGATTTATTAATCAGAATTAGTTATTATGGTTTTTATGATTAATGTTCGCTACTTATAGTAGCGGTCGCCAACGCCAAGTAATATTTTTTACCGGCATGCATGCGAAGAGCAATTTCTCAAGGCACATAAATTGAGTCGGGCGACATTGATATCATCTGGAGGAGGCTCGAATTGGAGAACGTTTCCTCCAATGCAGGCCCCCTCCGACTACCGCCAACAACAGTGTCTTTCCTAATGTGCACCAGCTCCCTTGCAGCATCTATCATACTAAGTTTTCCATCTCCACCAAACATTAAGCACCTTGTGGCAAGGTCTGCAACTTTCTCTATCTGCTCTCTGCGGAAGGCTGGCTGCTCGTGAAAGTAAAGAAGTGGGTCCACAATCTCTTCTAGCTTTCCTCTCCTTATTTTTTGTAAATCAATTGTTGGGAGATCCAAGGGTGTGGCACCTGCAATAATTTCCAGAAGCACCACCCCAAGGTTGTAAACATCACTCCAGTAAAAGTACTGCAGTCCTTCAGATTTTGTGTATAAATGAGATCCATCTCCCTCGAGGCTGGCATTGAGCAGTTCAAACCCTGCAATTTTGACCGAAAAATCTTCATCTAGGAGGATGCAGCCAGATTGGAGATCATGGTGTAAAATTGGAAGAGAAATCTCATATTGCAGGAATGCAAGAACGCTTGCTGTTTCTGTGGCAATGTTCAATCTCTTGAACCAGTCAAGGCCAATCTTCTGTTCTCTGCTTTGGCGCAATTGTTGTAAGAGGGTACCGTTTGGTGGGTACTCATAGACCACCAATGGGGTGTCTCCATAGTCAATGGAGCATCCAAGGAGGCGCGCCATATTCCTATGCGAAACTGCAGATAATACCTCGACTTGGGATAGGACTTGGATGAAGTCTCTTTCACTCTCGCAATGTACCTTGTGAACGACTACATTTGATCCATCCCCAAGAACTCCAGCATAAAGTTTGCCCTTGGTGCCTTCAACAAGTTTTTGAGAGTCTTCAAACCCCTTGGTGGCTTCTTCTAGCTCATGGTAAGTAAGTAATCGAGTCCTACAAGCTTCTCGGAATGATATGGCACTTCTACTTTTTGCCTGATTAGGTTCAGCTGTACCTGACTTAGTAGGCCGTTTTAACAAACAGAAAAGTGCGGTCAAGAAGGCAATGAAGAAAGCTGATGTGAGAAGCCCTGCATGTTGAAGCTGACAGTGAGAATGATTCTTACATGTAGAGAAATTTATGGGGATGCAATTGAAAATTTTCAGGCATCTCAGCAAATTATGAAGGATAAAGGTTCAACTCATAACATTACCATATTCCTTTACTTCTCTATGTTATATTTTTACGTTTTCATGCAGAAATAGAAGAATTAAGAATAGGAAAAGAAAATAATATAAATTGCACCAAAGGAAACGATCTTTCGGTAAAGAGAATGCATGAATGAAAGAATAATATTATACGTTTTATGTTTCCAGAATTTTGCAATTGGATTTTGCACAATTGTCCTAAATGAAAAGTAACCTGCACATGGAAATGTAGTCGAGAAAAAGATTTATGTCGTGACCACATACCAGCTAGAACTTCCAGTTTCCTTCTACCATGTCTCTTCATGTAACAGTCCCTACCATATGTTTCCTCTCCATCTTTCAGGCAAGCTGTCAAAGATGAGTCATGCGATGAGTTACAACCAGGTTTTTATTTCAGCTTACCTTGATGCGTATTAGTTGTAAGCACCAGTCAATTGATAGGTAGGTATTAGTAGATAATGACAGAGATGAATAAGGGGCAGTACTAAGAAACTCACATTTCAAGCATCCAAATCCCTGAGCAAACCCATCACCAACAAATCCATCCTCACATTTGCATCTAATCCCGGATGTTACTGTAGTGGCATTGACAATGTATGCATTAGGAGCACAGAAGGTGGCCGTACCTCCTGTACTTGAATTGTTGTTATCGGGGAATGCCCATTCCAACTTGATGTTGGTTATTCTCCAAAATTTCTGTAACCCCCGTTTAGAGTTAATACCCTAGTCGTTATGTTTTCTGTAACCCCCGTTCCAATTCCAACATAATCCTTATTTATATCTTGTTGTAACTCCCAAGCGTTTCATTAAAACCATTAAAATCTCCAACGTTCCTTATAAGGGCTGGGCTAGTTGTTCTTCAGAGACAATATATACAGCATAATCAGTTTCTTCATCTTCTTCAAAAAAACAATAACAGTTTACGTTCATGAAGTAAAAAGATACACACAATAACAGTTTTATTTTCCGCTCTATGTATCCTATTCTTATTCATATAGTCATCTCTTATACTCTGTTAATTGGGCAATCCACATAGACAAGTCCAAAGCCTCTTTCCGTGAGTACACACGATCGGAGACTTCGCCGTTGAATCGGAGAGTGACCGCCGGTAGCCCATTTGTACCTGTGATTATTAGCGGTGGGGGCGAAATCACTTTTTAGGACAGTAGCTCTGCTACGCCTCGGTTTTTCCAGCTAAGTTGTTCCAATTTACTGTATTATTCTTCTTGTTAATTGCTATATTTTCCAACAATCTAAAAAGTGATTCAACTATTAACAAGAATACATGTTGTTTTAGTTTCATTTGCTTCGCATATATGCACTAATAATAAGTAACTGGATCCGATTCACTGTTCGACTATTTATAACAAGAGTTGTTTATAGATGTTGGTGTTTATACTTTATAGTGACTTGAATGGGTGATGTATACCTAATTTTGGGGACGTCACAATAAAGCCTCTAAGTTGGCCAAGATGGCAGACGAAGCAGACAAGGCCATGGAGGTACTTCTGAAACAAAGACATGACATAGCTGAACAGATGCTTCAGATGACGGAGTTGAAAGACGTAGCGTCTAGCTATGTTCAGTCCGAAGTGCATGAGCACAGAAAGGGAAAAGAGCCTACCCATTCAGGTCATGAATCTCGAGGTCAACCTCGGGAACGAATGAGATCCAGTAGCCTTACTCCTCAAAGATCGAAGAGGGCACACCACCCTGTCGGTTCTAAGGAGCAGGGTCAAAGCAGACAGAGGGGCAGATCCAGAGAGTATACGCCCGAGAATATAAAGAAGGCACCCCACCTTGAGTATTCTCGCCACAATGACAGAGCCCCACGACGAAGCAGATCCAGGGGTCGTACACCAGAGAGTCCACTGAGGGTACACCACCCTTTGGACGCTCGTCATCATAAAAGTCCCTCGAAGGTTGGGGGTTCTATTGTTAAAGGCCGGTCTAATCAGAAGAAGGAAGAGTCACCAGAAAAGGAGGCCTCATCTCAGCCAAAAGGAGTGGAATATCTGGTCAAAGAACTGAAGAAACTTCGGAAGCAGCTTGCCGAAGTCCAACAAGTAAAGGATACTTCGGGAAAGAAGGCATCTCCTTTTTCTGCGGAGATTCTTAAAGAGAAAGCTGACCCCACCAAGAAGTTTCCCCACATGGAAAGCTATGATGGATCTGGGGATCCTTATGACCACAGTCAGGCGTTCGACCGACTGATGAATTATTATGACTTTAGCGATGCCGCTAAGTGTTATACCTTTGTTATACTGTCGATGGGGACGTTGCCTTCAGATTTAGTTTCATCCTGGACAGATTTGTGCAGTAAATTCCATGCTCGTTTTGGGAGCAACAAGAGAAGGGGAAAACCAACTGGCTCATTGGCTCAGTTCGATAAAGATTCGAACGAGTCTTTGAAAGCTAATATGTGAAACGATTCCGGAAGCGATGAGAGCAAATAAGCGGACTGAATGAATGTTTTCAAGCTGTATGATTGTTTCAGAACGGTTTGGACCTGGTGAAGTCAGAGAAATTGGTGAAGAAGTTGATGTTTCACCACCCGAAGAGTCTTGCTGAAGCCTTCGATAAGGCAGAAGGCTACATCATAGTAGAGGAGGCCATGAATAGCCTTGAGCGTCCTTCTTCGCATCGGCAAGGAGACGGACGGATGAAGCGATGGGGCGGAAGAAAAATGAAGGGAATAACGACCGCTACGATGGAGGGTCGAAGAAATATAACAACAAATGGAGACAGGGAGGAGGTCGTTTGTGACGCCCCCAAAATTAGGTATACATCACCCATTTTGAGTCACCAGATACATGGTACAGAATTCAAATACAACTTAATAATACAACTGTCGTGTAAAATACGACAAATCATAAACTGTGAGTTTGAATACAAATATTGTCTAATAGAGAGTATACAAACTCAAAAGAAGTCCTCATTACAATTATTGTCACACTATTTAACAGAATAGTGAGGACTACTAATACTATCATCTGGTCCATCACTCCGTTCTCCAACTCGCCCCAACTATATTCTCATTTCCTGAAGAGAACAGTGAAATAAAGGGTGAGCTCAACTAGCCCAGTAAGAAATATTATGACTAAGATAATGCAAAATAAATTATCATTAGCCTTCAACAGTGTTAAACTGATAAAATATAACAAACATCAAGTTTAAGCTGCGGTGAACAAGCAATCCATTAGAAGAGTCAAGTAGAGAATAAAATCTACTATCTTCTATGGTTTAAAAGGTTTTCATGACTTTTATCGCCGAGACTCGGCTTTTAATAAATAATCCACATCATCGAATCATCCCTGCACTACAGCCAATGATATTCTTTAGTATCACGACCACAAATTATCCCCCAGACTACTGACCAAGGACATTCGTGTATTCATTAATGGTCATGATCATGCCAACAACTGTCCATCAATGCACTACGCCAATGAGGACTTTTACCACATCATTTGTAACATTACGGTCATGATTACACCGAATAATCCTCGGTCATAATCATACCAAGTCCATCTATGCACTACAAAGGCCACGAGATGACTTTCAACATAATATAAACATGAGGATGATGACAATGATATAAGAATTTAATAAAACAAGTTCAAGAATTAATTTATCTAGAACCGATAACGTCCAAATTATCAACATGATCTTCGCTTTGTAGAGTAAAATTCAAGAATGCTCGGAAGAATATTTTTATAAAAAGATATTGGATGAAGCGCAAATATCAAGGATATTCCACTAATTTCATGGAGTATAGAAGTCAAAACTTTAACCAACTGAGTATAATAACGAATGGAATAACAAAAGAAATCACCATGCATGCGGTACTTCGCATAGACAGGTTATTCTAACAGATTAATAAATAATGGAACCATGTCAGGCGAAATTCACATCGACAGGATGTTCCAACACAATAATAAAAATGGAACCAGGTCCGGCGTAAACGCACAGACAAGATATTCTAACAGAATAATAATAAAGACAGAATCAGGTCCGGCGTAAACGCACAGACAGGATATTCCAATAGAATAATAATAAAGACGGAATAATAGAGGAATGTCACCAAGTATAGGGTAGTGGCATGATATCTTGGTTATTCCAAATGAGAATAATAAAGAATGAAATAATGTAAGTTCTCTTCATGAATACAAAAGAAATAATACCCCTTACAAGTAAAAAGAACCGAATATAAGAGTAGGAAGTAGCGAGAATACTTTTCTATAGTTTTTTATAATTTCTCTCTAGAGTTTGATTGAATTAAGTAAGAAATAATGAAGGAATGAGCTTTATTTATAGAAGAATGGGACTGCATAGTAACTAATTCATGAGCGGTCCAGATTGATTTACTTTTAAAGCAGACGATCAGCATTTAAAGCAAAATCTTTTAAATAAAATATAATATATTCTATTTTTCAAAAAAAACAAAACATATAAAATATATATATTTATAACCTTTGCCTTTCGACAAAGGCTTACTAATCATCCACTTGATTTTGCTGACAAACTCCTCCATAAAAACCCACTCACAGATTTAATATACATATATATATTCCACTTTGTCAACTTTTCCAAATATATATATATATATCATACCCACCATCTTCATTTTTTCTTCTTTACACACACACGTATCCACATGCACACACATCACACACACACGTATAATATATATATATATATATACTGTATAATCTTCTACCGATTATTTTGAAAAACGGGTAAATGGGTGTCTATAAAATAAGTAAAACTGAGTGACTTCTCACGTAAGCATCAATAATCAATATCGTGTGCTACTGTGCAACTACGCCAGACATCGTACTTTTAACCTTTGGGTGTTTCAACGATTAATTCAGTAAAACTTCCGCCGTTATTTTTATAACGTATTTTTGTCGTTTCCTCAATCCGACAATAATTTCGTTGTGGGGACCACCAATGATTGTGCCATTGTACGAATATTTCCTGTTAAAACGAATATTCCCCGACCAATCGAATATTATATAACAACTTGCGTACTTTGCAAAATTTATAAATATTACCCACAACTATAACATTATATCAAATTTATTCCATAATATTCAAAAATGATATTTATAGAAAATTCATCTTTATTTATAAAAGTTGGGGTCTTACAACCTCCCATTCTTATGAAATTTCGCCTCGAAATTAGGGTACGATGCACTGGTATGTCGAAGAGGTAAGGATACCTTGATTTTATTTTGATTCTAACTCCCAAGTTATTTCCTCAACATCGTGGTTTCTCTACAAAACTTTGACTTGAGGTATAACCTTGGGCGTAGAATATGTTCCTTCTTTCAAGATTTGAGCAGAACTTCTTCATACGTCAAATCTTCCGCTATTTCATCCGGTTTAACTCAATAATGTGGTTGGTCTTTCACATATTTACATAACATGGATATGTGAAAAACGTTATGAACACGAGACATACTTGGCGGTAAAGCGAGTCTATAGGCCACAGTTCCTATTCGATCAAGGATTAAAAATGGGCCGATGAATCGAGGATTGATCTTTCATCTCTTTCTAAATCTCGTAACTCCTTTCCATGGAGCAACACGTAACAACACATGATCTCATATATCGAATTCCACGTCCTTTCGATAAAGATCAGCATAACTCTTTTGTTGATCTTGAGAGGTTTTTATCGTTGTCGGATCGTTTGAATCTTTTTCGTAGTCATACGTATTCAACTCCGGTCCCAACAACGTTGCTTCACCCACTTCATCCCAAAGATCTTTGAGAAACGACACTTTCTTCCATACAACGCTTGAATGGAGCCATGCCAATACTTGTTTGATAACCGTTGTTGTTGTAGAAAAACTCCACCAACAGAAAAACTTGTCCCAACTTCCCTTGAAGTCAAGGACACAGAGTCTTAATAAATCTTCCGAGTTTGAATAGTCCTCTCCGAATTGTCGTCTGCCTAAAGATGATATCTTTGAAGCTAAATCGTAAATCCGTGCCCATAGCTTTTTGCAAACTAACCCAAAATCGTGAAGTGAATCTTGGGTCTCGATCAAAAACTATGGATACCGGCATACCATGCTATCTTACAATCTCGTTTATGTACATACGAGCAAGACGTTCAAGTGTATAAGTTTCTCGTATCGGTAAGAAATGAGCAGACTTGGTCAATCTATTAATAATGACCCAAATCGCATCTATGCCTTGAGAAACCTTAGGAAGACCGGTAATGAAATCCATGGTAATGTGCTCCCACTTCCATTCTGGAAATTTCAAGTGGTTGCAATGGACCTTTTGGTACTTGATGCTCCGCTTTAACTCGTTGAAAAGTTAGACACCTTGAGATAAACAAATATTTATCTCTCTCTTCATATTGCTCCACCAAAATGTATATATTAATATCATGATACATTTTGGTACTCCCAGATTTAAAGCAAAATCTTTTAAATAAAATATAATATATTCTATTTTTCAAAAAAAACAAAACTTATAAAATATATATATTTATAACCTTTGCCTTTCGGAAAAGGCTTACTAATCATCCACTTGATTTTGCTGACAAACTCCTCCATAAAAACCCACTCACACATTTAATATACATATATATATTCCACTTTGTCAACTTTTCCAAATATATATATATCATACCCACCATCTTCATTTTTTCTTCTTTACACACACACGTATCCACATGCACATTACGTATAATATATATATATATATATATATATATATATATATATATATATATATATATATTGTATAATCTTTCACCGATTATTTTGAAAAATGGGTAAATGGGTGTCTATAAAATAAGCAAAACCTGAGTGACTTCTCACGTAAGCATCAATAATCAATACCGTACATCTTTGTGCAACACTACGCCAGATATCGTTTTTATTTTTTAACACCGGTGTTTCAACAGAGTTAACGGTAAAACTTCCACCGTTATTTTCATAAAGTATTTTGTCGTTTCCTCAATCCGATAATAATTCCGTTGTAGGGGACCACCAATGATTGTGCCATTGTATTTAATATTCCCCGTTAAAACGTAATATTCCCCGACCAATCGAATATTATATAACAACTTGCGTACTTTGCAAAATTTATAAATATGACTCACAACTATAACATTATATCAAATTTATTCCATAATATTCAAAAATGATATTTATAGAAAATTCATCTTTATTTATAAAAGTTGGGGTCTTACAACCTCCCCTTCTTATGAAATTTCGCCCTCGAAATTAGGGTACGTACCTGGTATGTCGAAGAGGTAAGGATACCTTGATTTTATTTCAGATTCTAACCCCAAGTCATTTCCTCAACATCGTGGTTTCTCTACAAAACTTTGACTTGAGGTATAACCTTGGAGTGTAGAATATGTTTCTTCTTATCCAAGATTTGAACAGGAACTTCTTCATACGTCAAATCTTCCGCTATTTCATCCAGTTCTAACTTAATAATGTGGTTCAGGTCTTTCACATATTTATATAACATGGATATGTGAAAAACGTTATGAACACGAGACATACTTAGCAGTAAAAGCGAGTCTATAGCCGCGGCCTACTCGATCAAGGATTAAAAATGGGCCGATGAATCAAGGATTGAGCTTTCATCTCTTTCCAAATCTCGTAACTCCTTTCCATGGAGCAAAACGTAACAACACATGATCTCATATATCGAATTCCACGTCTTTTTGATGAAGATCAGCATAACTCTTTTGTTGATCTTGTGAGGTTTTTATACGTTGTCGGATCGTTTGAATATTTTTCAGATTCATACGTACCAACTACGGTCCCAACAACGTTGCTTCACCCACCTCATCCCAAAGATCTTTGGAGAATGACACTTTCTTCCATACAACGCTTCGAATGGAGCCATGCCAATACTTGTTTGATAGCATTGTTGTTGTAGGAAAACTCCACCAACCAGAAAAACTTTTTCCCAACTTCCCTTGAACTCAAGGACACAGAGTCTTAATAAATCTTCCGTAGTTTGAATAGTCCTCTCCGATCGTCTCGTCTGTCTAAGGATGATATCTTCGAAGCTAAATCAGAATCCGTGCCCATAGCTTTTTGCAAACTAACCCAAAATCGTGAAGTGAATCTTGGGGCTCAATCAAAAACTATGGATACCGGCATACCATGCAGTCTTACAATCTCGTTTATATACATACGAGCAAGACGTTCAAGTGTATAAGTTTCTCGTATCGGTAAAAATAAGCAGACTTGGTCAATCTATCAATAATGACCCAAATCGCATCTATGCCTTGAGAAACCTTAGGAAGACTGGTAATGAAATCTATGGTAATGTGCTCCCAATTCTATTCTGGAATTTCAAGTGGTTGCAATGGACCTTTTGGTACTTGATGCTCCGCTTTAACTCGTTGACAAGTTAGACACCTTGAGATAAACAGCGCTATCTCTCTCTTCATATTGCTCCACCAAAATGTATGACGAATATCATGATACATTTTGGTACTCCCAGATTTAAAGCAAAATCTTTTAAATAAAATATAATATATTCTATTTTTCAAAAAAAACAAAACTTATAAAATATATATATATTTATAACCTTTGCCTTTCGGCAAAGGCTTACTAATCATCCACTTGATTTTGCTGACAAAATCCTCCATAAAAACCCACTCACACATTTAATATACATATATATATTCCAATTTGTCAACTTTTCCAAATATATATATATATATATATATATATATATATCATACCCACCATCTTCATTTTTTCTTCTTTTACACACACACGTATCCACACACATGCACGATAATATATATATATATATATATATATATATATCTTGTATAATCTTCTACCGATTATTTTGAAAAACGGGTAAATGGGTGTCTATAAAATAAGTAAAACTGAGTGACTTCTCACGTAAACATCAATAATCAATACCGTATGCTCTTTTGTGCAACAACGCAGACATCGTATTTTTTAACACCGGGTGTTTCAACAGTTAACGGAAAAACTTTCGCCGTTATTTTCATAAAGTATTTTTGTCGTTTCCTCAATCCGATAATAATTCCGTTGTGGGGACCACCAATGATTGTGCCATTGTACGAATATTCCCTGTTAAAACGAATATTCCCCGACCAATCGAATATTATATAACAACTTGCGTACTTTGCAAAATTTATAAATATGACTCACAACTATAACATTATATCAAATTTATTCCATAATATTCAAAAATGATATTTATAGAAAATTCATCTTTATTTATAAAAGTTGGGGTCTTACAACCTCCCATTCTTATGAAATTTCGCCCTCGAAATTAGGGTACGTACCTGGTATGTCGAAGAGGTAAGGATACCTTGATTTTATTTCAGATTCTAACTCCCAAGTCATTTCCTCAACATCGTGGTTTCTCTACAAAACTTTGACTTGAGGTATAACCTTGGAGCGTTGAATATGTTCCTTCTTATCCAAGATTTGAACAGGAACTTCTTCATACGTCAAATCTTCCGCTATTTCATCCGGTTCTAACTCAATAATGTGGTTCAGGTCTTTCACATATTTACATAACATGGATATGTGAAAAACGTTATGAACACGAGACATACTTGGCGGTAAAGCGAGTCTATAGGCCACAGTTCCTATTCGATCAAGGATTAAAAATGGGCCGATGAATCGAGGATTGATCTTTCATCTCTTTCTAAATCTCGTAACTCCTTTCCATGGATCAACACGTAACAACACATGATCTCATATATCGAATTCCACGTCCTTTCGATGAAGATCAGCATAACTCTTTTGTTGATCTTGTGAGGTTTTTATACGTTGTCGGATCGTTTGAATCTTTTTCGTAGTCATACGTACCAACTCCGGTCCCAACAACGTTGCTTCACCCACCTCATCCCAGCATACTGGAGAACGACACTTTCTTCCATATAACGCTTCGAATGGAGCCATGTCAATACTTGTTTGATAACTGTTGTTGTAGAAAAACTCCACCAACGGTAAAAACTTGTCCCAACTTCCCTTGAAGTCAAGGACACAGAGTCTTAATAAATCTTTCAGAGTTTGAATAGTCCTCTCCGATCGTCTCAGTCCATCTAAAGATGATATCTTTGAGCTAAATCAGAATCCGTGCCCATAGCTTTTTGCAAACTAACCCAAAATCGTGAAGTGAATCTTGGGTCTCGATCAAAAACTATGGATACCGGCATACCATGCTATCTTACAATCTCATTTATGTACATACGAGCAAGACGTTCAAGTGTATAAGTTTCTCGTATCGGTAAGAAATGAGCAGACTTGGTCAATCTATCAATAATGACACAAATCACATCTATGCCTTGAGAAACCTTAGGAAGACCGGTAATGAAATCCATGGTAATGTGCTCCCACTTCCATTCTGGAATTTCAAGTGGTTGCAATGGACCTTTTGGTACTTGATGCTCCGCTTTAACTCGTTGACAAGTTAGACACCTTGAGATAAACAACGCTATCTCTCTCTTCATATTGCTCCACCAAAATGTATGACGAATATCATGATACATTTTGGTACTCCTAGGATGGATTGCAAACGGTGTGTTGTGCGTCTCCATCATGATTTTATACTTTAAATCAGGGTCGTTAGGAATACAAAGTCTGGAGTTGACTCAAAGTATTCCTTCTTCATCGATTCTTGCTTCCTAAGATAGACTTTCTTCCTCATATACGCATCGACTCAGTGTCTCAGAGAAAAGCGACTTTAACTTTATCAATTAAAGTCATTCTACTCAGATATTCGCCATCATCACATGGGTCCCTGGAGTCTTTAACTTTATCTCCATCCTTTGCAAGTCACACAAAATGGGCCTTTGTGTTGACAATATTGCACTCGTACTTGCATATGATCTTCTACTCAATGCGTCAGCTACCACGTTCGCTTTTCCAAGATGGTATTGGATGGTATGATCATAATCTTTCAACAGTTCAAGCCAACGTCGTTGTCGCATGTTGAGTTCCTTTTGAGTGAAGAAATATTTGAGGCTTTTATGATCCGTAAAGATCTCCAACTTCTCCCCATACAAGTAATGCCTCTAAATTTTAAGTGCGAAGACAACAACTGCTAACTCTAGATCATAAGTAGGATAATTCCTCTCATATTCTTTGAGTTATCTTGAGGCATAGGCTATGACTTTCCCATGTTGCATGAGAACACATCCTAACCCTTTGCCCGAAGCATCACTGTAGATGACAAATCCCTCCGATCCAGATGGTATTGTCAGAACAGGTGCTGAAATGAGTCTCGTCTTGAGTTCTTGAAAACTCTTCTCACATTCTTCGCTCCAACCAAACTTTGTATCTTTCCGAGTCAGCTGAGTTAATGGAGTAGTTATTCGAGAAAATCCTTCCACGAATGTCCGATAATAACCGGTTCTTCGAGAAAGCTACGCATCTTGGCCATCGATTTAGGTTGCTCCCAGCTTTGAATAGCTTCAATCTTTGTCGGGTCAACAGATATTCCATGACTTGATACTACGTGCCCAAGGAATGCTACTTCCTCAAGCTAGAACTCGCATTTCTTAAACTTGGCATAAAGCTTGTATTCACGAAGCTTTTGGAGTGTCAGCCTCAAGTGTTGCTCATGATCTTCAAGGCTTTTGGAATAAATAAGGATGTCATCAATAAAGACGACCACAAAGTGATCCAAATATTCCTTGAATACTTGGTTCATCATATCCATGAAGGCAGCAGGAGCATTAGTCAATCCAAAGGACATGACTAGGAATTCATAATGCCCGTACCGAGTTCTGAATGCCGTCTTTGGAATGTCACCGATTCTAATCTTCAATTGGTGATATCCGAAACGGAGATCAATCTTTGAAAAGAATTTGGCTCCTTGCAAGTGGTCAAACAGTCATCAATATGTGGCAATGGGTACCTATTTTTGATGGTGACATGATTCAACTCCCGATAATCAATACAAAGTCGCATAGTCCCATCTTTCTTTTTCACGAATAGTAAGCAGGAGCACCCAAGGAGAAGTACTAGGGACGAATAAAGCCAATGTCTAACAATTCTGCGATTGGGTCTTTAACTCACGAAGTTCAATAGAGCCATTTGATATGGGGCTTTGGAAATGAGTTTTGTACCGAGTTCAAGGTCGATAAAAATTTAATTTCACGCCCGGGGTAGTGTGAGTGAAGTTCTTCAGGGGAATACGCCAGAAATTTATTAACAATAGAAATATTATTCAAAAGCGGCGTATTTTGTTTAGATCCGTGACATGAGCTAAGAAAGCTTGACATCCGCTTTTTTCAATAAAACGAATAGCTTTATGGCTTGAAATGACCGTGATTGATTTTAATGGTTTGGTCGCTTAAATTCGCATAATAGGTTGATTAGGAATATGAAAACTAACAACCTTACGAAAATAATCAATTTTTTCATGATGAGTAGTTAACCAATCAATCCCTAGAATCACGTCAAATGCAAGTATTTTCAATGAAATAAGATCGACAGGTAAAATGAGGGTACCGATTTGAACCAAACAAGACTTATAAACCGTGGATGTAATGAAGGTTTCTCCCAATGGAGTTTCCACAGATAAGTCAAAGTCTAATTTCTTCGGAGTCAAATTTAATCGTTGAGCGCAAGTAGAGAGAAATAAAAGAATGGGTAGAACCGGTATCAAATAAAGTATAGACTTATTTAGAGTTTATGATAAGATTACCGTGATGACCTCATTCGGGTTCCTTGCTTTACGGGAGATCACAACAAACGCCTTGCACACCACTGGCTTTGACTTTTCCGGGACTACCTTTGGTGACTCCATCCTCGGTGAACTTGTCTTCTTGTGAAGCGACAAAATCGGGCTAAGTGACCTCTCTTCCATAATTATAACATGCTTTAGAGCGGCATCGCTGCTAGTTTGACCGATGTGTCCCTCCCTCCGCATTTGAAGCATATGATGGGTGGTCTTTCTCCTTCCTTAACAACGGGTGCTGGTGCTGACGTCTTTCCATCATTGTTGAATCTCCTTTTCTTGAAATGTCCATTCTTATTATTTTGGCCCTGATTACCACCAAAGTGGTTATCACTTCTTGCCTGTTGATTCCCTCTACGCCTGTTGTCACCGCTTCGATGACTGCTTTCATTGGTATTATCATTTTGCCGGCTGCTCTCTTTTGGTTTCGTTGTCTCATTATCGCGTTCTACTAAATAAGCCTATTTACAACATCTGAATACAAACACAGTTTATGAAAAACAAGATGTTTACGTATCTCCGGCTTTAAACCTCTTAAAAACATTCGCGTCATTCTCTCTTCATTATCTACCAAGTGGGGACGCAAAACCGACAACTCCTCAGAAACTTTGCTTACATCTTTGCGACACGGTCATATTATTTTGTTCCAACTTGATGAACTCCACCTCCTTCATGTGACGAATACTTTCAGGAAAGTACTTGTCGTTGAATAGTTCTTGGAACTTCTCCCAAGACATTTTCGGTGCGGCGCAGTTGAGTACGCTTTCCGATTTCCACCAAGAATCGCCTCTCCTCGCATAACATAAAGGCGTGAAAGGAACCTTTTGCTTCTCGGAGCATCCCAAGACATCAAATATCTTGGTGATATGCTTTATCCATGCTTCCGCCTTAAGTGTTTTTGGCTCTCCAATAAACTCCGGTGGTTCCAGCTCCTTGAACTATTTAGCGGTGACCGTTCGAGAGTTTTCAGTGTTTTCACCTACATTTTGGATAGGAGCCGCTCTCGCCTGCTGTTGCATGAATTGCATAAAGCCTCTGAACATTCCATCATTCATCATTTGTTCAGTGTTGTTGTTTGCATGAGGATTATCGCCTTCCTGATGCACATTATCCTGATTATTGATATGTGGTGAATCAACGGTCGCCTGTGCTCCATTGCTATTCTCAACATTCTCGGATGTCATTTTCATATACTGCCACAAAACAAAAGGTTAATTGACATGCAACATATTATCCCTATATTCTGACCGACCAATTAAATACAAAAAAAAAAAAACTTAGGTAGATCATACTAGCGAAGGAATTCCCCATCTCTCCCCTCCTAGTTCTAGTCTCACATCTTAGCCAGGATCATATCCCAAGCTTTGATACCAATGTTGTGGCGCCCCAAAATTAGGTATACATCACCCATCTTGAGTCGCCAGATACATGGTATGTAATTCAAATACAACTTAATAATACAATCGCCGTAAAAACGACAAAACATAAACTGTGAGTTTGAATACAAATATTGTCTAATAGAGAGTATACAAACTCAAAAGAAGTCCTCATTACAATTATTTTCACACTATTTAACAGAATAGTGAGGACTACTAATACTATCATCTGGTCCATCACTCCGTTCTCCAACTCGCCCCAACTATATTCTCATTTCCTGAAGAGAACAGTGAAATAAAGGGTGAGCTCAACTAGCCCAGTAAGAAATATTATGACTAAGATAATGCAAAATAAATTATCATTAGCCTTCAACAGTGTTAAACTGATAAAATATAACAAACATCAAGTTTAACTGCAGCGGAACAAGCAATCCATTAGAAGAGTCAAGTAGAGAATAAAATCTACTATCTTCTATGGTTTAAAAGGTTTTTCATGACTTTTATCGCTGAGACTCGGCTTAATAAATAATCCACATCATCGAATCATCCCTGCACTACAGCCAATAATATTCTTTAGTATCACGACCACAAATTATCCCTGCACTACAGCCAATGACATTCGTGTATTCATTAATGGTCATGATCATGCCAACAACTGTCCATCAATGCACTACGGGCCAATGAGGACTTTTACCACATCATTTGTAACATTACGGTCATGATTACACCGAATAATCCCTGGTCATAATCATACCAAGTCCATCTATGCACTACAGGCCACAGATGACTTTCAACATAATATAAACATGAGGATGATGACAATGATATAAGAATTTAATAAAACAAGTTCAAGAATTAATTTATCTAGGAACTGATAACGTCCAAATTATCAACATGATACTGCTTTGTAGAGTAAAATTCAAGAATGCTCAGAAGAATATTTTTATAAAAAGATACTGGATGAAGCGCAAATATCAAGGATATTCCACTAATTTCATGGAGTATAGAAGTCAAAACTTTAACCAACTGAGTATAATAACGAATGGAATAACAAAAGAAATCACCATGCATGCGGTACTTCGCATAGACAGGTTATTCTAACAGATTAATAAATAATGGAACCATGTCAGGCGAAATTCACATCGACGGATGATTCCAACGAGAATAATAAAAATGGAACCGTGTCCCACAGAACGCACGCATGTGGATATTCTAACAGAATAATAATAAAGACGAGAATCAGTCCACAGAACGTTACGACATGGATATTCCAATGTAATAATAATAAAGACGGAATAATAGAGGAATGTCACCAAGTATAGGGTAGTCGCGATATCTTTGGTTATTCAATGAGAATAATAAAGAATGAAATAATGTAAGTTCTCTTCATGAATACAAAAGAAATAATACCCTACCGTAAAAAAAACCGAATATAAGAGTAGGGAAGTAGCGAGAATACTTTTCTATAGTTTCTTTATAATTTCTCTCTAGAGTTTCAATGAATTAAGTAAGAAATAATGAAGGAATGAGCTTCTATTTATAGAAGAATGGACTGCATAGTAACTAATTCATGAACGGTCCAGATTGATTTACTTTTAAACGGACGGTCCAGATTTAAAGCAAAATCTTTTAAATAAAATATAATATATTCTATTTTTCAAAAAAAACAAAACATATAAAATATATATATTTATAACCTTTGCCTTTCGGCAAAGGCTTACTAATCATCCACTTGATTTTGCTGACAAACTCCTCCATAAAAACCCATCACACATTTAATATACATATATATATTCCACTTTGTCAACTTTTCCAAATATATATATATATATATATATCATACCCACCATCTTCATTTTTTTCTTCTTTACACACACACGTATCACATACGCACATACACATCACACTCACACGTATAATATATATATATATATATTTGTATAATCTTCTACCGATTATTTTGAAAAGCGGGTAAATAGTGTCTATAAAATAAGTAAAAACCGAAAGTGACTTCTCACGTAAACATCAATAATCAATATTTGTGTACTCATTGTGTAACTACGCCAGACATCGTATTTTTAAACAGGGTGTTTCAACAATTAACGGTAAAACTTCCGTAGTTATTTTCATAAAGTATTTTTGTCGTTTCCTCAATCCGACAATAATTCCGTTGTGGGGACCACCAATGATTGTGCCATTGTACGAATATTTCCTGTTAAAATGAATATTCCCCGACCAATCGAATATTATATAACAACTTGAGTACTTTTCAAAATTTATAAATATTACCCACAACTATAACATTATATCAAATTTATTCCATAATATTCAAAAATGATATTTATAGAAAATTCATCTTTATTTATAAAAGTTGGGGTCTTACATCATTTTTCTGCTCCGACCCAGAAAGTGAATAGGAAGTACACTCAACTCAATACTGATAGGGCTATCATTTTGGACCAGATCAAAAATCAACCTATCTATGAACCACATCGAGACAACCTTAAGCCCGGAGCAGGTAATTCTCGTAAATATTGTGAATATCATCAAGCTTCAGGTCATGATACAAATGATTGTGCTAATATGAAGGACTTCATCGAGAGGAAGGTTCAACGGGGTTCCCTGGTTCAGTATGTTGCTGCAAGAACGACTCAACAAGCCCAGCAAAGAGACAGAGAACACGTTTCAGGGTTGCCTGTACCCATTCACTTTGATTGACAAATGCTAGACATCATGCGAGGCATGTGGTAGATGTCATCACTGGGGGAACTTCTGGAAAACTTGTTGGGAAGAAGCGCCGAAGTTATCTGGATTCGGTTATGTCGGTGGCGGGTACCCTCCCAAAGACTGACAGACCTTATCCAGGTACGGTAATCTCCTTTATAGATGAGGATTACCCTTTGGAAACCATCGAACCACATAAGGGATCACTGGTGGTGACGACACAAGTGGGTTCGGTGGATATGAAGAGAATGATGATCGACAACGGGTCTTCTGTGGATATTCTGTATGCACACGCTTATCAGAGGATGCATCTGGATGGGCAGAAGATGGAGATCGGGTAGGAGGCTCCTTTATACGGCTTTAGCAATGATCCAGTCAAGGTGGCTGGGACTATTGAGCTGCCGGTCATCTTCGGAACGACCCCCCAACAGGTAGAAATAACTTGCAAATTTTATGTGGTGCATGTAGATTCTGCCTATAATGCCATTCTGGGGAGGCCTACTTTGACTGCTTTACAAGTTGTGACCTCGATCCCTCATTTCAAAATTAAATTTCCTACGGCTCATGGGGTTGGAGAGGTGAAAGGGGATCTAGATTTGGCCAGACAATGTTATAGAAATGCAGTGATTACTTCGGGAGTGGGGGTGTCGAAGCAGAAACAGACCATGGCAATAGAGATCGAACCCTTCACGGAGAGCAGTTCAGAACCAATGGTCATGCCAACTGGGGAAACAGAAGAGATCGAGCTTATTCCTGGCAAGAGAGACAAAATCGTAAAGATAGGTTCGGATCTGCAGGAACCTCTCCGGACGAACCTTATGGAACTCCTACACTGCTATGTTAACATTTTTGCATGGGAACCTCAAGATATGCCAGGGGTGAGTAGGAAGATTGCTGAGCATCGGCTGGAGGTGGATCCGTCCAAGAAGCCAGTTCGGTAGAAGAGGAGGATATTCGCACCGGAGAGACAACAAATCATTGATGAAGAGATTGAAAAGCTGCTAGCTGCTAACTTCATCTTTGAGATCGACTACCCGGAATTGATGGCTAATGTGGTGTTGGTACAGAAGCAGAATGGGAAGTGGTGAGTCTGCATCGACTATATAGATCTGAACAAAACTTGTCCTAAGGATTTCTACCCGCTACCCCACATCGACCAGCTCATCGATGCGACTTTGGGGTATGCTTTACTGAGTTTCATGAATGCATTCTCTGGGTACCATCTTTAATACCCGAGAATTTCCACGTATTATTAAATGAATATATTAATAGAAATACTATTTATGTGAAAATAAATATTATTGATTTATGAGTTGGATAATACAATTGATTGTAATTGATCAATGCATGTTAAGATGTGTGAAGTAACAAAGAGATTTGTGAAATGCCTTGTGTGGCATAATGCAAAACGAGAAAATTCATTAAGTGAATTAGAACGGGAATTAGAAAGATTAATCGTATCGATCATGTGATCTCGTATAAGTAATTAATACGCTCGTGGACTTGTAGTAACACTTTTGTAGAGATTAATTCACGTCATGTTTAACGAGTTAAGCGCCAAAATCGCAGACAGGCGTAAATCGCATCAGATCTTGAGATCGTTGTCGAGCACGCAGCAACAAGGCTTGGCTAAATCTAACAAGATAAACTGGGCTTGATTCGGCCATCATCGATCGATTGAGTTAGTAACTTTCTTCTGTAACACTGAATTGGGAGACAATTATGTGAGATGTGTAACATGGATGAAACCATATGATAGGAGTATATTACAATATGTTATGTCCAACAACGGAATTGTTAATTCGTTAATTAATGTTAATTAATTGTGGTGGAATATGGATTACTTGATAATTAATTCGTAATATACGATTGGTATTATTTGCAATATATATAGATGAATAATGATTATGGAAGTCTATAACTACATTAATTAATTGTTGGATTAATTAATATTGGTGTTAATTAATTAAGGAAGTGAATGATTTATTTATTTAACATAAATAAGTAAGTTATTAATATAATAATATTATATTCACCGTTATGTGTATATAAGTGCTATTACAACTCTACTATATAGTGTAGTGTGACATTGTGTGACTATATATTAAACTATAGTATTTTAAGTAGTGATTAATCAAGGAAGGAATAATTTATTTATTTAACATAAATAAATAAGTTATTAATATAATAAGGTTATAATATGGTTATATGAGTAGTAGGATTAATTATGGAACTACCCGGACAATAATACTTGACTGCATTATTTTATTGCGTATATTTACTGTACATGGATTATATGATATGAGTGTATAATTTATCCTTAAAATCATAATATGGTAACGATTGTACATTAAGATTTCATTATGGGGATTTAAATAAACCAAACTAAGCCTAGATAACTAGATTGCTGAGTTCTCTCCTTTTTGTCCCAAAATGAAAGTCACCAAGTACATGAACAGTAGCTGAGTTTGATTTCACGTCTTCTTCCACAAGGCTAAATCCTAGATGATCATGGCTAGCTAGGTGGTTGGTATGGAGTGGTTGAACCACCCTCCTTGAACCATTGTTTCATTGCATTACACCATGAGCTCAAGTTTTGTGTAACACCAATGCCCAGTCCAAAACTCTTCTATAAATAACAGCCATGTTCATCAGTTGATGTTCTTGAAATTGTCTAAGAATTGTCAAGTGAGAGGGTGATAGCTTACATGCATTCTTAGAGCTTAGGAGTTCAATTGGAGCAAGTTTCATTCATATTGCAGTGGTATAACTCCTCTTTCCTTGTTGCTATTTTCATTCTCTGTAAAGAAAATGGAGTTTTAGTCTTGAATTTCAAATTCTTGAATTCATGGAATTATATGTTAAGGAGGTTGAGTAATGTTTAATTAGTTGTTATATGATCATATAAGCATGTTGCAATTGGTTTATAAGTGTTTAAAACCCATTTGGTGCATAAACTTTGAGATTTGGCCGGTCGATTCTCAAGGAAGATCGCCCGCACTTTTGAACCACAAATTGGCGCTTATACATTTATTTGTATTGGCCTTGGTAGAATTTCTGCTTGATTCTTAATTCAATTGTAGTTTCATTTTGAAATCAAGTTATAGTACCATATCTTATGATAGCATGCCATCATGTTTTAAGGGTATACATAGATATATAAATCTAATGTGAGCATGTTTAGATTAGACTTGCATGATTAAATGAAGGTGTATGGTTTAAATGGAGAGTTGAACCTTAAGTTTTAAAAACAAACTATGTAAAGATCATGTTCTACAAATTATGAACTTAGTAAGCTATACATGAATAATTTTGCACATAGATGAACATGTTGTAGTATACATAGTCCTCTTGAGCATGAACAAACTTATTAAGCCTAGTGTTAGAAATGTTTTCAAGGAAAGACTTAGCCTAGTACGCTAACTTACATGATTCCTACATGTTGTATATTCTGACTTTGCAAAGCATGTTAGTGTAACTTAGACATGCATGAATAAACCTTTAGATTGTGTTTATATGATCGACAATTAAGCATGAACATGTTGAGTGAATTAATATACTTTACAAATGAAAATATGACCTTTGAATAGGAATATTGTCATGTTACCTTGAGGACTAGAATCTGACATTTGTGATCATATTTAATGACACTCTTAGACACGCTCATGTAGTATAAACATATATATACCATGCTTAGGTAGTACGTTTCAAGAAATGCATGAACAAAGCGTATTTTTAACTAAAGCGATATTAGTTTCACATATATGTTGTGAATACTCGTACGCATGCTTAATATGAGTTTTAGAACTATCTTTTATGATTAGAAAGCAAGCATGCTAGACCTTGTGAATCCATAACCTCGAATGGCCTTAAATGGTTTAAGTGTTTAATTTAGAAATATGTTATAAAAGGGAACCTAGATGTACTTGAGAAACATGAAAAGACCTTTAACATAACATATATACCATGTGTGAGGGTTTTGGTCAAGACGAACAGAAACCACAAGGCGTGACTAAGTCTTGGCATGGCTGGGGGGCCATGGCCAATTCTTGCCATGGCGATCACAACTAAGTTCTATTTTGGGTCTGATGTTTGACATATGCCTATGTGATGACTTTAACTTGTATTATATGATCAACATGCTATGTAATGTGTTAAGGAACATGCCATATGATAGAAATAAAGGTTGTTCATTGTTGATCGATTTCGCAATCAATGAATACGTGCAAGTATACACGGTCAACAAGTAATAAAGTGAAAGTAGAGTATCGTTCCCACGAGGAATTATTTAATAAAAATCACCAAGTGCTAATTCTTAACCAAACTAATTTTATTTAAACAATCTCAAATCATGATTTTTCTAATTAAGAAAACTAAATTAACTAATTAAACTAAATTGCTTTATGACTGAATTCAAATAAATAAAGGTTAAAACTTTAATATCCCTAATTATGAACTATAAACCAATTATCCCAATTATTATGCCTACTGAATTGTTAACAGGAATTCTCAAATGCCAAAAGCCCTTTTCCAAGTGATCAATTGACTTTTATTTAATCCAGATTAATCTTGCTATATTCCTATGCAAAACAATTGAATTAAACTCCTTCAATTCCAATTCCTTATGTGTTACATGCGGTGAACATATATTTTCATTCAACTCACAAACCTAATTATTCACTATGCAAATAACTAAGTCACATGTTATCATGCCCAGTTCTAACCCTAGAATTCCTCTTTCAATTCCTTCTAGAGTAACAAGGTAATTATTTATCAAATAATTAAGCAATAAGCACAAGACAAGATAAACAATTCACTTAGACATAAAATGTGAGACCCCAGATTTTTATGAATAAATATTTAATTTTCTCGAAATAATTTTTTAAATATTATGGTGTGGATTTGATATAATGTTATAGTTGTGGGTAGTATTTATAAATTTTGCAAAGTCACGCAAGTTGTTATATAATATTCGATTAATTGGGGAATATTTGTTTTAACGGGGAATATTCGTATGCAACCAAGACGATCATTGGTGGACCCTCATTAACGGAATTATTGTCGGATTGAGAAACGACAAAAATACTTTATAAAAATAACGGCGGAAGTTTTACTGTTAATCATTGAACTACCCATTAGTAAAAGTACAAAGAATGTCGCGTGGTTGCATAAGTAGTACACCGGTATTGATTATTGATGCTTACGTGAGAAGTCACTCGGTTATACTCAATTATTACTACATGTAATTCTTTGCATCATATCTCTCTCATATTATTGATTCAATTATTGTCACAAAGTATCATCTGCATAATATGTTATTTTATTAAATCAATAATTGAGACGACAAATTTATTCATATTATTAAATTACAATATTTACAATGTCTAGAAGATCTCGTCGAGGAGAGGTTTGGTCACCTAATCAAGGCGGCCAATAGGAGAAATCCTTATTGGAAAGCCTCTCTTTCACAGGAACGAACGATTGATAAATATTGTGAGTTATAATATTAATAATGAATGTTATTAAAATTGAAGTTGTGTTGGAGTTGAATTTGGAGACACAGACGTGATATTTGAGTCCCGAACTATTTAAATTAGTAAAAATAGTCTATAAACACAAAATTTTCGAGAATTGACTATTTGGTCAAAAAGTCAACAGTTGACTTTTTCGAAAAAAGTCAAACTTTGAAATTTCAAAATTTATATTTTTGATAAAAATAGTTTCATTATATTGGAATTGTTTGTGTTAGTGAAAATCGACATTTATTCCGATGATAATTGATGTCTAGGGGTTATATTGATAAATCGGGTAATTTATCGGATAAATGAGCAATTAATTGCTACTAATTCACATGTTTATATAACTATTTATTCACATGTGTACTATTGAATCACATTATTTACTATTAGGAGAGTTGGTGCAAGATTGATAATACTTGCATGACTAAGTTAAAAATGGAGGTATAGATGGAGGTACTATACTGTAATTCGTATTTTCACATGATTATACTATTGATTCACATGATTGAACTATTGATTCACATTATTTACTATTAGGGGAGTTGGCGCAAGATTGATAATACTTGCAGGACTAAATTAAAAATGAAAGAAAAGTTGGAGGTATTGTACTGTAATTTTCGAACCCCAAAACGTGCAATTATCGAAACTATATTTTTCTATAAATAGAAGCTCATTCTTCCTTCATTTTTCACCAATTCACAAAATCTTTAGAGCGATTAATATAGAGAGAAATTATAGAAAGAAGAAGAGAAGTCTGTTACCTCACTATTCCAGTATCCAGTTTTTCTAAAGGTAGGGAATATTATTTGTTGTACTCGTATGGAGTATTATTTCTTTCTTATCCATGAAGAGAACTTCATTATTTCATTCTTTATTATTACATTGGAATAACCTAGGTATCATGAAGGCTACCCTATACTTGGTGAAATTCTTTTGTTATTCCATTCTTTATTATTCTCACTTTGGAACATCCTCGGCGTGCGTTTCTTACGGACTGGATTCGGTTCCATTATTTATCATTCGTTGGATCATCTTGTGCTGTGAGTTTTCTGTGGGACTGGTTCCGTCTTTATTATTACATTGGAATATCCTATCTTTTGCTTTTTCTTTGGGACGACAATTCGTTATTTATTATTCGTTGGAATAATCTTTGCGCTGTCTGATCTATCGCATGCCGGTGATTTCTTTTGTTATTCCATTCTTTATTATACTCTCGTTGGTTAAAGTTTTGACTTCTATACTCCATGAAATTAGTGAAATATCCTTGATATTTGCACTTCATCCGAGATCTTTTCATTGAAATATTCTTACGAGCATTCTTGAATTTTACTCTACAAAGCAAAGATCATGTTGACAATTTGGGACGTTATTAGTTTCTGGATAAATTAATTCTTGAACTTGTTTTATTGAATTCTTATATCATTGTCATCATCCTCATGTTTATATTTGTTGAAAGTCATCGTGGCCTATAAGTGCATAGATGGACTTGTATGATTATGACCGAGGATTATTCGATTGTAATCATGACCAGTAATGTTACAAATGATGTGGAAAAAAGTCCTCGGTGGTCCGTAGTGCATTGATGGACAGTTGTTGGCATAATCATGACCATTATTGAATACACAAATATTCTTGGCCCGTAGAGGCATGGATAATTGTGGTCGTGATACTAAAGAATATCCTTGGCCGTAGTGCAGGGGTGATTCGATGATGTGTATTATTTATTAAGCTGAGTCCTAGCGATAAAAGTGATGAAAAACCTTCTAAATCATAAAAGATAGTAGATTTTGTTCTCTACTTGACTCTTTTAATGGATTGCTTGTTCCGCTGCAGTTAAACTTGATGGTTGTTATATTGTATCAGTTTAACACTGTTGAAGGCTAACGATAATATATTCTGCATTATCTTAGTCATAGTATTTTTTACTGGACTAGTTGAGCTCACCCTTTTACTTTTATTGTTCTCTTCAGGAAATGAGAACGTAGCAGGGACTAGTCGGGGAACAGAGTGACGGACCAGATGATAGCATTAGTAGTCCTCACTATTCTGTGAAATAGTGTAATAATAATTGTAATAAGGACTCCTTTTGAGTTTGTATAATCTCTAGTAGACAATACTTGTATTCAAACTCACAGTTTATGTTTTGTCGTATTGTACACGACAGTTGTATTTGTATTCTGTACCATGTATTTGACGACTCAGAATAGGATATGTATACCTATTTTGGGGGCGTCACATAAAATAATTGAAATAAATCGAATTACTAATTTATAGACATAAAAGGTTCAATTGAAATCTTAATAAAAAGTTAGTTCATAATTAATAAATTAAAACCAAGAATCCACAACTGAATAAACATTAAAAGATAGAAGTAAGAGAAGAGAAGAGAAGAGAAGAGAAGAGAATCTATTGTCAGTAGTCTTGAGACTCCTCTTTCGCTCCTACTTTGAATCTTCAATGGTCTCCAAGTTGCTTCAATCTCCAAAACTAATAAGAACTAGGGTTTATATTCTAATCTAATGGAGTGTATCTCTAATCTAATCTATGTAATCCCCATTTATTTTATGTCTTACATCATGTATTTATAGGTTACAAGTCTAATTTTTAGCTTAGGAACAAACCCAATCCAATTTGGAGTCAAAAATGTGTCAAAATTCGCCCCAAAACGCGTCCAAGTCTAACAGTTTTTCCCAATATTTCAAATCAAGGCACTGTAATGGGATTCTGCCCCCTAACGCCCTGACGCTGCAAATAGGCATGAAATGGGGGCCCCGGCGCTGGAACATTTTCTGACATTTTCTACTCCGACGTCCTTTGGGAAAATGGCCATAATTTCTTTGTCCGAACTCCGATTTTGATGATTCAAGATTTTCCGGAAAGAGGAGACATAGATTTACAACTTTCATTCTTTGCGTTTTTTGAAATAATGTCCAGAGCAATACTCAAATAGTCTCTGAAGTGACTGTTGTGTAAATGGCAAGCCGAAAACGCGAATCTAGCCACCCCGAACGTCGATCCAAGTAACTTTTGTCCCAATTTCTACAAAACAATGTAAAACATGCATGAGTTGACACAAACACTTAAAATCAACCAAAATATTTAGCTCAAATGCACTCAATTATGAGTATAAAACTCACTCATCATTCATAACTTTCGAATAATAAGACCAAAAGAATGTTTACATGATATCGAAACAAAATTACATGCGTTGAACTTGTGATGATGTATAAACTGATTTTGTATCATATGTGATTATTTGAGTCATGTCAAGCTTGATTAAAGACTGTGTTAGCTAATGAACCTTGTATACATATAATACGCTATAAATAGGATTTGAAAGGTTGAGTTATTAACGTGGATAAACTATGCTTAAGGCAAGTTTTTCTAAACCTATCTTATTACATTGTGCAAGCATCTTTGCATTCCTTATTCGGTGAATACCGGGAGCTTATCTCTTTTACAAGTTATATTGCTTTCTCGTTCAAATGAGCCATTATGCTTAAACCCTTGTGAAAACTATTATCCATGCGAACTTAGTATTGTCCTTGAATATTGTGAAAGTATCTATGCCATTTGATTCGGCTAAATTATATGCATGTTTATAAAACTGTCCAAACTAATTGATTGGTGCGGAAATCTGAAAACTGAGTTGAACAACCCTTATGGTAAGGGGATTGTATGTTGTTGGAAACCCCAATACATGATTATATTATTACTGTAGGGTTATGCATAACATGGAGTATTGTAGACTGATCCTCTATAATACTTGTTCTTTTGGGTTATCAGTTTAATATTGATGATTCTAGTAGATGTTCAATAGTCCTTAGTGACTACTCAGTATAAATCATTTATTCAGTTGGATACCTTGATAGTCTTTGAATTCATATATATCTGTTGATTTATATTGAATTGCCATTCTTATTCCAAGAATTTTTGATAATTCTCATTCATGATGTTATTCTAACACTTTGAACTATCATAGAAATAAACCTTCGATATTTCAAACCTTGTGATAAATATATCCTATACCCTCATTGTACATTACTTGTTGGACAATTTGTACTCATCCTTGCTTATTTAAAACCTTTCAGTTAAGGCAGAACAGGGAGGTGTATCTGGGAAGGACAAGGGCAAGGGCAAGGCTACCGACTAGCTTGTCCCTTTTATGTTTAAATTATGATGTTGTTGTATTAAGACTATGTTTAAACTTAAGTAGATTTATGTAATAAGTCGTTATTCGGTATTATTATGTAATCTATTAAGTAATGTAGGTTACGAGACTTGGGGGAATAATTATAATAAAACATTGTATATTATTCTAAATTAGATCTTTCGTTGCAAATTTATAATTTTAGTTGTTATGGTAATATTTTGAAAAAGTGATGAACCAAATTTGGGTGACCAAGTGAAGGTCAGAATTTGGGGGCGTCACACCATCAAATTTCCATGTGCAAAGAGGATATATCGAAGACGGCGTTCATTACGCATCGTTCGGTATATGCCTACAAGAAGATGACCTTTGGCCTAATCAATGCCGGAGCCACATACCAGAGGATGATGAAATTTTTCTTCAGACATCAATTGAGCAGGAACATGGAGGTGTACGTCGATGACATGATTTTCAAGAGCATGCTGGTGCAAAACCACTTAGATGATTTGGAAGAATGCTTTCAGACTGTTCGTCATCACAACTTGAGGCTGAATCCTACTAAGTTCACCTTCAGATTGGGAGCTGGCAAGTTTCTGGGTTATCTTGTCAATCAGAGAGGAATTGAAGCTAACCCAGAGAAGATTCAGGCAATCTTGAATATGAAGACTCCTCAGTCATTTAAAGATGTTCAATGTCTGACTGGAAGGATTGCAGCTTTGAGGAGATTTATGTCCAAGTCGGCAGAAAGGTGTTTGCCGTTTTTTGATACATTGAAAGGGAAGAAGAATGCGAAGACGTTCCAGTGGACTTCGGAAGATGAAGACGCCTTCCAGAGTATAAAGACCTATTTGACTTCGGCGCCATTGTTGGTGAAGCTCGCTCCTGCTGAGCCTCTGTATTTGTACTTAGCAGCTAGTTCGTTGGCTGTAGGAGCAGTTTTGGTGCGTGAAGTAAGGGGTAAATAGTACCCGATTTACTACGTAAGTCATGTCCTTAGGGATGCTGAAACAAGGTACCCAAATATTGAAAAAATTGCCTTTACTTTGATGATAGCTAGTCGAAAGCTTAGACAATATTTCCAGGGTAGGTTGTTAGTGGTATATACAGATCAGCCTTTAAAAAAAATTATGGGCAAACCTGAAGTTTCGGGGAGATTAGCTGCATGGACGATGGAGTTGTCCCAATTTTTTTATTGAATATCATCCCCGAACAGCTATCAAGGGGCATGTCTTGGCTGATTTTGTGGTCTAGTGTTCGTTTTCTGAAGCGGATGAAGCTGTGACTGAAGCTGAGGGGTCTGATAGAGCAGTTGCAGTTCTTCGGCAGAAGTAGAGCTCGTGGACGCTGTATGAAGATGGGTCTTCTACTTCGGACATCATTGGAGCAGGGATAATTTTAATAAGTCCGGAGGGATTCAAAGTGCAGTAGGCCATCAGATTCAAGTTCAGAGCAACGAAGCAGAGTATGAGGCGATGCTAGCAGGGTTACGATTGGCTAAAAGTCTCGAAGTGCAGAGGATAGTCATCTTCAGTGATTCTCGGTTGGTCGTCAAACAAGTCTCAAGGGAATATGAAGCTCGAGGTCATAGAATGGTCAAGTACTTGGCAGAATTGAAAGATCGGCTTCAGTATTTCCAGTCATATGAGTTCCAAGGAGTCGAGCGTAATGACAATTCTATCGCCGATGCACTCTCAAAGCTGGCCATTACGGATGCTAACATTTTTGATGGGTCGGTTTACTTAGAAATTTTGCAACATCCTAGTGTTCAACATGAATCGGTAATGTGCATTGATCGCTCCAACTGCTGGTTGACTCCATATCTGGAGTATCTGGCAGATGGCGTCTTACCTTCGGATCAGATGCTGGCCAAAAAAATCAAATACAAGAGTGTTAACTTCGTTCTGATAGATGGAGATCTTTTTCGAAGGGCCTTTTCGTCTCCACTGCTGAAATGTTTAACTCCGTCCGAAGCTGATTATGCCCTTCGAGAAGTTCACAAAGGCATCTGTGGCGACCATATGGTTGCTAAGTCATTAGCCTACAAAATACTTCGTCAGGGATACTACTGGCCTACCATGTTCAAGGAATCTACGGAGTACGTCAAGAAGTGCGAGAAGTGTCAACTCAACAGTCTGATCCCACATCAGCCACCAGAAGAGCTATACTCAATTTTATCTCCTATACCCTTTGCTGTCTGGGGGGTTGATATACTGGGTCCATTGCCGAAAGCTAAAGGTCAGGTCAGTTTTGTTATAGTCGCCATTGATTATATGACCAAATGGGTTGAAG
Organism: Panax ginseng; assembly: GCA_020205605.1. NCBI lineage: Eukaryota > Viridiplantae > Streptophyta > Magnoliopsida > Apiales > Araliaceae > Panax > Panax ginseng. The sequence continues at coordinate 105,520,952 of CM035142.1, read as the reverse complement.
TGAAGCCACTTAGGTTAATAACGGAACAAGAGTGTTTAAAGTTCATGAAGGAGTTAGTAGTGTTTCGTTTCGGAATTCCTAAGGTGGTGGTATCGGACAACGGACGTCAATTTGTGGGATCAAAATTTGAAGCATTTTTGAAGGAACTGGAATTCAAAGATGAAAGACTTGAGAGCTCATCCACAAATGAACGCATTAAGTCAAGTGACCAATGTAACATCGCTTCAATGGGATCAAGCGTGAAAGATGGATGAAGCTGGCTAAGGAAGATGGCGGAGGAGCCGCTTCTCGGCATGTTATGGCCTTATCGGAATACACCGAGGACTACAAGCTCAACTCTACAGATCAGACAGATGAGAGAGAATTAAGCAAGCAATTAAACAAACAACGTGAACATCTCTCTCAAGCTCAACTCTACGATCTGAGATATTGCAAAGCTTGCTCAGCTACTCAGTTCTTTAGAACAAGTGCTTACACAAATAATCGAGTAAAGAACCATCAAGAACACAACGTTATCAACCAATGAAGAAGAAGAGTACCAAGTCTGCTAGACTTGAAGAGTTCTTAGTGAACTGTAAGAAAGCCAAGTCTGCTGGACTTGAAGAGTTCAAGAGTGAACTAAGAAGTTCCTAGACTGCCATAACTGCCTCACCCTCATTACCCCAGTGCTTGGTAAAGAAGATTAAAACTAATATTAATTCCGCTAAGTTTTAATCACTATCAAAGAACTAGTTTAAAAAGAAAAGATTGTTAAATATCTATTCAACCCCCCCTTCTAGATAACTATTGTGCCAACTAGGAACTAACAATTGGTATCAGAGCAGGTTCTATTTTACAACTTACAAGCTTTAGTAGATCCAATGGCACTCGCATTCAAGCCAATCCAGACCGGGAGGCGTGAAGCCACCAATGTGCAACAAGGATAAATTTGCTAATTGGAAAGTCGGGATGTAAGCATACATGGACTCAATAGATGAAGATCTATTTGAGACCGATTCAAAATGGGCCCTACATTCCAACCATGCTTCAGACCAACCAATCGACGATCTAAATCAGATACAGATCAAAGTTAAAGAAGAGTGGGACAGCAACGGAAGAGAGTCGTCTAACTTGATAAGAAGGCTAAGAACATCCTGTTCCAATCCTCAGAGGATGATCTGTTTGAAAATGTTGTAAACAAAGAAAAAAATGCTAAGGAAGTTTGGGAAGCACCTCACGATCATGCACGAAAAGAGCTGAAGAAGTCGAGAGAACAAGCAGTCTCTCCGACACAAATGAGATGAAATGTTTATTTCATGTGCAAGGAGAAAACGTGATCGCAACCTATGAAAGATTCAACGTTCGCTTCAACTCTCTACGGCGTATGGGAAGATCTATCCTAACAAGGATCTAACCATAAAGTTCATGAGAGCCCTACCGAAAGCGGTGGGATGCAAAGACCACAAAGAATAAGAGAATCAAAGAATCTTAATGAGATGACAGCTCAACAATCGTATGGAAATCTCGACTCATTTAACCGGAGTGACCCAACGCGCCAAACCTTATCGAAGGAAGAAGAAAGGATAAAGGGTGTTGCTCTCAAGGCAAATGAAGGTGTATCAAAAGTCATCACCGAGATTGACTCGATGATGATGAAGACGATAAAGATGACTTTCTTTATCTTTGGTAAAGAGACTAAGAAGGTTCATGCAAGGCGTAACCCAAGAAGCCAAAGAAAGTTAAAGCAACTACGCCACCAGGAACAAATGAATGATTTATGCTACAACTTCAAGAAACCTGGTCATTTCATTGCCAACTACAACAAGCCTATCAAAGAAGAACTAAAGAAGAAATCTCATGCAAAGAAAGAATACAAAGGAACCAAGAGGCCCTCGAAAAAGAGACAAAGGCACGGTTGCTTGGGAGGATCGTGGAGTGATTCAGATAATGACTCAAATGCAGACTCTGGAGATGAGGAAGAACCACATATGGCCAATCTGTGCTTAATGGCCAAACATGCAAAGGACAAACAAACCCTAAACATACATGATGTAAGTCTCGATGAGGTATTTGATTTTAATTCTCCTGATGGAGATATAAATGACTTAAGAACTGCTTTGCATGGCATAACCACTGATCTACATCAATACATGAAGTGGTTCAGAGTCTTGTCTAAAGATCATTCACTTCTTCAAGAGGAAAAGAAGAGAGTTAAAGAAGAGCTTGAAACAGCCCTTCTAAGTACTAATCTTCTGTCCAAGCTTGAGGCTGAGAATAAAACATTAAAACAGACAAACACACTTAATGCACAAAGAGAGTCTAAGATAACCTCTAAAATTGAGGATCTAGAGAAGACTATCTCTGCATAGAATAAATCCTCATCATCCATGGACTGCCTGCTCTTTAGTCAGAGAAGCATATTCGACAGAACAGGTCTAGGCTTTGGGGAATTCATCTCAAAACCTTGTGTGAAAAAGACAATGGAAACTAGCACTAGTAATGCCTCAAGTTTTGGTAGAGGCATTACCTTTGTGAAATCCTCATAGTTGGAAGAGCCAGTTCAACCTTGTTCTACTGTTTCTAGTTATATTCAGAGAAGTAAAGGATCTCACGTTTGGTGCGGGTTTCATAAAGGAGAAAAGAATCCAACCTCTACTCACTAACCTCAAGAATCGTGAGAGTCAAGCAAAACCAACTCTACGAATCAACTGGGAAGGTACAAGAGAGGTAAGACACACTCATCACTATTTATGAAACCTAAGGACACGTGGAAGAAAGAGAATCGGTTTAATGTAAGGTTAACTAAGGAACCACACAAGTCCAAGTGGAAGATGAATCACCACACACACACATGTGCATGCATCATAATAGATGTTTCATATGCAATAAATATGTTCATAGGGCTACAAAGTGTTATTATAACTCCATGCATGTGAGACCCAAGATTAGACAAATTTGGGTCCCCAAAGGCACTAACAATGAAGGACCCATGAAAATATGGGTACCAAAATGAAGGTTCAAATGTTTTGATAGGAAAAGAGCTCCACGACCTCAACATGGTATCTGGACAGTGGATGCTCAAGGCATACGATAGGGAACAAAGCTCTACTATCTAACTATGTAGAAAAGGAGGGTCCCTCGGTCATCTTTGGAGATAATTGACTCAAGGCAAAGACAAGAGGATTTGGCTCATTGGCAATGGTGTAGTATCTTTTCAAAGAAAGTAGCTTATGTGGAAGGACTCAACACAACCTTCTAAGTATCACCAACTTTGCGATAAGGGTCATCAAGTAACATTTCTCAACAACCAATGTCTAGTCGAGATTTAAAGACATCCGCCATAAAGTCAAATTTAACAAGAGAAGGAAATGTCTACACAGTGAGATCTTGGTCAACTAAGCTCGATGAAACAATATGTTTTCTCGGCAAAAGCGTCGAGAAATGAATTTGGATATGGCATGTAAGGTCATCTCACTTAAACTTCAAAAAGCATGTCCAAATGGCATCAAAAGACCTCGAAATGGGTCTACCCAAGTTCAACTTTGTGAAAGAAAGGCCGTGTAATGCCTACCACTTGGAAAGCAAACCGTAAGCTCATTCAAGAGCAAGACCGCTAACTCCATTGACAAAACCCTGCATGATCTCGCTCCACATGGATCTCTTTGGGCCAATCCCAACAACTAGTCTTGGAGGAAAAAGATACTCTCTAGTCATAGTCCATTTATCGCACTGATTCACATGGGTATTTTTATTAACCTCAAAGGATGAGACAAGCTCGAATTAATCAAGATGTTCAGACTGGTGATGAACGAGAAAGGAGAGAAAATTAAGGCCATAAGGAGTGATCATGGAAGAGAATTCGATTTCTCAGAAATAGACAAGTTTCGCTTCGCGAACAATGGCATCATCATAACTTCGACTCCACGAACTCCTTAACAAAATGGAGTTGCTAAAAGAAAAAAGAACCACGATAGAGTGGAAGGACTCTACTAGTAGCATTCGTCATGCTGAATACTTCGGGAAGAAAAGTCACAACACCGCACATCTACACACGTAACAAATCATTAATTCACTCTACGATCAAGAAGACACCCTACGAACTGTGGAAAGGAAGGAAGCCAAGTGTTAACTATTTCCATGTCTTTGGCTGTGCATGCTATATTCTCAACAATGGAAAGCAGTATCTGACAAAATTCCAGCCCAAGTCAGACGAAGGGATTTTTCTTGGGTATGCCACAGACAGCAAAGCTTACAGGGTGTTTAACAAGAAGACACTGAATGTCGAAGTCTCAATATACATTATCTTTGATGAAACTGACTTAGACAAAGCAGTGCCTCAAGACACTACGACCAATAGTGTAGACCCTACAAATGAAATCGTCGAGCTCAACACTACGATCATAGTGACAGATAGTGAAATCGTAAAGCATGATAATGAAATCGTAGAGAGGTCCATCCAAGACAGCGAGCCTCCACTCCAAGAAGAAGAAATAGACCTTGAAGATTTAAGACAGGAAGGCATCAGGACAGATGTCCCAACTGGTAACAGATGGGCAAGAGATCACACTCAGGATCTAATCATTGGAGATCCGAGTGCCAGAGTCAAAACAAGAACCGCTACTTAGAATGAATGTTTTTATCTAAGCTTCCTGTCACAAATAGAGCCAAAGAAGATAGAGGATGCTATGGAAGACTCCAAATTTGGATAGAAGCAATGCGGGGAAGAGCTCAACCAATTTGAACGAAGTAAAGTATGGAGATTGGTACCAAGACCAAAAGAGCCATCCTGTGATAGGAACTAAGTGGGTCTTCGTAAACAAAATAGATGAAGATGGGGTCATAACCGAAATAAGGCAAGATTAGTGGCAAAAGGGTTATTCTCAAGAAGAAGGTATCGACTACGATGAGACATTTGCACTGTTTCAGCACTAGAAGCCATCCGAATCTTTCTTGCCCATGGCTCACATGAAGTTCAAAGTCTTCCGGATGGATGTCAAGAGTGCATTTCTAAATGGAGAACTCAAGAAGAAGTCTATGTAGAAAGCAACCTCCGTGTTTCATCAATCCATCTCTTTCCAATTATGTCTATAGATTAGATAAAGCCTTATATGGTCTTAAACAAGCACCTAGAGCATGGTATAAAACACTGACTAACTTCTTAATCGAAAATAGATTCACTAGAGGTAGAGTAGATACCACACTGTTTCTTAGAAAGCATAAAGACAAAGTCTTACTAGTTCAAATCTACGTTGATGACATTATCTTTGGTTCTACTTACAAAAAGTTATGCAAGAGATTCTCTAAGCTAATGCAGAGCAAGTTTGAAATGAGCATGATGGGTGAGCTGAACTTCTTCCTTGGACTGCAAGTAAAGCAGACTAAAGAAGGGATTTTCATAAACCAAGCCAAGTACATCAAAGACCTACTAAAGAAGTATGGCATGGAATCAGCCTCTCCCATAAAAACACCAATTGCTCCTGCAATCAAGCTTGAAAAGGATGAGAAAGGTTAAAGTATTGATATCACTCAATACAGAGGTATGATAGGGTCTCTTTTATACCTAACTGCTAGTAGACCAGATATAATGTTTGCAACATGCATATGTGCTAGATTTCAGGCTAACCCTAAAGAGTCACACTTGTCTGCTATAAAGAGGATCTTCAGGTATCTCAAGGGTACACCCTACTTGGGGATGTGGTATCCCAAGGAATCCTCATTTGAACTAATAGGATACAGATCTTTGATTTTGCAGGATGCAAAATAGATAGAAAAAAGTACCAATGGCACTGTCAACTTCTTGAAAATGACTTGTGTCCTAGTTTAGCAAAAAACAAAACTCAAAGTGTCTCACTTCAACTGCAGGTTGAATATATTGTCAGCAGCAATCTGTCTTTCGAGATCCTATGGATGAGAAATCAGCTAGCTGACTATGGGTTCGATTTCAAATCTATTCCCATACACTGTGATAACACAAGTGCCATATCAATAACTCATAATCCTGTCATGCATTCTAGGACCAAGCATATAGAAATAAGGTATCACTTCATTAGGGATCATGTGCAAAATGGAACTATATCTTTACAATATATCCCTACTGAAAATCAACTTGCTGATATTTTTACAAAACCACTAGATGAATCCAGATTTAATAAGTTAATACTGTCACATAAAAATGATATGGATAGAAATCCTTTTTTTCAATCAACTTACAAAAAATTCGGATAGTTATAGATAGGTATTGGTTGACACGGACATATAAGTCATGTTATACTGTTGAATAACAAGAACGATTACGTGAATTGCTCAAACAATCCCAATCAGCCCCTCTCACGGTGGAAGAACAGATAATGACTATTTATACCGGAACAAATGGTTATCTTGTTTCTGTGATCAAAGAAGCAGTGCCAAACATGCCCCTAGCAAGATCAGAAGTGGTCAGATATTCGTGGAATAAGTGATGATCCAAAGGTTCTTACTCAGGGAATCCTTGGGCTTAGGTTAGGATTTTTATTGAATCATCGTGGTTCTAGTATGAATCTGAGGTTTCAAGCCCACGTTAGACCAATTGAAATCAGCCCATTTTTATCACATGTTGAGCCCACTAAATCAAAAAAAAAGTTTTTCATTAAAAAAAATTAATTAAACTTCCAAAAATTAATTATTTCGGAACTTCAGAACTTCAATAATTCATAATAAATAGCCCTTTTAACAGAAAAATTGAATCTCATGACTTTTTATAGGAAATTCAATTCTCTACAACTTTGCAGAAGAAAGTTTTTCCAAATTCCAAACAGAAATTGACCGAAATCCATTAACGGATGATTTTACAGGCTATAATAAAATTTCAGTCAAGAAATGGGTCCACCAACATGTTTAACATGTTTTTAGTATTTATTGCAACAAAAATACTCCTCCTCCTCATTTACTCATATATACCACATTCATTGTAAAAATATCATCATTATTATATTATAATAATATAATAAAATATTATTTTATCAGAAAAGATAAAATATCGATTTTCAACATTTGTCACTTTAAAAATTTTCTCCATATATATCCACATAAAATGAATATTTTCCTCATCATATAAATTAATAATTAATTATTCATAAATAATATTACGTAATCACAATAATAATGAACGAGCAGGTCCAGTGAAAGAGGGCTTTCAATAAGAATTTCTCTTCTTGGCGCCGCAATTAGGTGACCAAACCTCTCCTTAGATGCAGAACTTTCTAGACATTGCCAATAATGTTATCTAATAATATTATTCAGATAATATGAATTATTGCTTCGATAATGAAAAATAACGTGTAGTGACAATTATTAAAACAACGATCTTATAAAATAACAACGCAAAGCAATTATTGAATCAATAAAATCAAATAATCGAGCAATAATTCTTTGTAACAATTATTGAGTAGTAAAGGCCTTTACGTAAGAATCAATAATTGGTGCGCAATGTCAGTATCTTCTTGTGCAACAACGCCAGACATCAGTATTTTAACCACCGGGTATTCCAACAGTGTTAACGGTAACAACTACGCCGTTATTTATAAAAACTCCCTTTTGTCGTTTTCTTCATCCGATAGTTATTCTGTTATGGGGCCCACCAATGGCTGCGCCATCGTACGAATATTCCCCGACAGAAAGAATATTCCACGACCAAACGAATATTCCCCGACAACAATGAATATTTTATAACCACCTGCTTATTTTAAAATATTTGCGCATTTTACCCATAACTAACCACATTAATCAATTAACCCTTACTATTTCAAAATAATAAATAAAGGAAATTAAATTTCATTTATTAATAATTTGGGGTCTTACAACCTCCCCTCCTTATGAAATTTCGTCCTCAAAATTGACGTACGTACCTGGTGTTTCAAAACGATGAGGATGCCTCGCTTTCATTTCCGTTTCCAACTCCCAGATCATTTCTTCAATAACATGGTTCCTCCACAAAATCTTAAATTGTGGTATAACCTTTGTGCGTAGGACATGCTCTTTCCTATCCAAGATCTTGACAGGTATCTCCTCGTACGTTAAATCTTCGGCTATCTCGTCTGGTTCTAACTCAATAATGTGGTTCGGGTCTTTCACATATTTACGAAGCACAGATACGTGAAAAACATTATGAACACGAGACATACTTGGAGGTAACGCGAGTCTATAGGCACATTTCCTACTCGGTCAAGAATCTGAAATGGACAAATAAATCGTGGATTAAGCTTTCTTCTCTTCCCGAATCTTGTAAGTCCCTTACATGGAGCCACACGCAACAATACATGATCCCCAATACTAAACTCCACATCCTTTCGATGAAGATCCGCATAACTCTTTTGTCGATCATGTGCCGTTTGTATACGTTGTCGAATCGTTTGGATCTTCTCCGTAGTCATTCGTACCAACTCTGGTCCCAACAATGTTGCTTCTCTTACCTCATCCCAACATACTGGAGAGCGACACTTTCGTCCATATAATGCTTCAAATGGAGCCACACCTATACTTGCCTGATAACTATTATTGTAGGAGAATTCCACCAATGGTAGGTACTTATCCCAACTTTCTTTGAAGTCTAGGACACATAGTCTTAATAGATCTTCAAGAGTTTGAATAGTCCTCTCTGATTGTCCGTCCGTTTGAGGATGGTATGTCGAACTAAATCAGAATCCGTACCCATAGCTTTTTGCAAGCTAACCCAAAATCTTGAAGTGAATCTTGGGTCACGATCCAAAACTATGGATCTTGGCATGCCATGTAACCTCACAATCTCATTCACGTCACATACTAGCAAGACGTTCAAGGAATAAGTCTCCCGATCGGCAAGAAATGAGCGCAGACTTGGTTAATCTATCAACAATAACCCAAATAGCATTTATGCCTTGAGAAACCGTGGGAAGACCCGTAACGAAATCCATGGTAATGTGTTCCCACTTCCATTTTGGAATCTCAAGTGGTTGCAATGGACCCTTTGGCACTTGATGCTCCGCCTTTATACGTTGACAAGTTAAACACATCGAGATAAACTTTGCAATCTCTCTCTTCATATTGTTCCACCAAAATGTATGTCGAAGATCACGATACATTTTGGTACTTCCAGGATGGATTGCAAATGGTGTATTGTGTGCCTCCATCATGATCTTGTACTTCAAATCAGAATCGTTAGGAAAACAAATTCTGGAGTGGACTCGAAGTATTCCTTCTTCATCGATTCTTGCTTCTGGAATAGCACCTTCTTGTACTTTCTTCTTCATAATCATCATCACCCGGTACGTGGCTTGCAGCAAACTTTAACTTTATCTATTAAAGTTGGTTCTATGCGTATACTTGACATCATCGCACTCGTTCCTGCATATGATCTTCTACTCAACGCGTCAGCTACCACGTTCGCTTTTCCAGGATGGTATTGAATAGCGTGGTCGTAACCTTTCAACAACTCGAGCCAACGTCGTTGCCGTATGTTGAGTTCCTTTTGGGTGAAGAAATATTTGAGGCTTTTATGGTCTGAATATATCTCCACTTTCTCCCCATATAGATAGTGCCTCCAGATCTTTAGCGCGAAAACGACTGTTGCCAACTCTAGATCATGAGTAGGATAATTCCTCTCATATTCTTTAAGTTGTCGTGAGGCATAGGCTATGACTTTCCCATGTTGCATGAGAACACATCCTAACCCTTTTCCGAAGCATCATTTGTAGATAACAAATCCATCCGAACCGGATGGTATTGTCAAAAGCAGCCAAATGAGTCTCCTCTTGAGATCTTGGAAACTCTTCTCGTATTCTTCGCTTCCATAATGAATTTTGTATCTTTACGAGTCAGCTGAGTTAACGGAGTAGCGATTCTAGAAAATCCTTCCACAAATCTCCGATAATAACTAGCTAAGCCCAAAAAGCTACATACTTCGGTCACCGTCTTTGGTTGCTCCCAACTTTGTATTGCTTCAATCTTCGCCGGGTCAACAGACACTCCATGTTTTGACACTATGTGCCCAAAGAATGCTACTTCCTCAAGCCAGAACTCGATTTCTTCAGCTTGGCATATAGCTTGTTATCACGAAGCCTTTGCGATACCGAATTTTCGAAAATGGGCGCCATGATCTTCACGGCTTTTGGAATAGATGAGGATGTCATCAATAAAGACAACAACGAACCGATCCAAATATTCCTTGAATACTCGGTTCATCATATCCATGAAAGCAGCAGGAGCATTAGTCAATCCAAAAGACATGACTAGGAATTCATAATGCCCGTACCGAGTTCAGAGCGGTCTTTGGAATATACTCTCTTCTAACCCTCTCGGTGGTGATATCCGTAATCTAAGATCGATATTTGAAAAGAATTGTGCTCCTTGCGAATTGGTCAAACAGTCATCAATACGAGGTAGCGGATACCTATTCTTGATAGTGACATGGTTTAATTCCCGATAATCGATACAAAGTCACATACTCCCATCTTTCTTCTTTAAAAATAAAACAGGAGCACCCCAAGGAGATGTACTAGGACGAATGAAACCGATGTCCAATAACTCCTGTAGTTGAACCTTTAACTCCTGAAGTTCAATAGGAGCCATTCGATATGGGGTTTTAGAAATGGGCTTTGTACCAGGTTCAAGGTCAATAAAGAATTCAACTTCACGTTACGGGGTAGAGGCAAGGAAGTTCTTCAGGAAATACGTCAGGAAAGTCAATAACAACAAGAATATTATTCAAATCTGACGTGTCTTTATTCAAATCCATAACATGGGCTAAGAAAGCTTGACATCCGTTTTTCAATAAACGAATAGCTTTATGACTTGATATGACAGTGATTGATTTTAATGGTTTAGTTGCTTGAATTCGAACAACAGGTTGATTAGGAATATAAAAACTAATAACCTTACGAAAACAATCAATTTTGGCATGATGAGTAGTTAACCAATCAATCCCTAAAATCACATCAAAAACAAGTATCTTTAAAGAGATAAGGTCAACAGGTAATGTGATGGTGCCAACTTGGATCAAACAAGATTTATAAACAGTGGATGTGATGAAAGTTTCTCCTAACGGAGTCTCCACGGATAAATCATAGTCTAATTTCTCCGGAGTCAAGTTTAAACATTGAGCATAAGCAGGAGAGATAAATGAATGGGTAGCACCGGTATCAAGTAATGTATAAACTTCGCATGAATTTATGATTAGCTTACCCGTGATCACCTCGTTTAGGTTCCTCGCATGTTGACTAGTCACGACAAATGCTCTTCCAGGAACCGTTGACTTTGACTTTTCTGGAACAGCCTTTTGAGTCACCATCCCAGCTGGACTTGGTTTCGCTACAGTACAATCTCGAGCGATATGTCCTTCCTTTCCACAGTTATAGCATACCTTGAACTATTGTGGACAGTTCAATAATGATATGTCCCTCTTTTCCACATTTATAAGATACGACCTATGGTCGTTCTCCTCCTTAAAACCAGGTTGTTCTTTGGTCTTGACGTCTTCACAGTGTCATTGTTGAATCTCCTCTTTTTAAAATCTCCCCCCGAATCGCTTCTTCTATTTTCATGGCCACGATTACCACTAGAGTGGTTACCGCTTTTGTCTGAATGTTTTCCTCCCCGCTGGTTTTCATTGTTCCAATGATCGCCGCCACTTGCCGGATGACCTCAGTCATGCGGTCCCTTGGTTGAACGTACTCGCTATCTCGCTCTAATAATTGAGCCCTGTTGACAACATCTGAATATAAAGCAAATTTATGAGAGATAAGATATTACCGAATCTCGGGTTTTAAACCTCTCAGAAACATCCTCGTCATTCGTTCCTCATTCTCTACCAAATGAGGTCTGAACTCGATAACTCTGCGAACTTCGCCTCGTATTGGGACACCGTCATGTTGTTTTGTTCTAGTCTAATAAACTCTACCTCTTTCATATGGCGAATACTTTCGTGAAAGTATTTTTCGTTGAAAAGTTTCAAACGCTTCCCAAGACATCTTTGAGTCTGGCGGCAGTCGGGTCCGTTTCACGACTCTCACCAAGAGTCCTTTTCGCCATGGAACATAAAGGTGGCGAATGGAACCTTTTGTTCCTTTGTGCATCCCAAGACATCGAATATCTTGGTAATTTTCTTGACCCATGTTTCCGCCATGATCGGATCCGGCTTTCCCTTAAATTCTGGTGGTCCCAACTCTTTGAACTGCTTGGCCGTGACAAGCCGCGCGTAGCTATCATTTCCACCCATATTCTGTACACGAGTCTCCCTCGTCTGGTTTTTCATGAACTGCAAAAAGCTCCTAAACATCCTTTCGTTCATCTTCTGCTCAGTGGTGTTGTTTACAGGAGGAATATTGCCTTCCTGTTCCACGTTCCCCTGGGTGGTGATTAAAGGTGTTTCCACGGTCTCATTAACTCCACTGTTAATATTCTCAGCTGCCATTCTTAAATACTTCCATAAAACAAGGGTTAATTAAACAAATTAACATATCACATATTAACATATATACTTAATCGACCAATAATTAAGCTTAGGTATGACATACTAGCGAAGGATTACTCGTCTCTCCCCTCCTAGTACTATTCCCCGATCTCGCCAGAGACCATATCCCTAAGCTCGATATTAACTGTGACGCGCCCCAAAATAGGTATACAACACCCATTCGAAAGTCGTCAAAATACATGGTACGTAAACAACTACAACTTTATTAATACAACATAAAAACTATGAGTTTAAATACAAATATTGTCATCTAGACAATATCCACACTCAAATAAGTCCTCATTTTAATTATTGATACATTATTTTACAAAATGGTGAGGACTACTAAAACCACTTCTAGAACCATCATTCCACAACTTTACTAAGTACTCCTTTACATTCTCGCCTCCCCGAGAAGAAAAATGGAACAACAAGGAAAAGGGTGAGCTCAACTAGCCCAGTAAAGAATATTATGACTAAGATAACATAGAACAAATTATCGTTAGTCTTCAACAGGGAAAAATCTAATAGAATACAATAGACAACCAGTTTTAAATCAATCTTCGCAGCGGAAATAATAATTCATTAGAAGAGTTAAGTAGAGAATGCAAACTACTATCTTCTATATATGAATTTAAAAGTTCGTCGTCGATATTTTATCCCTGTAACATCAATCAACATATATCTAGAATTAAATATTAATCTTTGCACTACAGGCCAAAGATATTCATCAGTTGGTCATGTTCATCTAAACACCTGTTCATCTTTGCATTACGGGCCAAAGATATTCATCAGAAATCATTCATCTTTGCACTACAGGCCAAAGACATTCAGTAATATCATCATTTAGGACGGAGGATGACAAAAAATATTTTAAAGGAAACGAATCCAGTGAAACAAAATAATAAATATTAAGGATTCGTACTTTACACAATACAAGTTCAAAAATACTTCATAAGTAATCAGAGTGGAGTAAAATTCAAGAATTGTCAAAACATGGATATAATCAAAGTTAGTATCCATAATAGATATTTTGGACGAAAAATGAAAATTTAATTTTTCTGTGAATAGTGTCGTATTCGTGAATAGTCTTGCGTATCGTGAATAGTAACTCAGACACTAAAATATAGAAATTTCATAAAAAAATCATCATGCTTCGTGAATAGTACTCGTGAATAAGAAACTCATGAATAGTAACCCATGAATAAGAACTCATGAATAGTAATCTCACATGAAAAAGTTCTAAATTTGATAAAAAGTTCCAACCAATATTTTGGCATAATGATATTGAAGAAATAATATCATTTGAGAAGAAAATAACACCCACTTACCTCGTAGAATACAAGATCTTCTAGTTAAAAAACAGGATATAAGCTATGACTTGAACTTATAATCAGATAACAACACTCAAAGTATTAAAATACTCACAAGAATACGCTCAATATATCGAGAGAGAAAGAGAGAGAAATCTTAGTTTCTGGTGTGATTTTCAATTCTAACCTAAGCACCCTATTTATAGAAAAATGCTTAGAACATCAAAGCAGAAAATTTAATATAATAATATATATATATATATATATATATATATATATAAATTTTCAAGCCCACGTTAGACCAACTGAAATCAGCCCATTTTTATCACATGTTGAGCCCACTAAATCAAAAAAAATGTTTTTCATTAAAAAAATTAATTAAACTTCCAAAAATCAATTATTTCGGAACTTCGGAACTTCAATAATTCATAATAAATAGCCATTTTATCAGAAAATTCGAATATTGTGAATTTTTATAGGAAATTCAATTCTCTACAACTTTGCAAAAGAAAGTTTTTCCAAATTCCAAACAGAAATTGACCGAAATCCATAAACGGACGATTTTACAGGCTATAATCAAATTTCAGTCAAGAAATGGGTCCAACAACATGTTTAACATGTTTTTAGTATTTATTGCAACAAAAATACTCCTCCTCATTTACTCATATATACCACATTCATTTTAAAAATATTATCATTATTATATTATAATAATATAATAAAATATTATTTTATCAGAAAAGATAAAATATCGATTTTCAACATTTGTCACTTTAAAAATTTTCTCCATCTATATCCACATAAAATGAATATTTTCCTCATCATATAAATTAATAATTAATTATTCACAAATAATATTACAGAATCACAATAATGACAACAAGGCAGTTCCCAGGAAAGAAGGGGCTTTCCAATAAGAATTTCTCCTTCTTGGCCGCAAATTAGGTGACCAAACCTCTCCTTGAGCAGAACTTTCTAGACATTGCCAATAATGTTATCTAATAATATTATTAGGATAATATGAATTATTGCTTCGATAATGGAAAATACCGTAGAAGGACAATTATTAAAACAACGATCTTATAAAATATCAACGCAAAGAATTATTGAATCAATAAAATCAAATCTTTGAGCAAGAATTATCGTAACAATTATTGAGTAAAGTGCTTCTTACGTAAGAATCAAAATTGGTGCAATCCGTGTGTCTTCTTTGCGGCAACAACGCCAGACATCGTATTTTAACCATCGGGTATTCCAACAAAGTGTTACTTCGGTAATAATTACGCCGTTATTTATAAAAACTCCCTTTTGTCGTTTTTCTTCATAAAGCTTATTCTCATTATGGGGCCCACCAATGGTTGCTTGGCCATCATAAATATTCCCACGAGCGTAAAGAATATTCCACGACCAAACGAATATTCCCCGACAACAATGAATATTTTATAACCACCTGCTTATTTTAAAATATTTGCGCATTTTACCCATAACTAACCACATTAATCAATTAACCCTTACTATTTCAAAATAATAAATAAATTAAATTAAATTTCATTTATTAATAATTTTGGGTCTTACAAGTGAGCTAGGAATGCTAAATCTACAACCATGAAATATATGCTCTAGATTGTGCTAACCATGACAGATACAAAGGCTGAACTCAAAATTGTAGACATGATTAAGGGAAGTTCACGATCGTAGAGCTGAATAGACAACTATCTCAACGATCGTAGCAAGAACTCAACGACTGCCAGACAGACTCGACGATCGTAGGACAGACTCAACGAATGCTGATCAGACTCAACGACTTCCAGACAGACTCGATGATCGCATGACAGACTCAACGAACAGAAGACTACCTCTACGATCGTAGTCATCCCAAAGTCACCTCACTCAAGACACAAAGGACAAATCAAGACATTCCTACTACCAAATTCAGAGAGCTGCAAGAACAAAAGCAGGCGACACCGTTCCACTAAGTCAAAAAGAGAGAGGGAAGTTACAAGTACTAATTGAAACCGTGTTTTTGAAATCTAAAGTTCAAAAGATTATCTCTCCCATTCTCTCTCTCTCTCAAAGCAAAACCCTAAATCAGTAGAAAGCTCAACAGATCTCACACCTCAACTACGTAATCAATGGCTGCATCAAATGTAATTTCAGGCTACAGACTCTGCTTCGACGAGTTCAAGAATGCTCCACCAAATTTCACAAGACGTTGGCCTTACTTAAGAAGGCGGGTCTCGAAGAGGCGTTGAGCACCGATACACTCATCTATCCCAAGCTAGTGAAGGAGTTCTATAAGAATGGTGTGTTAGAACACAACACCATCACTACTTGAGTAAAGGGAGTAGAAATGAGACTAAGGGAAGGGGACTTCAATCTGGCCCTAGGTTTCAAGAATGAAGGGCACCCATTTCTAGACAGCATAAGCTTCCAAGAGGGATTGAAGAAAATGCACCAAAAGAAGAATCCCTCTGTGAAAGGCTACAAAAAGGAGTTCCCTCAAAGGTACGAATTTTTGGCTGACATTATTGGGAAATGCATCTGCTGCAAGAGCTTAGGTCATGACTCGGTAAATGAGACTCAACTTAAGCTCATGATGGCCATGATTTATGGTACACAACTCAACTATGGAAATCATTTTTTCGAGTGGATAGCAAGTGGATCATCAACTCAAGAAATCAAAGAGCACCAAGATGTCAGATGGGAGATTCATAAGCATCATTCTGCAATCTTCACTGGGTGACAAAATTGGGGATGATGAAGGAGAAGCCATCAAACCAAATCGAAGAATGACCCAGCAGTTATTTGAGAACTGGAAGAGAAACCTCGCCGAGTATGTTCGAATGATGACAGAGTCCGATGGGAGAACTGGGGAACTAAAGGAGGCGAAGCTTTCCAAGAGACATGTCTCATTGTCGGGAAGTGAAGAAGAAGAAGGAGAAGTAGACAAGGGATAACCATCTGCTCTTGCCAGAAAAAGCAAGGGCAAGAGAAAGCTAAGGGCAAGACAAATCGAAGAGCCTCAAGGATCTACAATCGACATTCACAGAGAGTCCTCGATATAGAGACTCTAAGGAGGCTAAGAAAAGAAGCAGCAAAGAAAAAAAGTCAAGAGGATCAAGCCACCATATCACAGATCCTAAAGAAGAACAAAATTGGTCATAAGTCCAAAAGACCAACAGTTTCTTCAATCGTAGAGTCTCTGCTGTTCTCTGAAACCAGGCCAAGTGTGGCAGAAATGGAAGAAGCTATTTCAAGAAGAGTGGTTATTCAACATGACAAAGCTAAGACTCAAGAGAGTCCAAAAGTTGTGGCTAAACCCATCAAAACAAAAAGAAAGCTGGTCAAGAAGTATATTCTTGAGAATGAAAAGGTGCTGAAAAAAGAAGCCAAGAGTGTGGCTGCAAAAAGAGAAAAATTTCAAGCAAATAAAGAGGACAAAGTGTTCGGTGAGGGGAGATCCCCGAAATTCTCATGATTGAGTACACACCCTACCGAGGGGGGAGAAGTCTATAGCTCAAGAAGATGTTCTAAGCCGAGGGGAGTTTCGATCTCAAGAAGAAGATGTTCGGTGAGGGGACTTTCCGAATCTACAAGAGGATGACAATCTTGAGGGGAGCCTCATGATATCCCAATGGCGTAAGAAGAGGTTCTGCGCCAAGATAAAGTTGAATCAATGCCAAACTTTCCAGAAATCATTGAGATAATGGAATCTTCAGAAGAGACCAAAGAAGAGGAAGAAAATGATGATGATGAGCTTGAAATCACTGGTGTAGGGAAAGATGGTTTTAGGAGCTATCTTTACACTCAACTGTTTTCCTACCTACCCATGATGGCATACCATCAAGCTCAAATCCTGAACTCATGGGATCACATGTTCTGGAGCTTCAAGGATTATCCAGCAATCTTAGTTCTGGCTAATGGATTTCAGGAAAGTCATCTTTGCCAAGAAGTCGCTACCAACCATTCCTCATCCAAGGATAAACTTGAGGTATTGACTATTCCTGATCTCTTCAAAGTTAATCACTTGCCATCATCTTCATTCAGTCAATTCTATGAATTTCCTCGATAGATGGAAGTGATTCTTCACCCACTCAATCAGTTTCCAGTTACAGAATCTCAAAATTTTGTAACTGAAGAACCAAAAGAAGTCAACCTTACCCTGCTTCCACAAGTCACCAACTCTACGATTCAAGACTCCAACCACATCGTAGAATCCAACATTGAAATCGTAGAGTCACCTATCTCAGACATCCAAACCCAAGCCCCTCCAGCTGATATACCATCCTCCTCATCACATGACTACTTCAATCTTGATCTTGCTCTTTACAATTTGCAAGATCAATCTCAACCGAGAACCCCTCCAATGAACAATCCTCAAGCAAATGATACTCTCCCAAGCCTGCTTACCAAGGATGACTTGAAAGACACCTCTGAGAAAATGGTCAAGTCTATATAAGTAAGTTTGGAAACTCACTCTGATCTCATCAATATCCGGCTGAATTAAATGATCACAGCTACAAATAATTTCCCTGGCACTATGAATACTGAGCTTACAAAGAGGCTAAGAGAAATTATCAAAGAGATTCTGAAGAGTATGTCAGACAGAGATGAGATCCACTTCCAGAGAGCTGCCCAGCAAAGAGAGGTTGTACTCGAAATGCAGAAACACCAAGACCTTCAACATAAAATTATGTTGGACAATATCCTCAACTTGAAAGCTTCTGTCTACGACTTCCAGCAATCTTATGCAAATTAGGACAAACATAATGATATGATTCTTTCAGTTCTCCAAAACAAAGAAGCAAGATCTAAAAAACAGATCAAGGAAAATAGAGAGGACATTCTCAGACACAAAGCCAATTGAACGAGCTTGTCCAAGGTGTTAATCGACTGTCTGCCGATATTCGAACCCTTGATGCTGACATAAAGGGGGAGAATAAAGGGAAAGGAGTTCAGGGAGGACAAGGCAGAGGCGGAGGAGGTCATGGAACTCAAGAAAGGGGAAGAGGACAATATCAAGCTCAAGCATCACGAAGCCCTCCTGAAAGATAATTCCACAGTCAGACTCAACGATCTGATCAACAGAGAATTGTAATGGCTATACCATTAAGCCATCAGGAGTCAACTCCCAACTCACAAGATGTGTCTACTATACGCATAAGAATGCCAACTGGAGATCCTGCATTCATGTACAGGCATGAGGAGAATCCAATACTAAATCTAAGCGAGCTGGAAGAGTTAGCCAGAAACGAGGAAGCTCAAAGAAAAAGAAGGGCTGAGGAGTACGCCAACCCACCTCCACTAAAGAGGTCAAGGAAAGCAGAGATAAGTTAAAACTTAAATTTCCTATTGATGTAATCTTTGAATTGTAATATCTTCGATCATCAATAAATTCATGCTTATTCTCTAAAAATTTCAACCGCCTTCTTTGAAATACTAAGTCATGTTTAAATTTCCCAAAATGCATCTAGTCACTAATAATCATGACAACAAATCTCCTTGGTTATGTCAACATCAAATAGGGGGAGATTGTTGGGAGAATGCATATTATAATTTGATGTTTTAATGTATATGTTCATGATTATTTGTAAGGTCCTTTAATGAATATATGTACAAGGACTTAGTGATAGATCAAAGTTGTTAGGTTGATCTAATCTTTCAACATGTACCATTCTGATAAAGAATGTATAGATAGAAAAATCAAAACTGTTAGGTTGATCTTAAGATGTAATAGATTAGTCTTGAAGAAATTGTAGTACATCAATCTGATCAACATTGCAGGAGTCAAGGCAAAAAATGTAGAGCCTGAAGATCGTAGTGTGTCTGCCTTGAAGGGGACTATTCAGAAATCGTAGAGTGGTCCCAACGTTTGCCGAGCCAACTCCACGGTCGCAGTATGCTGAAGGAAACATGAAGTTTACAAGTCAACAATCGTAGTGTGCTCTCGGGAACGTAGAGTCAACAACACGAGCAAGTGAAGATCGTAGTGTGCAAGGGTTTAAGGGAAATCGTAGTGCTCTCGACTGATAACATCATAGTGTGCATAGATGTCAAAGACGCTACGATCTAAATCGTAGAACACCACGATCCAAATCGTAGAGCATCATCTGTCTCATGTCAGAAAACGTCGAGCCTCATGATCTGTGTTTTCAACAAGTGAAGAATGGATCCCAGATGCTGCAGTGCTCATCAGTCCCAGAATATATGAAATATCCTTAGTATACAACAAAGAAGCGTATTGAAGAAGCTAAGGATAGTACTATGGGTAAGAGGGACAAAACACCTTTTCAGGTGGTAGGTGAGAAAACAGCCTGCAGTGTTAGTGGGCCAGAATGCAGAATTCAGAAGATGTGCAGAAATGTCTCCATCACAGTACAGAAAGTTCAGACGCATTTAATGCCACAACGGATGGATCCAACGGATAGTTTTCAACATCACATATATGAGATCGCATGATGATGAGAGAATTAAGCAAGCAATTAAAAAAACAACGTGAACATCTCTCTCAAGCTCAACTCTACGATCTGAGATATTGCAAAGCTTGCTCAGCTACTCAGTTCTTTAGAACAAGTGCTTACACAGCGACTGAGTAGCAACCATCAAGAACACAACGTTATCAACCAACTGAAGAAGAGTACCAAGTCTGCTGGACTTGAAGAGTTCTTAGTGAACTGTAAGAAAGCCAAGTCTGCTGGACTTGAAGAGTTCAAGAGTGAACTAAGAAGTTTCTAGACTGCTGGTCTAGAAGGAATCTTTGTGATTCAGAAGTTGTAACAGACATCCTTAGTGGATATCCTACTCGTTCAGTAGAAGAGTGGACTATGAGCTTTAAGTGCTCTGAACCACTTAAAACGACTGTTTCATTTATATTCACATCATAATCGCTATAATCAAGTTATAAGCGCCATAATCGCCTCACCCTCATTACTCCGAAGGAGCTTGGTAAAGAAGATTAAAACTAATATTAATTCTGCTAAGTTTTAATCACTATCAAAGAACTAGTTTAAAAAGAAAAGATTGTTAAATATCTATTCAACCCCCTTTCTAGATAACTATTGTGTCAACTAGGAACTAACATGTTTGAATCATCATCAATAAAAGATCTTTTTTTCTCAACAAGTCTTATGTTCGTTGTTGTTCACTTCATCGGTGTAAGGAGGTTGGGTGGACTACCGACCACCATTCGATGGTAGCCTTATTGGCGTGTGGTCCTTATGAATTTGTCAGGCCCTTCGTGGTAGGCAAATGTCATCGGTGTAAGGAGGTTCGGGTGGACTCTCTGACCATTCGATGGTAACATTATTTGTATATGGTCCTTATGAATTTGTCAGGCCCTTCGTGGTAGGCAAATGTCATCGGTGTAAGGAGGTTCGGGTGGACTCGCTGACCATTCGATGGTAGCCTTATTGGCAGGTGGTCCTTATTAATTTGTCAGGCCCTTCGTGGTAGGCAAATGTCATCGGTGTAAGGAGGTTCGGGAGGACTCGCTAACCATTCGATGGTAGCCTATTTGGTCGGTGGAATCTTGTGGGTTTGTTAGGCCCTTCGCGGTAAACAAATTCCCGATTAAGCACATCTACCTCACACTTCGGTAACGAATAAGTATTCCTTTATTTTATTACCAAATTTTGTCTAAGTGTTGAGTTCAGATTGCTTCATTAATTTACTTAATCTTATCTGTTATATGACTTGCCTAATTGTTAATTAACAGTTTAAGTTAAGTTTATAAAGAGCTTGTACATTTTTCAAGTTGATGGATATTGAAGTATTGACAGAAAGTAATTACAATGGAGTCATAAGGAATGAAACCAATATTTCATTAATATAATACTGATTGCAAAAAGATAGAAATTTTTACAAAAATTCGACAACTAAAGGAAAAGGGAATCAGCTTCAGGCTTCATCTTCATCTTCGAAAGAGTCGAGTAGGGTTGGATCAATCTTAGCTGTGACAAGTTTTGCCTTGTCTTTACTTCGGCACTCATCGTACCCATCGGAGAACATCTGAACGATCTTCTCATTCAGCTCGGTTGATTTTCGGTACTCTTCCTGAATTTGTTTGCAAAGATCTTCGGTCAGAGGAGGACCTATATCTCTCAGGGCACGAAGCTCCCGAAGCTCCTCTTCGAACTTCGCCTGATCCTTTGCTCATTCCTTCTGAATTCGTAACTCCTTGTCTTCAACCTCATTTACTTGTATCGCCAAACTCTTGTTGGTCTTCACAAGCATATCGTTCTTTTTAATGAGGATTTCATTCCTTTGCATCAAGTTTATATTCAGGTCGGTGGTGGCTCGGTGACTAGCCTCAGCTGCTCGGTGAGTGGCTTCAGCTGCCTCCATTTTTTCTTTAAGTTTGTTTATATCCTTTTGGAGGCATTCGTTGTTATAGAGAGCAGTACCGAGGTCACTTCTCTCCTTAGTCAAAGCCGACTTCAAGACGATGTTCTCTCGTCGGGCTGTATCCTATTCAGCTTCAACTTCTTAGTATCGAGGGAGCAGACGCCCGAAGACATCATTTGTCTGTATATGTTTAGAAAGAATCAGTTAAATCTTCAAGAGATACATATAATTTCAAATATCTAGATTAAACAGCTAATTCATCTTAGCATGGTAGCTCATGTCTTCCTCGATTAAATCCCTAATCGAGCTATTGTCGAACCGGTGCTCATCGGTATCCCTGACAAACGAGTTGAACAGTTGGAAAGGGAAATTTCTATTGAACTCGGGCCATACCATAGGCGAGGACATTGCTTCACGCTGGAAGGCCGAAGGTGATGATCGTGTTGGGGAAAACACTGGAGGTTCGTCACGAGGAGGAGATTGAGTAGGCGAATCGGTAGGAGGTGGAGGTTGAACAAGAGTAGGCCCTGTAGGTGGTGGTGGCTGATCCTCCGAAGGCTGCTTCCTTTTGCGAGATAGAGCTGAAGTCTCGGTTTGTTCTCCATCTTCGTCTTCAGAAATAAGGATTTCCACCGGAGTGGGGACCCGGAGTTCGTCAGCAGACAAGGGGGTTATTTTAGTTTTCCTTTTCTTTGTACGAAGGGCTTGGATCCGTTCGTTCATGGGCATATCAATCAGACTTGCGGAAGAAGTTGTTTGAGATTCTTGAATAGTCTGGGGTTTTTTTCGAATAGCTCTCTTCTTCTTGCGAGGTCGAATAGATTCCTCTGTAGTAACTGGTTTTACAGGGGAAGCTTCGACCTCTTGAGCGTCAGAAGTCAGAAGTTCTTCAGATGGAATTTCATCAGAAGGAGATGAAGGTTTGCCCGAAAGGAATCTGTCTAGATCCCTTCGGTCAATGGATGTCGATTTGATCAGAGACACTGCAGCGAATGGAGAACAATAAGTCAGAATCAACATTTCCGAAGAAGATTAAAATAAATAACGCATTGATAGAATTTGAAAGCTTACATTTATGGTCATACAACCATGCTTGCTTGTTTAAAAGTCCGAAGCTCCACTCTTTCAGGGGTATCTTCTCTATGATACGTGTCATTTCTCTTACACGTTCTTCAGATATGTCGTCGAAGTCTGCAGAAACGCGACTAGAAATAGTCCAATCTGGAAGGGATGAGATTTTGGGACCATTAACGAAGAACCATTTGTTGTGCCATCCTCGGTTGCTTGAAGGAGTATCCATTACGTTTCTCGATTCTAGCATTAAGCTTAGGGGCTATTTTGCTCAGCATCTTGAAGCCTTTTTCCCGAGACTTCCCGACTGAGAAGAGGGTGAAGAAAGAATCCATAATGGGAGGGAATCCTATCTCGTAACAGAATGCTATGTAGGCCATGATATGGATGTATGAATTCAGTACCAATTGGGCGAACCCAACTCCAACAAACCCTAGAAGAGTAATCAAGAAGGCGTGAAGGGGAAACCTTACTCCCTTCTCCAGAAACGTTATCGGAACGGCGGTCCAACCATTGGGCCGCTGGTACATTCTTTCATGAGATGCTACTATCCTCACCCTGTGGGTATCCGGTATTTGGTAGCGAGTTCGAATATTACGAAGCTCGATTTCAATAACGGTGGAAGGGGTGTTAGCGTGAAGAAATTCTTCCCCATTCTTAAAGAATTCAGAGGGGTTGGGAAGTGGTTCAGGAGACGGAGCTTTCTTGCTCGGAGTAGCAGTTTGGGGGTTTGAAGACGAAGCTGCTTCGGCAGTATTCGGAGAAGGAGAAATAGTCGAAATAGGGATGGCAGGGATGGGAGTTGAGCTATCAGAATCTTGGGACGCCATTGTTGAGAATTTGCAGAGAAAAAGAAGAAATTTGAGAAAGAGAGAAGTCTAGAGCTCGAAAGGGCGTCCAAAATTCAAATTAACAGGTAGCATTGTCAATTTGGGAAAAAATTGCCTTTTATACTGACGGTTACACGATACACGAGGGCGACACATTTAATTGACAGTCATAATGAGGAATTCGAATGGGTAGCGTCCAATTCAAGTCTCCACATATTGGGCTCCTCGAGTGGGCTTCTGATTTTATTCGGGTTATTGGTTGACATTTATCCTTTGGGCCTCAGTGAGCTTTATTTTGGATCTTTTTAATTTCATTATAATTCTTTCCATCATGGACTTGTGGCACTCATACTCTTTCATTAAACATCTTGTTTAATAAAAGACCTGAGGGCATTGTTGAGCCACGACATTTTTCAGATTGGCCTTAGGACGGTTGGGCTCCTCCCTTGGGTTGTATTTATTGTGTCTTGAGTGGTTGGGCTGAATCTTTGGGCTGACCCATTGGACAAATAATATCTACTTTTTGGGTTTTGACCTGTAATGATGAAAGAATATGACAGTTGATTGTCTCATATGCAAATCATTAATGTGGATGAGATGATAGTCGGCCGGCGGTAGAAAACAGTGGCCAAAAGTAGTGGGTGGGTTGCATGCGATCTAATTTGAGATCATGAGTGGGATCTGCTTAGGATGGTGAGTGGGTGGTACCAGAACCCAAGAGCTTGGAGTATATGGGGCAAGGATCACACAAAGGAAAAGGTAACAACACTTAACCAAATTTTTATCTCTCTCTAGACACTAGATATTTTTCCTCCATTGTTAACCTTGTGATCGACTGTACTGACTCTCACGCTGGAGCTATTCTCCGACGGTCAAGCCGTCAAATTTTGGGTGTTGACTTGTTGAACTGTACAGGATTTAGACGAGCTTTAAGTGATTGAAGTTCGTGGAAAGATCTTGACGTTAACACTTAGATCTCTCGCCCAATCTCCTGCTACAGAAAGAATATTACTGCATCTTTCCATAATTCATTATATAATGTAATGTCCACCGAAAAATTTACACAATAGACGACATATGCTAACGTACATTTGAGAATTACCCAAAAAGATAAATAATAGTATTTTGGTGACAAAGGAATCGTTACAAAAGATGAATACGAAATGATGTGGTTATGGTTGGTTATTATTACTAAGTCCGTCATATATTATGGATCATTAACTAATTATACTATGTACATCATTTGGCAGGACATTTTTTGTAAAATTCTTTTGCCATCATAACAATACTCAGATAAATGGTCTTACTCGGGAGATTGTTTAGCATAAAATTAACTTTAGTCAATTGATCAATACAGTGTCGATACGCAGTCTTGGAGGTGATTTCTCTTTGCGTGTCAGCACTGTATTGATAAATTGACTAATTTACCATGAAATTAACTTTATGGTAATCGGACATGAATGATTGAGAAGGTAGGCTGAACAAAATTAGTTGCAAATTGTTTTAATTATTAGTAAATGATTTATGTGTCAATAAATTTCATGACAAAGTTAGAGTGTGACTAACGTAAAACTGTAAGTGATAATATAAAATAAATTAGTTTAGATTCATTCTTAATTCATTCATATTCCATGTATCCACATACACATACAACGGTATTTACTATCACCATAAGTTTATCATTATATGTTTCAAGACTCAACTGATGGACTGCAAAGGAATTAGTCAAAGAGAACCAAAGAAGATGGTGAATGTTACATTTCTACCAAAGATGTGGTGGATTAAAGTGGCCACTAGCCACATCAAGAAGGCCCATTAATTTCCTCAAAAAATCTCAGGTTCACTCAAGGGAGTCGGTCTTTAAATGCAATTACATGGCATCATGAAGAGCATATAATATACATTTAATAAATACTCCTTCCGTTCCAAGATAAAAATTCTTATTACTATTTTAGGTAGTCCCATATTAAATATCCACTTTTTTTAATAACCAAACTTTTACACATTTTTTCCTATTATGCCCGTAGCATTAAATATCTCATACTTTTCTTATTCTAATTCTCTCTTGATATTTAATGACATTATTATGAACAATTTTGTCATTTTATTCCTCTTCTTAATATACGTGAAAAGTCCACCAGGACTTTTATTATTTAGTACACACCTACACGTCAGAGTTTCGTGAGTTACAAAACTAAAAGAAAAATATACAAGGGAATATCCTGGGAAATACGTGCGACGTAAGTTTCTCCTTGTATATATGTGTAGCCAAATATCAAGTATAGGATCCCCCTTCCAAGCGCCTTCTCTTTATAGCTTTAACTTCATCTTCGTTGGTGCTACACGATACCCTACTTCCCTTGTCCTCCACTGAACACCTTTTATAAGGTTTGAAGCCTGTTCGACGGGCCTTCAACTTCACATATCCAAATCCCATGGTCAGCACTCCCTCTCCCTCGTTGTTTTTGCTTCTCAAGGATACATTATTCTCCACTAGTTGATGACTTGAACAAGTTCCACATGCTTTAATATTGAGATCGAACTGTGATGCTTGTTCTCTCTCATATGTGTGCTGATTATCCTTCTCAAAATAGTTCTTCTGGTGCCCATTAGGAGATGAAAAGCTTTGTGGCAATATTTCTCTAGAGAAGAGTGCTTGAAAGGTCAAGCGACCCTGAAAAGCAAAGCGACAGAAATAGCAGTAATGAGTAGAGAACCACAACGTTGAGAAAGGACATTATTCCAGAAATTTCTGATTTTCCTATTACCCCTTCGGAGACTTCCTTCCAGGATTCATTCAGGTTGCTGCAGATTTTGCCACGACGATTGCTAGGGTCACCAGCTATATGACTTACATCAGGTTCATTAGACTCTTCAATACCTTTGCCATGCTTCTTTAAGGCATCTGTTTCAACTTCACTACTAGAAGGGGTGTTAGATCCACATGAAGATCGGTCCACTGGTTTTCGGCCCTTCATCTTGTCTGAATCATGAAGCGCGGTCGCTGCTTCAGCTTGCTCAGGATCAGTAACACTTAACCCAGCACTTAGCTTTCCATCTTCACCTTCTGCAGAGTCTGATGATGACAAAGGTGGTGACTTAGAACCTAAATGTTGTTCTTGCAAAGCTTCAGCATACTTTAGGTCCAGTTGTTGATCTTTCAAGACGGGATCAGGAGTGTTCACTGCTCTTCTATTATAGGTTGCTCTAGCTTCATTTTTTCCCATTGCTGTTGAAATTGAGAGTGCAGGACTGCAGGTGTAGCCTGAGTTCAAAGGAGTGCACAAGGGAAGCAGTCCATGGGCTGCCCACCATGCAGTTGCAGCTGCCACCGTAGCACCAGCAATTTCTGGTAAACTAGGACCTGAATTTGTCTGCCTTGTTGGAGAATCTCCTAAGGTGTCTGCAGGAGGATATTGAGAAGCTTCCACATTTGAATATGGCCAGAATGTAGCTGCAAATCTTGCTGCAGCATGGGCTGCTGAGTGTTGTACTAGAGCAGATGCAAGCACATTAGAAAAATTGGAGATCTGAAGAAATGATGGACAAACATCTTGATTGCTGCGCATTGGATTGAGAGGATGCAAGATAGGTAACTGATGAATGGAAGATCTTGACACATTACTATGATGTTCAGTTGTTGAAGCAGCTACATTTCTAAATAGGCCCGGGAGTCCATCAACTTGTCCCATTTGCAGAAAAAAAGATCCTTTGTACGAAATATCCGCGGAAAGATTTTGAGCATTCGTTACTAGGGTTCCATCTACGACGTGCGCAGGAACATATCTCGGGCAATTCAGGGCAGCTTGCATATCATTTGACGACAATGCACCACAGTTTTCAAGCATGCTTAGTTCATCTACAGTGAGACCATTTACCAATTTTTCATGTGCAGTGGGAGAGGCTAATTTTGAGGGATTACAAGAGGGATTCTCTTTAAATGTCTGCTTGGTGTCAAGTTTTTCCGTATTCTCACTTCCACTGGGTTCAACAGTTGCATAAGATTCATTTGTTGTATCCTGGTTAACCACCTCTTTCAAAATTGGAACAAACTCCCTAAAAGTGCATATACCACTGGGTGCCATTAATGACATTGGACTTTTGTTTGCTGAGGACAGTGAGGCAGAAGGAGCTTCTTGCAAAGGGGAAAATGCTTTGGAGCTATTATCTTCATCCTGATTTTTCATTGCAATTTGAAGCTGGTCAACACCATTGTGTTCCTGATAAACAAGAAATATGCCGGAATCTCTGAATGAAAAAGTATACCAAAGAAACAAGAAACAAACAAATACAGACGCAAAATAAAATAAAAAAATTAATCATACATTACCAATAACTGTAAGTGCAAACATGGAAGAACTGTATACCTCAGGAGATGGTTCTTTCTCCAAATCCAGTATGTGCTTAGTGGTGTGCGAAGAACACTCGGATGTTAATGGTTTCCCGTCCTTTGTTCCAACCTGTGAAGTAAGAGTTCCAACACTGGTCTTTCGAGGATAAGGATTGCTTGGTTTTTTTTTAGGGCGTGAAGGAGGAATTTCAATGTCAAGAGCCTGTCCAACTGGAACTCCCTTAACAAGGGCTTCCTTCTCCAACTATATAAAAAAAATAAAAATTGACTACATTAACCTGTCATTGATGAAAATCATATTCAGCTTTCAGGGCCTAGAAAGGAGTGAGAACAAATGCCTGAGCCGTAAAACAAATATAGAGACCCAGTACATGAATTTGCTCAACATATAACTGGCTATTATGAAAGTAGTCCATCTTTAGAGGCTTCCTACCATTAAGGTGGAAACAGAACAATGGCATTGTATATCCTAACAAAGAGGGATGTAGTTCACTCATAGTTCATAACATGCTTCGAGAGAAAGCAGCCAACACTTTTTGTTTGGAGGACAGTAACATAATAGTGGAACTAGAAAGATTTGGGAACAAATATCCCGTAATAAACTCACCTAATCACTGTGGAAAAGTAATCTCAACTTTTAAATTCCCAAAATTCAGAATCCTTGGTCTTGCCTGATTAAGGTATAGACTAATCAGAGTCATACACCAAATCTAGGAAGAAACTTTGGTGAGCCTTTCTCACTTATGCTACCTTGTACTACCTCCGTCCCATAATAAGTGATTTTTTAACTTAAATCACACATACTAATACACAAACTAAAATGGCAAAAATACCCTTAATATATTTTCTTTGAAGTTGAAGAGTTAATGAGTGTCATTTAATTGTAGTGATGGTAAGATGCAATAAATACCATTGAATGCATAAGGGCATATATGAGAAAATATTGCAAAAATTGTATTGGAGTTCTAACACATCACTTATTTTGGGAAAAAATATTAAGCCTAAAAAAACACTTATTGTGGGACGAAGGTAGTATAATAAATTCAAAAATAGCAGTACTTGTCTACATGTTAGCATGCATTGCTAAGTAACAATTGTTAAATCGTATCGTAGGATATGGAAAGACATGCAAAACACAATTATTATATATTTAAACACAGAGAGAATTCATTTTATGGAAAATAAAGTATATTAGCTTTAAGAAATGTTAAACATAATCCAATGAGGCTATAAATAATTTTAAACAACGAGAGGTTTAATCAACAATCAATATCTTTAAGTAATATTTATCAAGAAACAAGAAAAAAATT
This sequence comes from Panax ginseng, assembly GCA_020205605.1. Classification (NCBI taxonomy): domain Eukaryota; kingdom Viridiplantae; phylum Streptophyta; class Magnoliopsida; order Apiales; family Araliaceae; genus Panax; species Panax ginseng. The sequence goes on along the minus strand of CM035142.1, from coordinate 105,491,295 downwards.
ATCTTATTTAACTTAGAAGTATAAACTCGATGAGAAATTAAGAGTGCTCAGTAAAAGACAACTCCGAAAACTGTGTATTTATGTCTGCATATAAGTATGAGACATGAAAGAAAAAAAAACACACAAAAAAAGAACAGTGATAGTAATGTCTATTGTAAAAGATAAGAAATCCTAAAAAGCATTTTAAGAATTGTTGTATTGATCGAGTGAATACCTCTTCTAATGTAAAAACAAAAGGCTTTAATATGTTTTTTTAACTCTTATAATCAGGTTCACCGTTTACCACTAACTTAAAAATGTATTGACCGTATAATCAGATTACCTAGTCATGCCTGTTTAAGATATATATTAAATCAGGGTTATACATTAAGTCTAGGAAGAATCTTTGGTGAGGTATTCTCACTTATGCTACCTTGTAGTCTTGTACTGTTACATTTCAAAACTAGCAGTACTTTCATACACGTTAGCATTGCTGAATTATATATAGCCTTTACTTATGGTGTAGAATGGAAGTTTTAATTTACATGAATAATCAATAGAGGAGATTTGGGAAATGCTCATATACTAAACTTATTAGGATGCTGGATGCCTATAGGCCTTATACAGTTATACCTCTTTAGTTCTTATTGAATTCTCAGAATGGTACTCAAACATTAAGTCTATTGCATATCCTCTTGCTGAATTTTCCACGTCTCTAATCTTTTAACCAAAATTCAGAAATTACACTTCATTTCGGAGTCTAGACTCCACCCATGAGTCTTTTTACAACAGTAAAATTCACTTTTCAAAACATGAGTCTTTTCACTATGATAAAATTAAATTTTCAAATGCGAAATATTTTATATCAGATTTTATCTTATGTTTCGCATTGTCTACCTCCTGAGTAATAGAGAAATACAATTTTAAACTGGCCAACTAAACTGATAAACTAAACCCTTAAATGAACTGAATGTCTCGGTCAGCGACAATGCAACCAATCTAAAAATGACTGTTTTCTTTTCGGCTATAATTGTCAAGGAAACCGCTTGAAATCAACCACATACACACCTAGCCAAAGACTTTTTAAGATGAAGAGGATAAAGAATGAGAATCACATAAGACAAGGAAAGAAAGCCAAATCAGTAATTTCATAATCATTCTAACTACGAAAGAAATGAAAGTTCTAAGACACTATATCCGTAGTGGTCAAAAAATATGTCCACATGAGCTTTACGAAGAGAGAAAAGGTAATATAATCGAGGCATAGTTGTCATGGTGTCGCCATGTCGACACTTAGGCGTCCTGGCAGAAGAGAAGGGCAAGGCAACGCCTTGGACTCCGAGTTGGGCAGCTGGCCCAAGTTAAGTGATCAAGTCATTTTCCACCCATTACTTATCATAATCAATAGACTTGTTATGTGCTATAATTTTATTACTTATTACACTTGAAATGTGTGACTAGTGATGACTTAGTTGGTTCTTCTTTTTTTTATGTGGTGTTTGCTTGTTCTACTAGTTTTTAATGCCAATTGTTTTATTTTTGAATTTTGATTGTGATGTATTCATATAATTATGTTTTTAATTGTATTCCATAGTGTTAATGTTTCAGGTTTCAATGTATATAAAATTTTATTGTTCAATATACTTTTGAAGCAAAATAAAAAAATATATAAATTGTATATTGTTAACGACTTGCCGCCATAAGGACACCATGACGGGCACCTTATCGCCTAAGCGTCTTGGCAGTCAACTACCGCCACATCTCGCTGTGGTGTCATAACAACTATGAATCGAGGAAAAGAAACTACAAAAAGGGAAACCTCCAAACCAAAGAGAGAAACCTCCACAGACCGTAGTTATTAAAGGCAAAAGGCACACCAAGGAACCTAGGTGAGGCGCCTCATCAACGTGAGGCGCACATCCTCAAAAAGTAATATTAATACATATTGTGACAATAAAGTATATTATGATATAAATTGACAATATATGACATAAATACTCACCAGCATAAGAAGGAAGATAAATTGGGGAAGAAAAAGAGGAGAGAAAGGAGTGGGACTAAGAAGAAAAAAGGTGGACAAGAAAGCAGTGGAAGAATGAAAATGACACAGAAAAAGTAAAGGAAGAAAAAACAATGAAACAAAGAAGAGAACAGAAAAAGAGATGAAGGAGAAAAAAAGATGTTTTTTTTTAGCGGTGAGAGATTGAAGAAAATAAGAAAAGGCGAAATAAGTTGGCCTTGTCTTAGACAACTTCAATAAGGCGCACCTTAATTGTGCCTTGTGCCTAGGACCAAAAGGCGTGCACCTCTTTGAACATGTCTCGCCTTAGCCAAGGCATGTGCCTTTAATAATAATTTCAGAGAGATAAACTTCCAATGACTCTGAGTGAGTAACAAAAGAGGTAAATGAATTAGCATCCAAGCCATTCCAATGGAGTCCAAACTTGCACTTGACCATTTTATGCCAAATAGAAGTAGGTTCTTAAAAGAGCAACCATAACACTTACCTATTAATCATAGATTTTCAAAGAACATATTCCCAAAGACTAAACCCCCCTTCCCCTCCCCCGCCCGCCCGCCCGCCCGCCCGATACACCTTATCTCAATTGACCAAATATAATATGCTCCAGGGAATTTCCAACTCTCATCAAAGCTTAAAAAGAGATTGATAAATTAGGGTGTTGGAAAGTCATGCTTTAATCAAAGTTATCCTACCCCTAATAAAAGGGAAAAGAACATCTAACAATTTAACCTCTTAGACACATGCTCAATAACGGATCTGAAAAGGTAGATGACCAAAAATTCCCTCTAAAAGACTCCAAGATATGCACCAAAACTCGCAGCACTAATCAAGGACTGCTCACAACTAACAAGTGACTTTCCACATTAATCCCAACTAAACTGGCAGGGCCCATTTGTATCTTTTTTAAGCATTAAGCGCTAAATGCTGAATTCAACATCTAAATTGTTCTAGATCGAACTGTGATTGATGCCGAATAACTAAGGCTATTTGACAATTAGACTGAATGGAATATCTAAATATGTGTTTCTTTACCAATATGACCTTCTTAATTGTTAGCCATATATTGTATTTAAATTAATAAAAGTAAACATTATTTCTACAACCATGAACCTCCAACATAAAAAGTATTTTAAATTCTCCCTTTGCTCCAGTATATAAGATCAACATACTGAACAAATTAAATTAAGGAGACGACTAATCCTCTTGGTACTCACTTGTATATTTGTATTTCAAAAAACCATTTTGCTCATATTTTGGAACGAAAATAAAACCATTTGATTGTATATTAACGGAGTGAGTAATATTATTTCCTAATAATGGATCCAAATAAAATATGTACTTAAATTAATTTCATAAAATAATATAAATATATGAAATCTATTCAAATTTGACTAATATATTTTGTTCATTCTTTAGATTATCAAGGATGTATGCACTTTCCTTTTTCTTATTTTTTCCAACTTATTTTTTTTTGAAAATGCAAACCATATAGATGGTATAAGTACATGGTCAAGCATGGGATATACTCAAGCACGGGATATACTCAAGCACATGATGCGACGGCCAAAGAACATTAAATATTAGTTATTTTATATTAGCTTTTTTTATTCCAATATAAACAATTGTAATCCATCAAGGATGGGATATACTAAATCATTGTTACTTAAGATGCACAAGGCACAAAGGTCTCCTTAAGGCTTAGGCGTGAGGCATGTGTCTTGTTGAAGTCAAGCACACATTTAAAAAAAATTGAAAATATATATACATATACACATTTAATCATTTATATATCAAGTTTATCAACTATTAAGTAATTTTACAAACTTCTAAGCATGTTTAACAAGTTTCTACAAGTTCAACCACCATACCTCCGTAATAGTTACATACTGCATACATACATAGTAAAATTCTTACAATCTTACTTATATATTTAAGTAGTAAACAAAACAACAATATATATGCATATTTAAATATTTAGAAAAATAATATCAAGTTATAAATACATATTAATAATCTAAGAAGTTGGTAAATATTGGAGTAATAGTGTAGTCAAGTACCAAAATTTCTATTAAAAAAAATTGGGCAACATTACCCCTTATTATTTTCCAAAATAGTCATTTTTTATCAATTTATTCTTCTAGAAGAGCTAAGAGAATAAAAAACAGGAGAAGAGATAGACAGAAGGGAGAACCTTACTTGGAGCAAAATGCCCAGAAGCCATAAATCGAGGAGGTTGCCAAAACTAGAGGTTGATGGAGGAGGATCATCGTTCGTCAACAGAGTATCACCAGATGTAGGTTTAGCTTTCCATTGTTAGGTTAAGGTAATCCATTTTTGTGATATAGATAAGACTAATTATTGAAATGAATGGTTAGGTTAAGATAATTATTGGTCTAGATTACTCAGGGAAAAAAATTACCAATATAGTCCTTAGTTAGTTCGATGAAGCCCTCGCACGCTTCACACGCCTCGCGCCTCAAGCCGAGGTGCACACCTCAAGCCAAGCGAGGCACTAAACATACGCCGTGAAGCGCCTTGCATGCCTTTAACATCAATGTACTAAATGACTTGGTACACCGAATTAAGCCTGGTGCTTGCGGCTTTTGGGCTTATTATCACTCATTTTTATCCCCCTTATTCCTTCCTCCATCCTTATCTTACATCATCACAAACATCGAATTTAGCGTGGCACTCGTGTTGAAGAGCCATTCACTCTAACTGTTCCCTCAAATGGGACCTCTACTTTACATGTATAGATGTACACTAATATCGAGGAACTAGGGTGTTGCCTACACCATACCCTCACATCTAGACATGATAGTGGCCTATGTTTCGGAAGATCATTTTCAAACTCGGTATCGGTTTCGGGTCTCCGTTACGCTTGTTAGGAGTTTTAAAATTTCTAAATAATAAGAATAACAAGATGGATTAATTAAATTCACAAAAACACTATCTAGTACACTAACACTGTCCAAATGATAAAACATACATCTCGCAGTTGTCAAATGCTACATTACATAAACTGAATAGTAAATTCGTAAGATATTTTCATGTTATACTTCACTAAATAATATATATATATATATATATATATATATTCATTTCTAAGTAAAATGTGTATAATTTTTTTTAAGCTCAACTTAGTAATGTATGTATAATAGTATTTTTTCTAAGTAGCTATAAGCATCGACTCGGATATGGGACACGAACACGACACGCGACACAGTCGATTATATATATTTATACAATAAATAAATTTAATTATTAATAAAGTATGAAAAAACTTAAACAAAATAATAAGAACAAAAACACCTTGCATAATAAATATCTTAAAGTTACATAATAATGTCCAAACTTAAAAGACATGTCCCGACGTATCCCTTAACTTGTCCTGACATGTTCTAGGCAAGTCTCGATGTGTCCGAACATGTTCAAGATTCGAAAAAAAAAAGAGTTCACAAGTATGTGTCTGAGGTGTGTCACTGATTTGTGGCCCTCCGAGAAGTGTCCGTGCTTTCTAGCTACAGTAGTTGAAGTATAATTTTATAAGTTGTAGTTAACTTGAGTACAAGTTTTATTTTACTTTTGAATACCAATTTAGGTACTAGTTAAAATGTATTAAATACATTTTTTTACGTGTGTGGCGTTTCTCCCCTTGTGCCAAATTTCTCCTCTAGTTGGCTCGAAACCATTCCGCTACACCGACACAACAAAATTTCACCGAAACATACCCTTTACATGAATCATTGATTTTCCCTTGTGCCAAAATTTCTCCACTAGCTGGTTTGAAACCATTCCGCTACACTGACACACCAAAATTTTACTGAGACACCCTTTACATGAATCACTGATTTTCCGAATCGTATCAAGGTTGCGGTTCGGCGATACACCGAAATATCGATCAAAATTTGTTGTTAAGCTTAACTCATTAGCTTGCATACTCAACTCAAGCTTCCATTAAAATGGACTTGTGCTTGTTCGGTCTGTAAACGAGTAAATCTTAATCTCCAATTTTAGGCTCACTTTTAGGAATGAATTGAGCCAGCACAAAGGCTTCAAGCTTGGCTCGGTTCAAATTTTAAAATGCAAGTCTATAGGAAATGGTGGATAGCTTACTATATTGGCACAAACTTTGAAGGGGCGTCAAAATTCTCCTTGGAAAGGGTACAACAGTAGATTAAGGAACGACTCAGATCACTAGCCAAAAAAGTAAAGAAAGAACAAAAAGAAGTAAAGGTAAAATGCAACAGAAAAATATTGGTAAAAGGTGAGCAATTAGCACTTAACTCATACCAATAATACTAGTGTTGGAACAACCATCAACAGTAAATGGAGTGTGAGCATATAAAATTTGCATTACAACTATAGTTAGCATTATGAGATTACCCATCCAGAAGTTTGTTAGTAAAGCCATACTGCCATAGCAATTTATCTGGGTATTGAACTCATGTTTTTTGTTTGTTTTTGATAGGTAAACCCCTTACAAAACCTGCATTCCGTTAATTGCAATTAGCATTAGCCCTATAGAAGTTTATTGGGTACGCCTAAGCAATTCATCCTAATCTCCTTCTTTTTTTGGAGATAAGTATACCACTTCTGAGTTGAGAAGTAAACCACATCTGAGCATATTAAATTTGCTTTCCATTTATTGCAGTTAGCATTACCCCTCTAGAAGTTTCAGTTTGTTAGGAAAGCACGCTGTCATCCTTATGCCATCTTATTTCCATCTTGGGCATGAGGCAAAGAAATCTTATTAGATTGATGAGAATGGGGGCTATGTACATGAAATAAATTACATAGAGCAAGAACAAAAAAACAAAATAAAAACAGATATGATTGTGGAATAATAATTCAAAAAACTCACACAACAACATATCGTACTCTTTCATTGTGAAGATTGAGCCAAGACAGATATCAATAAAAGCATGAAGTCAGAAGGTACCGATTGACCACCTTTGTAAAGAACTTCTGTGCATGACTTCTGATCTGCACCGCGGTCTTGGTTCCTATATGTTCTGTGCATCACAAGATAAAAACAAAAGAAAACAATAAAAAAAATTCAGAAAAGGTCTCCAATTAAGGTAAACTGTTGAAATAAGAAATAGATTTTTGTAAGATAATCCAATAAAGAAATATCTAACAGATTCAGCTGAAAACACAAAGACAAGGATTTTTTAGATATAAAAGATATTACAATTTAAAAATGTTTGGCGTGAACCTGAATTTGACTGTCAGCTCTAAATTAATATCAATCAATGTAAATAATGTATATACAAAAGGTGAACAAGAAACAACTGATAAGAAAGAGGTGGGAAACCTTCAATTCTCTGCCAAGCACGACCACAGAGTTTCAAGGCCTCCAGAAACCTAGAATGCTCCTCCTCTGTCCATCGCTCACGTTGCTTGGTAATTGTATAAGGTTTCCTTGTCTATCCAAGGAACAAGGAGAGTATTGTTTAATACTTGATTAATTCTATATGCAACCCAGTTAAAGAATTGTTACAAATAGGAGACACAAAGAACAGTAAGACTAAATAAAGCTAGAAAAACTATGTTAAGAATCTGGAAATGACCTTAACAATAAGTTCTTCTCCTTCTCCAGAGGAGTAAGGGTCCATGAGGGCAAAAATGCTGCTTTAAATCCTCTGAGGGGGCAAGTAGCAGATGGAGAGGACTTCTCTCATTTCTCGTTCCCGCAACAGGAAATAGCAAAGGCTTAGTCGTTTTGGTAGTTAGAACCTGATAAGCTAATAGGAGTACTACTACTGCAAAAGAGAAGAAAAGGTAACAAAAATCCAAAGAGATCCTTCTCATATGTTTCCAAACAGTAAATACTATAAGCATTCCAATGTTCACAGGAACCTATAATTAGTATATGTAGTATAGTATTAAAAATTGGGGGAAATTACTAATCCTTCAATTTTTTTAAAAAGAAATCCACCGCCAACAAAGAGATAGATTGCGACGACAACTTCTCTGACTCAATCCGAAACAAGTAGTAGTAAAAGAAATTTCCGTATACAGAATCCTCACCAAAAGAACTGGATGATGCCAAAACCTTTAAAATTCGTAATTGAGGAGGAGAAACAAAACAGAGAGACAGAGGAAAAGTTGAATCAGTAGACTAATAAAGTTGTATTAACATACGTCTAATCTATAAAACAAAAAAAAACGAGTCGAAACCCATAAATGGAACAGTCAAAATACCTTCCGAGGTAGCCATGGCGCAACAGCTGTGTTGAAGCTCCGGGCTCGTATCCAATAATCATGCATGAAGGGAATTTATCGGGCAATCGCCCGAAAACACATGGTTTTAGGGAATGACGAATCTGAATACGAAGAAGTTAGATTGCAAACTAAGAATATGGACAGGGAATTAGGGAAAAGAGATGAATATAACAGCATGGTGTAGGGAGCAAGGAGGGGGAGGGAGAATCTTTGGGCGAGGCAACCCTCAACTCTTCTTTCCGGAAGGAAAATCAGAGGAAAATTCTCAGCCACTATAATTTCTGGTGAATTTGTTAGTCTGAAAAAATAGAAAATGGAGAGATAATTTGAGGCTGGCAAGGAGCGAGTGCTAACAAGAGAATGCGGACATGCCAAGTGGCATCGTTATAATGGTTGATTGGCAGCTACTAGAAGAGCCCTTACCCACTCTTTTTACTTTTTTTTCTTTTCTTTAGATAAAGAAAGGGATAGTGGGATAGTCCTGCTGCTTCCTAATATTTGGCCCCTTTCTTTCTTCATCATATATCGCCCACAAACTCTTGCGGCTGACGGAGAAAGGTCAAGAGCGAGTCATATATCTAAAATTGGGTATTTTAACTTATATATTGTACAAGTTATTTACTTACCTTTTCTGAACCCAATTCCCAACCCACCAAACCCAAAGTCTCCGCCTCTGATATGCTCTTTCTTATAAGTACACCTCAACAAGCCTCCTCCATCAATACCCATGAAGCCCAGCAGCTCCGATCCGCTTCAAATTTCTAGTCCCTTTTTCTCCGATCCAATTTGGCCTAGAGCCCGTAGCCCGTTTAGCCGGACGCACACTGGGTTCTTTTCTGGATTTTAGGAAGAAAGAAGAGAATGAACTTGTTTGGTAGCCACCAGCACCGTTGACGGAGGTTGCTCGGCTTTCCGTTGATTCCGGCGTAGATCCGACGTCTATTCAGTGTGCCCTTGGTCCCACCATTATTCCTGTGATTCTGCTATGTATATATAAGATCCGGTTAAACTTTATGGTAAGTTCAATTCATGCCCAATAGTTGACACACAGACGGAAGGTGATCTCTCCTGCGTGTCAGGACTGTCATGAAGTGAACTAGTATGAAGTTTCATGCTAGCCATTCCCGTATATATGTTATGTTTTTTGTTTGTAAGTAGGCATTTGCAGTGTATTTAGTGTGTGTTTTAGTTATAGTGATTTTTTTTTTAGACTTCTAATTGTGCCTGTGAATTCACTCCATTATACAGACGAGAGATTTGAGTTTTGATTTGGGATAAAGTGATAAACTGATAAAGGCTTACGAAGTTACAATTAGGAACTAAAAGACTTTATTTAATTAACGGGTCCCACAAAGTAACTTCTCGAATCCGATCCCGAATAAACGGTAAATACCGGTTGATTGTATCATATTGAACCGGATTTGTTTTGTCCCGAACCGGGCGATTCAAACTGGTTCGATTACCTAAAAAACCGAATGACATGGTTACCCCTATAAAAGCGCCTCTACCTTCGGCTATTCCCATGGGACCCACGCCATCTTACGTGGCTCCTCCAAAACACCATCTAGGACATCCCTTGATTTTGTTGATGATACTCATATCCAAGGTTTTCACATCCGGACCGGTCATCGAATCGAAAAAAGTACTTGGTGGATGGGTGACTGGTCCAACCAATAGTCAAACTGTTATTGACCAGTGACGTCATTAATATATAAAAATTTTAAAAATCTTATTTTTTATAAACTAAAACATAATAAATTTGAGTTACAATATTACTAAAAGTGGTTAATTTTAATATTAAAAAAAATTGATACAAATAATGAAAAACCGGGTCACTGGACCGATTTAACCGATTGAACCACTGATTGGACCGGTGGGTCAACCAGGTCAATTGTTTTTTGACCAAATCAATAAAATCAGGCTAAATCGGACCGGAGTATCGACTGGTTTCGATTTTTTCAGTTGAATCATGGTCCCCATTGAAGTTTAATAACCATTCTTATATCTGAAACAATTGTCTTGTCGTGTTACAAAAGAATAGCTAAGTATTTTGTTCTTTTATAAAATTGTTTTTAATTTTTTGTTATTTATATATATAATTTTTTTTTTTAATTTCACAAATTAATTTACTTTATAAACTTCGTTCAAAAAACAAAAGAATAGAGACCACATATAATGGTAGAAGATTCATAATTGAGTGTAGATACGAGGGGGGTCCTTAATTTATACTAGATAGACAATCATCCCCCAAGTATTTTTTTAACGTTCTTTCACTTGGATGTTCTTGTTTTTCTTTCTATTGGTTTTTTTTAATTATTTTATGGCGGGTTTTATTTCTGTTACTTTGAATTTTTTTCAATTTATGGAGTCTTTTTCTCCTAGTTTGCGATATTTTCATAATAAGAAGCCTTTTTTAGATTTATATTTTTTTTTCATGTAGAGTAGGTTTGATTTATGCTCTTCGGTGAAGATCAAATTTGGGTGTGGAATTATCACTAAATTCTTCTTATTCATTACTCGTGTTGTAAAGCTACTCAAATTTGTTCATTTTTATTTTTATAAAAATTTATATGTTCTCAAGTTTCAGTTTATGATTGGAGAAGGTATCACCTTGATTCTAGTGTTTTTGTAATTTGGTTCATTTATTAGTGAAAATTTCATTCTTATTCTTATTTAATGTGTTGTTTTCCAAAGACACTTGGAGATCTAGAAGGGCCTTTAAAACTTTTTCTTCTTATGGGATTATTAAAAGATAATTAATTAAGCAGAGTTAATTGAGTACGGTAGAATATTAGTTTGAAAACCTTCAAAGATTTATATAGTCTCATCTCTAAATTTAGTTTGCTTGTGGAATTAAGTCACAACAGATATAATAGTTAATAATAAAAGTGCAAATGTAGAAAGTAAATAACACAATATATTTAAGTTGTTCATATTACAAATAACTCTTAGTCCACTCTTCGAGTAGAAAATCTACTAAGGATGAGGGTGATCACTTAGATTAGTTCAATAAGAGTTATTACAACAATAGATCACTAAGATATCTTCAAGTCACATAGACTTGGTAGATGTCACTAACACTAGATCACTAAAATCTCTTCAATTCACTTAGACTTGGTACAATGGTCACTTAGACCAACGAATCACAGGAGATAGTTGTTTTCGGACTTGATGATTCGTACTTGGATTTGAATCCTCGTACTCTTTTATAGGCGGCCTCGAAATGTTCCCGTTGGAAAGATGTTGTTGCTTCATCAAATGCTCTGATTCTAGAAGATATTTGATGTAGACTTTCAGAGTGACCGTGTCAACTTGCTTTCAACTATGATACGTCACATTAGACTGTTGCAACACCAACTATGTGAGTGTTGTTACATTTGATTTTGGTCTCTCTCTCATTCTTCCAACTTGCCATATTTACTCCAGAACCAGCATTCACCGTTAAGGGATTGGTTGTCACGTTTGACTGATCTGCTTGTTTAACTATAATATCCGTACTCTTAATTAAGTTTTGGATCTTGTGTTTAAGGTCCAACACTTGGTGTTTCATGACCAGGAGCTCTTGAATGGAAGACACACCTCTTTGATATATTTCTTTCTCTTTAAGTCTGTAGGTGGGAGTAACTGTGACTTTCTTTTGGGCTATCAGAAAAGCCGTAACATTCTCTAATGGCTCGCCCAAGGGTGTAAATTCCCTATTTTGAGTCTTCTTAAATCTCTTTCTGCCATCATTATTCTTGTTGTACATTATTTGTGCAGGGGGTGGATTATTACCTTGGGCTCTAATGGGGTGAGCATTGTTCAGGCCTCTTCCATTTTGACCTTGTAGTGCTAGAGACACATCTTCTTTCTTCTTCTTCTTGTTTCTCTCAGAACTATTCCCAATATGTTCTGCCACTGCTTTCAACATAGACAGGTGTTCAATTTTCCCTATCTATATTTTAATATCTACCATATCACCGTGTTTGATTACCTTAAGGAAAGGCTTCCTGATTCCTGCAAGGGCCTTTTTCATATATGGAGTTCTTGAGCCTTAATATAGGCCAGCACCATTTCATTCTCATCCATGGTCGGATGATAGCTTGGTTTGCTAATGGAGTATTTTTACTCTCAAGTTAATAGCTAAGGTTTTTTTCTATTCTTCCCGTTAAATGTTAATCCGTCTCCTTTTTCTCTCTATCTTTTCTTCTATCTCATTTCTTATGCATTAAGGGAGGATGGAGTTGCCTGATATAAGCCCGACTCCAAGGCGCCATCATATAGGCACTCAGGCGCCTTCATGATTGCGCCCAAAAGTCTTCTCTCCTGGCTTGCTAGCTTTTGCTCCCATGGTCAATTACATTACTAATTTTTATCCTCTTACAGTTTGGTCATTCTCTCTTGATTTTAATTATGTGAACAGGAGAATGAGTTTTTTAGGAAGTGGAAGGAACCTTGATTGGACTTGAATATTAATCCTGAAGCATAGAAAAAGTTCATATTTATGTTTTTATTTTGGATCAGCTGTTTATTACTCATTTGTTACATTAAAGAGTTTAATCTATGTAATTTAATGACAACTTTAGTTTCATACAATTATTGTTGAGTTTTAGTTTCAGGCATTTGAGGCAATTGGATGATATTATGATCTGATTAGTTAATAATGTTATGTTTATGCCAATTACTTCAACTCATTATTGCTAATAGTCTGATAAGGTTATATATGTACTGTACTTAATAATAGTAAGGCCTTAGTGAATGTCAGTTTCAATTAGCTTTCAGGAGCCCTCAGGTCATTTTTAATTCTGAACTTTACTTCTGGAGATTTTATTTGTGCGGATCTGAATCTATCTAGCACGTGGAGTCAGACATCAATGGTAATATGGTTAGATAAATGTGATGGAAAGAACCACTAATATCATGATGCTGTCTCTCCCAACACTGCTTTTTAAATGTTCTTTCTGCTGTTACTCGGGTAAAATTTAATGTTTTTGCATGGTTTTAGTTTCTATTTTTCTGAAATGGCGATCTTTTGTAGATATCTGCATATATATTGTGCAGGGATTTGGTAGGTTATCTATGGTTGCAGAATCGGTTGTGCAATCAGCTACCACTGTGGTGCAAGCTGTACCAAGGATCTCACTTCTAAGGTATAAAGTTGATGCTTATGTTTTCTTTTACTCAGCAATATATTTGATACGACTTAAAAAAGGCCCTATGCTTCAATTCTTTGTTAGTAGTTCAGCATAGCAACTGTGAGAATGATGTCATCCTATGTAATTGGATCTGACTATGTTTCGTTTTTAATAGTGTAACAAAAAAAATGGGACTCTACTGGGTCATTGTACTCAATTATAAGGTTGTTCAGTAAAAATAAAATAGAATTGTCTGACTGAGAAGAAGAATACATTGGAATATTGGATGACTCCATTTTTTATAGGAATATTGATCTTTCCACACAAAGAGTTCCATTTGATTTTTTTCTTACCCAGTACTACTAAATTGCAAGTGCGGTGAAACTTCACGTAGGTGATGCTGGAACTATTGATAATGTTGGTGGAATGCTTTTCCGTGCTTTGGGGTCTGCAGGAGCGGCGATTTGCCGCTGTGTTTGAGATTATAAGGTCCGTTGCTAGGTCCTTCAACTCTGTCATCCTTGCTTTCTTCTTTTCGGTAATTTATTAGCTTTGGACTGACTGACTTGGTGCATCATCTTCATATTTCTGAATTGAGGAGAGTTCATATTATTTATTTCTCAATTTTATGAAATACAATTTTCCAAGTGTAAACATTAGTTTGAGTTGTGTTTATTTTCTTTTCTCTTTTTGTCATATTTGGAAACACGGACAAGCAAAACAAGTAAAACAAGTCCATTTGTTATGCAGGTTCCAATTGGATGGTGTTACAGACTGATCGATGTACCCATGAGTAATTGTATCAGCCTAGTTCATTTCCTTTTCTCTCAATCGTCACCTAACTCGCACATATAACTTTGGAAATGGCGTGAATTTTGGGGATGGCTTTGTTGAGGTATGATGATTACACTGTAATGAATATATCTACATTTGTTATCCAAAATATATATATATATATATATATATATATATATATATATATATATATATATATATATATATATATCTGCATATGTTATCCAAAAAAAAAGAAGAAAAAATGCATATATCTGCATTATTAGTAGAAAGGACTTATAAGATTATGTTGTTTAGAGTTTTTTGAAAGTTTGGCTAATTCTCGGGATATGCCTATTTCAAAGTAGACCTACATCAACCAGAGATCTAGAGATTTAACTGTTTGTTAATAATTTTATTGGACTTCTTGAGACTCAAATCTGAAAGCTGAAATTATGGGAAACAGAATACATCGTCATAGTTTCATTACACAAAATATAAAGGTATTCTTTTGGCAGTGTTAAAGTATTGCTACATTAGTTTTAACATTTATATAATTTATTTTGACACAGTTCATGACTTTACCTGAATTAATGAAGTCTCTTAAGGTATGTTAAGTCAAATTTGAGGAGTAATAATTAATATTTTTTCAATTGTTTTATTGTATGATAATTTTGAACCACTTCTAGGAGTCTTTTTAGTAAATGTTTATGATGCATTTTAGTAGTTGCAAAAGCAACATGGAAGGGAGTAATTTTTAGGAATTGACATTGCCCTCATGTAAAAAAGTTGGGTTTACAACTTTACATATAACAATGATTCACTTATGACATGAATGCTTGATAAATTATACAAACCGTTATTCAAACTAACCCGTACATTGCACGGGCTATTACCTAGTAAAGTATAAATATATAACAATCCCTAAGAATATGATCTAATTATTAGGTCTAAAAACAATAAATATTACTATATCACATAAAATCATTAACCATATGATATAACATATAGGTCCCAAAGGATTAAATAAGTGTACAATGGGAGGGTGTTGATGAAAAGAACTTTTTTAAAGATTGATTAAATTGTTTATCAAGCTTAAGTGTCAATTAATTTATGCAGCGAAATATTAGCTCTAGAAAAATCACTTTTAGTTTATGTAAAACTCAAATTGATATTGAATAAATAAAAAGACAAGATCAAGCCACACAAATACAAATATAAGAAAGTAAGAGCAGAATGTTAAGACTCAAATGGTTTTAAAATGTATATTTTTATGTATTAGCCTAACGTTTAACATTAGTTTAAGATTTTAAAATCATTAGGTAGGCTCGATTCTTGTTCTTTTGCCTTATTGTGGTACTTATTTTTCTCATTAAGTGTGACAATTTATTTAATATTAGCATGTGAGATTGCTAAGGGACTATTTGGTAGGTCTTTTACCTCTTTTAAATTTATTTAATATTGCTCTTAGAGAATTTTTTTCTCATTGAGTGACAATTTATTTAATATTGTTATGAGAGATTGTTAAGGGGCTATTTGATATTTTTTTTATTTTACCTCTTTTCGATTTATGTAATATTGTTACGAGAGATTGCTAAGGAGTTATTTGATAGCTCTTTTTAACTCTTTTTGGTCTTGCCTTTTTTTTTCACATAGAGGTTATGTTATTTGATAAAAATTTGTGTATCATCTTTTTACCTCTTAAAAAAAATAGATTGAGACGATTCTTTTCTAAAAAAAAGACCTGCCTCATTAATTTGTTACCCTCACTAGCTCAATTTCATTTTTTAATTATTGATTTTTTCTCTCGCTACTTACACCACTCATCACCCATCACCCATCACCCATCACCCATCACCAATCACCATTATTGACCACCACCACAACCACAACTAGGGGTGTTCAAAAAATTCAATTTTTTCGGTTTTTTACCCAACCGGTACCGGCGGTATCGGTTTTTTTCGGTTTCGGTTTCAGTTTTTTCGATACCGGTTTTCGGTTTTTTTATATTTTTCGGTACCGGTAGCGGTAATGAAAATTTTGAATTCGGTAAATACCAAAAAATCGAAAAGAACCGAAAAAGTTGAAAAGTAATAAAGATATTACGAAAGTTGAAAAGCAATAGCATATTTGATGCAGGTTCCTTTGTGCATTTAATATAGCATATTACGTAAATTAATACAAATATGGATAATTGGTTAATGTGCATGCATGTCTACTCGGACATATTTTTTGTGTCGCAATATATATATATATATATATATATATATGTTTTATGTTAATAAAATATAGGTGCATATATAATTGATCTCAAGCTTGTTCAAACTTTGGAGCACAAACAAGAATGGCGTCACATCGAGAAAAGATCTTGTCCTCCCCGATAACATGTGCAACCTCGGATGCATGAAGTTTGTCAAGTACAACAGTTCTGGATTTGCGAGAATGAGTTGCATGCATGTTTATAAATATACGATTGGCCAAAAAATAAGCTAAATCAAAAATTTGTTAATATAAAAAAAATTATTTAATTATTCTAAGATAACAAGAAAAACCAGATCGATTTTCTATGAACCTAAGATCAAAACCCGTTATTCGCAGATGCAGTCTGCAGAGTCTGCGATTCTTGATTTTCCGGATTTTTTTGGTTTGATTATCAGCTTTTTTTTTCATGCAGCCTGCTTTTTTACCGGTGAGCCCCCAACCCACAACATCGCCATCACCACACACCCACCTACCATCAGCCCACCACTATCCACCCACCACCGCCACCACAATCACCATTAGTCACCACCACAGCAACTGTCACCATCACCCACCTATCACCACTATCTAACCACCCACTACCACCTCCACCACCACTCTCTAACGTCCACCCACTACCACCACCACTCTCTACCATCATCCCTCTCTAAACTAAAAAATAAATTATTATGTATATTGTCATAATCATTAGTGAACAAGGGAGATGCGGTGTTACTCATGCAATTAGTTACGACGTGGCTTTGGGAGCCCTATATATATACTTAAAAAAATAATCAATTTTTGTCTTTTCCCTAATTTCACGATTAAATCTTCTTATTCTCTCCAAAATATGATTTCTCCCCCCTACTGCGCCTTCTTTCCACTCTTGGTTGGTGTTGATAACGGCGGATGAATGTAATGACGATGAATGATGGTGGTGGATCTGGTGGTGGTAAGTTTATTTCTCTTCCTCTCATTGTTTCTCCTTCTCTTTGTTGATGATGATGGGTGGATCTGATGGTAGTGGCTGGAGTGTGGTGTTAGTTGTGGGTGGTGATGAATCTATTAGTGGTCGGTACGGATTTGTGTTTGTCGGTGGTAGATGGGTTTGTGGTGTTGGTAGATCTAGTGGTGATATTGGTCAACAGGGGTAACCGTGGGTGGCAGCGGTGGCTGATGGGGAGTGAATGTGTGGTTTGTGATGTTGAGTGGTGATTCACTGGAGGCAATGGTGGGTGGCGACCAGGGCCGGCCCATATGTTAAAGCTATTTAAGCAATGACTTGAGGCCCCCAAAATTGAGAAAGCCCCCAAATTTTAAAAATCCATATGTAAGAGCCCATTAAAAAAGCCCAAAATATTTTTTTCCCAACAAGTATATTTTTGTCTATACTGAAATTTATTCTTATTTTTTTCCAAGGCTAAATTTATTCTTCTTTTTTCTCAATGGTGGTAAAATTTATTCTTTCTTTTTCCCAAGGCTCACTAACCAATATCTTTAGTCTCTCTCTCCCCCTCCCTATGTATTATTCTCCCTCCCTCCCCCAATGAACCAACGTCTCGCTACATCTCTCTCTTCCTCTCTTTATACGCCTCACTTTTTCACTAAATAAGTCTCTTTCTCTCACTACAAATCTACAATTGTCAATAAATATTATATCTTTTAAATTTAAATCTTTTTTTTTGCTTCAAATTTGAGGAGTTGAGTGTTGAGATCTTCTACAAAAATTGACTTCAACACATCAATAGGAAATAATATCAATTTTTACTCACTTGTGTAATTTTTTTTCTTTGCAATTAGGATTTGTAAAATAATATTTCTTAAACTGTGAATTTGTGATGTTCATTGTTCAGGTATTTAATTTTGGAATAAATCACTAAATCAGCATAATCAGGTTCTATTGTTCTATATTTTTCTATTTTATTTTTATTAAATTTTACTTGTTAATTAGGTACTATCGTTACTTGTTTTAGCCGGAAAAGTTCTGTTATTTGTTTTTTGGCTAGGAAGTATCTGTTATTTATTTTTTGGCTGGAAAGTATTTGTTTGTTATTTGTTTTTTGGCTTGTTATTTGTTTTTTAAGCACTATATGGCTCCTTGAAAATACGAATTTGGGTATCAAAAACTTCAAAAAGAAAAATTAATTGAATCCCAAAAGGGAGCTCTTGAAAAATTTGTTACCAGTAATAAAAAAATATCATTCAAAAATTAGGTGAAAGTTCCACAAATGAACAAGAAGTTTATTTTAAAGAGTTAGAAGATAATACAATAACACAATAAAAAGATACAAATGAAATTAATCCTTACGATAGTCAATCGAAAGATAACAATGAAAATAATCATAATGTTAGTCAATCAAAAGATATTGATGAGAATATATCGAATGATAGTCAAAATTGTAATATACCTACTCTTGATGAAGAACATGAAAACAATTTAGAAGACAAATGAATATATTAACGTAACACTTGATTATAGGCCTCTAAATATTTATGATCCAGCACAATGGAAAAATAGACTCAAAATTGAGAGATTTGATAGTAGAAAAGGATCCAATTAGACATAATGATTCAGAATTTCCTAAAGATGGAAACTCTAGGCATTTTTCTACTACGTATTACACTCGAACTTTATTAAATGGGGAGAAATATGATAGAAAATGGCTAGTGTATTCAAATGAATTAGATCGTGTATTTTATTTTTGTTGCAAGTTGTTTAATTTAGAAACTTATACAAGTCAATTAGCTAATCAAGGAATTAGTGATTGGAGATATCATAGTGGTAATCTAAAAAGACATGAAACAAGTAGTGAGCATATTACTAATATGAACACTTGGAGTGATTTACAAATAAGATTATTGAAAAATAAAACAATTGAAGACATTTATCATGCAAGCTATCATCATCAAATGATTTTAATTTTTCGAAACCAAAAAGTTCTTCATATAAATGAAACTGTTCAAACCCTTGCTCAATTGAGGAAATAGCTTGATCAACTATAAATAAGAAATAATCAATTTAAAAGATTCTTCAACAGATTGTGTTATCTCGTGATCAACATTTTCATCAAAGTGTTTTTTCCTACGAATTACACGTTTTTCTTGAAAAACCGGTTCAAGTTCACATATAAAAATTCCATTGATATTGATGGTTTAGATTTATTTTCGAAATTAAAATTTTTAAGAGAAGTTATACAAACTAGAAGAAAAGAGAAACACTCCAGTTGACATTTTGAATTATATAAAAAAAAACTAAAATCTTTTCCAAATGCATGCATCGCATATAGAATTTTATTAACAATTTCTAATGTGATTGTACGCAAAAGAACTTTTTCAAAATTAAAATTGATAAAATCTTACTTAGAGAAAATTGATTATAAAAATTTGATCAATAATTTTGCATCTAAAAAAGCAAGAAAAATTAAATTCTAATTTAAAAAAATCATACTCCCTCCGTCCCAGGATAAAAGTCCTGGTGGACTTTTCACGCATATTAAGAAGATGAATAAAATGACAAAATTGCCCATAATAATGTCATTAAATATGGAGAAAGAATTAGAATAAGAAAAGTATGAGATATTTAATGTTACGGGTATAATAGGAAAATATGTGTAAAAGTTTGGTTATTAAAGAAAAATAGACATTTAACATGGGACTACCCAAAATAGTAATAAGGACTTTTATTATGAGACGAAGGGAGTAGATATTAATTTAATTTAGTATTGAATGGTTTAAAAAAAAAGGCCCCAATTTAAGATTTGGCTTGAGCCCCCCAAAAAGTTTGGACCGGCCCTGGTGGCAATAGTTGACGATGGTGGGTGACGAAAGTTACCTATGGTGGTGAATATGAGGTTGTGATATTATCTACTAAAATAAACAATAAAAAGTAGAAATAATATACTCCATTTTGCATCCCATAAGGCTACCGCACGACTATCTCCCACGACCCCTAATAATAATTATTATTATTATTATTATTATTATTTAGTAGACTTGAAATATTTTATTTTATCATATTGTAATTGAAAATATTTTTTGTAATTTTATTTAAATTAATTATTTAGTATCTATTATTATATTATTACCCTCGGTCTAAATTTGTATAATTAAACTGATTTTAAGATAAAATAGTAAAATATTATATTCAGACATACTTTACAAACTAGTTTTAAATAATTTTTTTACATTTAGACTGTATTTTAGGAAGAACCTCTATTTTATCCAGAGACTATTATATATAAGTTTTATCGTAGTAGATTTTATCAACTACTTAATAAGTATAACCAAGTATAAAATTATTATTGCTAAAATTAAGATGAGGACTTTTTCACTACTTATAAGTATATTAAATTATTTGGCAAACTAGCTAGAATTAAAGTCAAATGAGGACTTTCTGAGGATGGAGGGAGTAACTCTTTAGATTAATGTAGTCTACAATATTGTTGGTTCCTCGTCACTTTGTTCTTAAAATGAATATAGACTTGTAATTTATGAGGTCTTGTGTTCAAATATGAACGATCCACTCTACGGCAAGAAGACGTCAAAAGAAAATTCTTGTTATGAACACGCATAAACATAAGTATGCAGATAGAGTATTTTACTACAAGCTTAAGCAACTTCCAGAGGACAAAAAGTTAAGTGAATATGAGCATTAGGATGGCTATGCAAAGAATGGAAATAAACCATAATAGGACCATAATAGGACATGTTATATATCTAGTAGGCAACTCAGTACGTGACCTGTTTATTCTGATCAGAGGTTTTCACAAACAAGAGAACGGGTGATCAGAGTTTCTTGCACAGTGCTACAAATTACATGTTTCAGCAGCCAAAGGATCCACCCTAAGGTATCTTCTCAAGATTTTCTTTCAGTTGCTTCCAATTATTTCACTGTATGTATCCTTAATCTTTTGCAGCAATGCTTCCCTGAAATTTTGTTGAGCATCAGTAGTTTGGTGCCACAAAGGAATTAGATTTTAAAAAATCATCTGTATACTAAATGTAAGCTCCGGTAATAAAATCCTTAAAAATTAAAAATATTCATGAATTAATAAAATAAGTTTAAATTTGATACACTGACAGTGTATACACGAGTGCTATTAGGACACATCATTAAAATACGAATAATTTTGTTTCAGAAGTATTTCATTAATTGTTGGGTATGACATGAATTCTTATTAGATTTGGATTTAGAATCCGTTTTAGTTTAGGAACTCAATTTAGTATTTCTTATTCTATTTGGTTATGAAATTTTCCTATGGCCTATAAATATAGGTGCTAGGTTTTTGGAGAAGAAATATTGAGAAGTATTCTAATAATTCTCATAGTTCTCTCTTTATCTTGTATTTTTCAGATTTTATTTAGTAGATTTCTTCTGCATTTCTCCGTAGTTTTTTTATTATTTGGGTTTTCACGTAAAACCTTATGTTATTGTCTTTATCTTTCTGTATTTTATTGATGATAACACAATTTGGTGTATAAAACTTTTAACTCAAATAAAATTACCTGTCTGGTTTGAAAATCAGGTTCTTATAAGCAAACCACTGCAGTAAAATAGAGATAAACATTTTAGTTTCTAGTATTTTGTAGAGAGATGCATGCTAACAGATTTTACACTAACAGACGCTTTATATTTTATTTTCTACTTTCCTCGTGTACCAAAGTTACTGCTTAGACTTATATCATCCCTGCAAATAAAGACATTGCAACCACTGACATTTTGATTTGTCCATTAGCATTCACAATGGTTACATGCATGGTGGTGTAATTAGAAAATCTAAATCAACAAAACTTACACCAGAGTAGCCGATTCCTACAAGCTCAAGAACACCAGGAACTAATGGAAGCCTGTCAATTGCCTGTTCCAAGAAAACCATCTCTCAGAAACCGTACGTTTAATAACGTCAAAGCATAATATAAAGGAATTAGGATCCTCTCCATTTCATTTGAGGGTACTGACAGAGATCATTCCAGTGGAGCCCCATAGTGCAATGACACCAGCTAATCCAAGAGAAGTCACTGTATACTTGTCATCAAGTTTATCCCACTGTATGCAGGTACATACAAATTAACATCATTGGTGTTTGATCAATTAACATAGATAGATAGATAGATATATCTTATACTGATGGAGGGAAACAACTATGGTAATAATGAAGGACTATATATATATATAGTGAATTAATCCTTACAGCTTCTTGGATAGTCTTGAAAACCTCTGGCAGTTCCGTTGCTGATGCTATCTCAGCTGGTGTCTCTCCTGTAGCCATGGCAGCAACGTTGCGAGCAATCTTTCGACCTGAAAGAAAATTAAGCGTAAAAGTAGTTAATCCGTGGGTAACAACAATGAAAGTAGTTATAAGTGATAGAAGAAGGTGTACTTACAATAGGCTGTGGTCTTCCAAGTGCGGTTCTGGGACTGCTGCACCTGCGGCTGCAGAGGGAGTGTTGGAAGGGTTACACATTGTGAGGATATTGTAACAGCTGGCTGTCGAGGAGCTTTTGCGTCAATGAGGGTGGAGGAGGAGGACAGAGAATTAAGCGGGGTAGAGGTGGTTGAGGCCATGGCTTAATCTACTCTTAATGTTGGATCGGATGAACTTAACACGGCCCTTCAGTTAGCTTGCTACCTAGCTAGGTTATAACTTCTTTTTAAGTCTTTCCGTTGGAGATTTGAGAGGCCACTTGGAAGAAAAATAAAGAAAGAAATTGATATGGTGTTTTGTTTAAATCAAATTAAAGAGGCTGAATGCAGGAGATCCTTCATTTCCCAATTGGGAACCACTCATTGCTAGCTTGATCATCTAGATAATGCTGACATGGCTCTTTGGTAGCCAAATTTTATGGTGCTTTATCGGTCAGTCAATTGGATAGGATTTCATAGCGTTGCTTAAAGGCCACAGATATTATTCTACTTTTTGTTCTCGCTCTAGCTTCTTTTAAAGACCTGGGACTAATTCTCTGAAAAATTACTACTACGAGCAATTACCACTTGTCCCAGCTAGACTATAAATTTTACTTTATCAACGGAAAAAATAACAATGTTATCACGCTTGATCATGTGTAATTTCTTAGTTTTTATTATTATTATATTTGTGTTGTTCCATGAAAGGCCGATAGATGATAAAAATTGTAAATGTAGCTTTTCGTCTTCTCTTATACAAATGCAACAAAAAGTTATGAATTTATACATATATAATTAAGAGTGACAATTTCATAAAGGGAATATCACAATAGAAATTATTATTTGCACAACAAAAGAGTCGCTACAAATCATATAACGATAGTTTTTACCGACGCTATAAATTTACAATGACATTTTTGTTATGAAAATAACAAAAAGCGTTGTTGATTTAACAATTATCTTTCATAAAATTTAAATCTGTATATACATGCTCATAATACTAGAATATATTTTGTACACTACGAGAAAAATGTTTAATTTTGACGGAACTAATTCCCTCAGAATTAGTATAATGTCGACAGAATAGTGAGTCGGAAATAATTTCCTTAGAAATAGTCTAAATTCGACGGAATTTCGTCAAAGATAGGAGTCATTCATTTGCGTTAACTTTCCCGCCAGCACCAACCATAATGTTGACAGACGGAATGTGTAATATCCTCGACGGAATTTCCCTCAAAAATAGGGGTGTAAGCCGAGTCAAGTAGTTCGGTACTCGACTCGAGATCGGCTCGAAAATATGATACAAAGTTCGAATTCGAAGTTGATCCGAGTCGAATCTGATTCATACTCGGTTTCTGTTTAATGATACACGAGTCGAATTCGAGCATTACCAGTGTTCGCTCATATTAGGATTCGAGTATTTCATTTTTTCTCGAACCATACTCGATACCTGCTCGATGGATCATATTCGAATATTGGTCTGATCAATGCTAGTAAGCTAAATATGTGATATTTGTATCAATTTTTATAATTTATAAAGTGTAGTATGAAATTGTGTAAACTTGTACTTGAATAAATCAATTAATTGAATGTCAATTTATATTACATTCTTTATAATTTCAATACATAAATAAAAGTAAAAAAGTTTTTATATATAAATATTAGTTAAGTAACCAATTTAGTATGTAATGGTTCAGTTTTAAGTGAAATAGTTCATATTCGAAACTTGATTTGAAGGCTCATGAGTAACTCGTTACAAACGAGTCGAGTACTTACACGAACCGAGTAGGTCTGAGTAATGATCCGAGTCGAATATGAGCAAAAATATAAATCCCTTATCGAATTCGAGTTAAATTCGAGCTCAATTTTTTCGAGTCGAGCCGAATCTGAGCATGAAAGCGAGATTCGACTCGTTTACCTACTCAAAAATACCATATGTTCGACGAACATTTTCGACGGCTATTCCGTCGATAATAACTATTAAAACCTAAAAATCCCCTGCCGCCTCTTTCATTTTCATCTCCCCTCTTTCTCAGCTCACTTGTCCCGTTGTCCGTCTCTCTCTCTCTCTCTCATCTTTCATCTCTCAATCTCCCATATTTCTCCTTCTCCCTCCTGTATGTGCAAAGCTCTCACAGAGCTTTGGTGGCACCAGGCGGTGCTGTGGTCGTTGTGTTGGGTGGTGGCGGCGGCTATTACCAACTAGTTTAAAGATTAATTAAAGGTTAGTGGGTAACTCAAGTTGATTTTATGTCAGTAATTATCAACCAACTTGAGGTAATTTGTCTGCCCTAATTATGTGGAATAAATTTTCTGATAATAATTATCAATAATTGGGATTGCCTTATATATATGATTTAGTTAATTGATAAGTTTGGAACTGATTTTTTGTTTTGGGAGTGGATTTGTGATCGATTTTGGGAATGATTTTGGAACTGATTTTGGGACTCAATTGGAACTGATTGTGTGGTAATTGATCATGGTGTGACTAATTTTGGGACTGATTGTGTTTAATTGATAATGTTGGGTTAATTGATCCTGTTAGGACTAATTTTAGGGTTCAATTGGGACTGATTTTTGAACCGTCTTATTGATGTTGGGACTGCCTTAGTATTGTATGAATTTTTCTTGCAATTCACGGCATAGATAGTCCACGTACTAACTGCCCGATTTCCTCTTTTTGTCATTATTTTACTGACATTATCCATGTGCAGCACATGCTTGCAAGCATGTACTAAAAATTTATGATAAATGCTCAACTGTGACACTACATGAACATTGCCTTCTGAAAATTATGTCCTACTACACAACCATATCGTAACACAAGTTTGTTTCAGATTCATCACTTGATTCTTGGAGTAAAGCTTCAATTTCTTAGCACTATCCGCTATCGCAACAGTTTTGTTTAGTAAGTATATCTTTATGAATCTGAATTTTCGTTTCACATAAAATAGTCCCGCTTGATTATAATCGAGAAGAACCATGCCGATAAGATGAAGCCAGACTTCGTTGGAATTAACCCTAGGTGAGAAGTTGTGGTTAGTGATCCCTCCTCTAATGGGTTCGGAAGAGAAGATTGTTGGGTGTGGGTCCTCACCCTTGAAAGGAATCCAAATTGAAAAATGATTTACCTGTTAGATTGGTTGGTGATCAAGACAAGGAGATATAATATATAATTTGATTAGGAGAATAAATTATTTTTAATCCACTTATTTTTTACATGAGAGGAGCTTGGTAGCAATAAATTGTCAAAAGAATAAATTAAGAGGATTAAAGTTTGTTGTTCGTGGATATCTTGCTATCTCTGTTCAATTGAACACTTAAAGACTTTATTGTTTGGGATGTTTTTATTGTGATAAAGTTAATTAAGTTTTTCAACCTAATTAAAGGTAAATTTGTGCACTCAATTTATTGTGCAACTTCTAGTTTTATGGTGTAAAATTTGGGAGAATTATTATAAGTCCATTGTTAGTGATATAGTGGAGATTCGGAGTTCGACCAGTAATTTTTCCCTTTTAAGGGTTTTTTACGTTAAATATTGTATTTTGTTTGTAGATGGTTATTTGTTATTTTCATTCTTATTATTGGATTTGTTGATTTCGTATTTAATTATACAAAGAGAGAAAAGTAATTTCTTGAATTGAGATTATTTTAGATGTATTTTTTCTTCCAACCTAATTGTATACTTGCTTCGACTCTTGATTTTATTTTTTGTAACTTGCAAAACATGAAATAAAAACGCTCCATAATATTTATAAATTTTTAAATGACACTCTTTTTCTTTAATGGAGGGAGTACAAGATCAACATTCTTTTTTAAGTCATTTTGAAAAAGTTTAAAATTCAAAATTGATACGAATTTAAAGTATTATTAATTATGAGATTTATTATTTTTGAAAACTTAATGATTTGTGTCAGTATTAGATTAATTAATATTTTGAATCGACTTGAAAGAAGAATATTTCAAAGTTCAAACTAAGTTATTAATTTAAGTAGTGAGGGCATGACTATAATTATGATTACAAATTTGGAAATAATGTTTCATTTTATATTATTATATATCTAGGAGACTCGTCTTTATATGAAACGGAAAAAACATTGTGAATGAGAAATTATTTGAATAAAGTTAAGTGTCAAGGGTGTAAGATATCAACTTCATAGCAAGTTGATTAATTACACGTAGGAAGATCACCTCTTCTCCCGACCTACGTATCGATACTGTATTTATATTGATCAATTGACAAAAATTAACTTTATGTTAACTATTCTTCCAAAATACCTTGAAGCAGTTAATTTAGTGGTAGTAATTGTAAAATCCGGCCATTTTTGTAATTATCTTCCTTGTGTACGTGTTCTCCAATTAAACCACCAACCAAAAGTATACAAAAAATAAAATGGAATAGTAATAAAGGCGCACACTATCTATCCGCATCACAACTAGCTAGCGAGACAGTACTGTTGACCAAATCAATTAATTAATACCCATTGATGAAGCTGAATATTTGATGCACGGCCCCTGCAATCTCCTCGGCTGATCCCACTTCGCAATCCTCTTCTATCTGCACAAGACCAAAGCATCAACAACCAGTCAACCCAACCAGTTAAATGGAATAATAAAAAGAAATTTGTTTTAGTAATCAAAAATGGATCGGATTACGGTGAAGTTGACACCTTAGTAAATTCTATAAATTTTTATTGCAGGAGTTATAAAAAATGTTGTATTGACAAGTTCAATGATTTTTTATTGCATTAATTAATGCAACATTTTTTTTATAAGAGAATTGATATTTTCACATGTATTTTTGATATTTCCACGTGATCTTTTCACACATTAGCATACAATGTCTTTTACCTTTATGTGAGAAAAAATTATGTGAAAATATCAAAAAACACGTGTAAAAATTAAAATTAGTGTTCTCATTTTATAAGAAAAAGCAATTTCACCTCATCCGATCCCAAAAAATTAGACTTGGCTGGCACTCCCCAGGCCGTGCTCTAAATAAAATCATTCACCCCGGCAACTGTATGTATCAAATAGCCATATTTATGTAGTAGCCAGCCTTCCCTTGTTAACAATGTTCAGATCTTCTGAAAAGCTGTACCACTAGAGTACTGGTACTTGGTAAAAGGAAAAGAAAAAGGGGCAGTACTGGTCCATACAGTCGTTTTTCTTTTCTAGTGTTTTTTCTCATCTGAAGTCAAAGTCAAAATGTGTTGACCGGAAAACAAGAAAGTGGAAGCCCGGGAGGGTAGGGGCAGAGGACAGAGGTTGATGAGTACGTACAAAAGGGGAGTGGTTAGTATAAAGTTAACTTTGGTCAATTGATCAATACAGTATCGACACGCAGGCCGAAAGGTGATGTCTCTCTGCGTGTCAACACTGTACAATTGACAAACTTACCATGAACGTAACCGGATCCATACAAAAGAATAGTAGTAATAAGAGCAAAGAAGAAAGACCAAACATATTTATAAATTTACCTCGAGACTGAAAGAGTAAAGAAAAGAGGTGTCCAAAGAAGTTATGTTGAGGTGGAGCACGGTGAGACTGAGTTGTTCCAAGGCAATAATGGCCCTCACTATCTGAGCTGATCCCCTCGCTTTCCTTCCGGAGTACTCAATCTTCAAGTTGACGTGTTTCTGTATCACCGTCACCTGTACTTGGGCCGCCCCCGACTTTCTCTGCGCCCTCATCAATTCCCCACAACCACTATTACTATTTCTATTATTTGTATGGCTTCTCTCTCCTCCCTCAGCCTCAGCCTCAACCTCCTCCTCCTGATCCTGTGCCAACAACACCTTCAAATAGTCTTGGGCTTTTCTCATCCTCTTCTGGGCCTGTAGAGTTTCAAGTAATTGCTCCAGCTCCTTCACCAATTCTATTGCACCTCCAATTATGGACGCTTGGTCACCCTTTAATTTTGAATATGAGTACATCACACTAAAATCAATTGATAGGAAGGATTACAACTCAACCGATCTCATACTTAAATTACCAATTGACGGGGACATATATATATATATATATAAACATATCCACATATATATTTGGAAAAACATACCAAAAGCTTCTTAATTCTAATAAGTAGTTGTGAATTCAATTACTAAATTAGTGCTCAAAGAATACATGATTTTAATAAATTAATACTACATATTTATTCAAATTACACGACTAATTAAAAGGTAAACCTGGCAAATCTATAACCATTGGAGCTTTATTGAATTTTAATGAAGCAAATTACTAGTAGTATTAAAAGACGGATAACCAGGAGTAGTAAAGTAATTAGTAACAGAGGGGAGTGGTTAGCATGGAGTGATCTTCATAGTAAGTTCACTTCATACCTAATATAGTGCTGACATGCAGACGGAGAGATCACCCTCCTGCATGTGTGTCAGCATTGTATTGAGCATGAAGTAAACTGTTCACTTCATGCTAAACCGGATCCGTAACAGAGAGTACCCCTTGAGCGTAAGAAGGCGGCATGAGTGAACGAAGGGAATTGAGATGGTCGTTCATTTGGCGTTTGCGGTTGCGTTCCACTGCAATGTGGATCATCCTCTGGCTTTCCACCTCATCTTTACCTTTGGCTTGCCTCGTCGCCCTTCTCTTTCTCTTCTCTTTCTCTTCTCTTTATCGGTTACGTTCTTCACGAGTGGGCCGGATACGGCATCTAAGCTCGATTGAACTGCAGCTGTGGGGAAACTGGGTTGCTCTTGGGAAACCGATGGATGAGGGTTGTTGGTTTCGGACTCATCCAATATGTCATGGGTCAAGCAGTTCTCAGGCTCCACTGCTCCATGATTAATAGGGCTAGTAGTTTCGGGTGGCAAATAGGAGTAGTGGGTATGACTTTGATCCCATGCCCGTTGGATCTGATGCTGTAATCTTAACAACACCTGAAAGCTTTGGGGTTGTATAAAAGAGGGCAAAAATGGTGATGGAGATTCCACACTCTTTAACATCTGCGTAAACGGCATTTTGTCCTCCAAGCTTGGAATTTTAAAGTGCTGTCTTGGTTTTACCTCTTCTCCTTCTCCTAGGCCTTCTTCTTCTTCTTCTTCAAAGCTCAAGCTTTCTGTATTTGCAATGCAGTATCTAAATGAATCACTACGATTCTCCTGCCCAAGATTCTGTCAGCAAAATTAAGACAAAATTGCATAGGTTCGTTAGCTTTTGTCACCTAATTAACCCTCCGCAAGAGGAAAACAACACACTGAGAAAGAGATCGAGACTAAATTAAAGCCAATATACACATATGTAGGCCGTGGAGAATTGAGTAGACAAGGCAAGTTGTTTTAAGTTGTCAAAGGAAGAGAGAAAGAAGAGGAATACTAATAGCTAGCCTCATACCTAATTACTCTCTCTGTCCTAAATTAACTGCTCAATTTTGACTTTTTTAAGTCAAATTGACTGTTTTTAGAATTAATAATTAAACATATATAAATATATTTCTAAAATTATAAAAATTGGGATTAGTAATAAATTGTATATACTTTCTTTTGGTTATAATCTCTTCACCTATATTTTAGCAAAAATAGTAAAAAGATTATTTTTAAAAATGGTCAATTCGACTTTAAAAAATCAAAACTGAGCAATTAATTTGGGACGGAGGGAGTAATATATAAGAACAGAATGTTTTAACAAGAGAGGGCCACACCCAAACCCACAGTGAATATATATATATATATATATATATATATATATATATATATATATTAGCGTTTTCAGTAAGAATAACCATGATTCATTGTAGAGAGTAACGGGTAATGAATGCAGGTAGGAGTCCATGAATTTAATTTTCATTGTTACGAGAAGAATGCTAAAAAGGGTAAGGGGGGAAGAGTAGCAGCAAGTCAATTAAAGGCGGATAATGATTATTAATAATACTCCATAGTATACGTATAGTTCCAGCAGTAACATACACAGGTGTTTATAATGGGTCCTGCAGCTGGTAGACGACTATCCATTGTTGGTGAAGTGGAAACCAATTAGTAAATCCACTCCACTCCAGTAGCTAGTACTAATTAACTAATTAAGCAGCCCTCTCAGCAATCAATCAATGCTTCAAAAAATATTATACCCTAGTTTTTTTCTGCTGGTCCTCCAGTTGGTTTACCTACACTCCACAGGGATACTAATAACAAATTAAAAAGAATATCAATAAATGCTTTCAGAACTCAAACTTATGGAGAAGAAAAACGCAATATTACACAGAGAGTGAGATTGGTGGGGAGAGATGATCGAGAATGCATAATACAATGGATGGATGAGGTAGGTAAAAGCTTAAAAATGGATTAAATATAAACTGACGCTGGAACGACAGAAGAAAGAGATGAGAGTGAGCTAGGACGAAGAGTTGAAAATACCCAACTAAGTTGACATATTTGTGCCTGACAGAGTGGTGAGACCACAGGGGAGAGAGAGAGAGGGATTTCTGGTCTACAATAAGGTCCCAAGCATTATTGGCGTGGCAGAATTGTCCAGCAGCGGGGACAGAGTTGTGGGGACTCTTCTCTCTCTCTCCCTCTTACAGCAAAGAAAGCTTTTGGAAAGTCCTTCTATGGATTCTGTCCCTCTCTGTGTCTCTCTCCCTCGTCTCATGATGGGTCATCTCATCTCCTTGCGTATTGAATAACTCTCTCTTCTTATTCAAAAATAAATACTCCCTCAGCCTCACTCCCACTTTTAAGTACTTTTTCTAAGTAACTGATTTTTTTGTAAAGTTTGTGAATTTTAATAATTTTTAAAGATTTTTAAAATTACTTTTAAAGATTTTATAAAATAAATGATAAATTTTTATAAATTTTTTATCAAGACTTTAATAGACATTTGTATACATCTAATATAACTTGAAGCTTATATTAATTGTTTAAAAGTTAACAAAAATCTTATATTTTATATGAAATGATTACCATATTAAATAATATTAAAATATGTTGACCATGTAACAACCTAATTTGAAATAAAAGACATTTTTAAAGTTGAATTATTAAATCATACCCAGTCTATTACAAGAAAATGTTTTATTTCATAATTTTAATTTTTCATACAAAAAGTCATTTTCTACTAACAGTAATATAAAATAACAATTTCGATTTTAAAATTGTTCATTGTTGTTTTCCTATCAATTAATTATTACTAAACTAACAATTTATAATTTTCAACAAATAACAAAATTAACAAATTTATTACTTTTAATAATAAATATAAAACAAAAATACCCCTTAATACTTACAAATATATTCAATGAGAATTTTTATGGGAGAAAAAAAATATAAAATTATGATCAAATTAACTATATATAAAATTAATAATTTTAAATATTTATATAAAATTTTAAATCACAAACATTAAAATTAATAGTAAATTCTATTTTTTTATTATGATTATAATTTTTTAGCTTATATCTTGAATTTTTAACATTTTATTAATTTTAAAAAATATCAATATGATAATAAAAGTCAAATTAAAATTAATGATTTTAGGAATCTCATCACACGCCTCAATTTTTAGAAAGTACAATATACTAATTCATAATCTAGTACATTATTATTATTATTAAAATATCAAGAACCAATTAAATTTACCTAGAAGAGTAAAAAACAAACTCACAAATCCAAAGTTTTTAGACTCGGACCCCAATCATTGAACCAGAAAAGCTACCAAGTGAATAGTTCAACCGTTATTGACTCAATGATGTCATTAATATATATTATTAGTAACTAAATTTTTTTAAAAAATCTCATTTTTTATGAACTAAAATTTAATAAAGTTGAGTTACAATATTTAATAAAATCTCATTTTTTACAATTTTAAAAAATCTCATTTTTTATGAATTAAAATTTAATAAAATTGAGTTACAATATTTAATAAGTGGTTAGTTTTAAGATTAAGAAATTTTGGTACAAAAATAATAAAAAATAATTGAAATCGGTTCACTAGGTCAACTTAACCGATTTTATCGGTTGAACCGCCGATTCGGCCGGTGATCAACCTATTCTACCTGATTTTGACCAAAAAATGGGTTATTGATCCAATTTGGATCTGAGTGCCGACCGATTCCGATTTTATCAGTTGAACCACTGGTTCGACCGGTGATCAACTGGTTCTACCGGGTTTTGACAAAAAACAGGTTATTGGTCCAATTCAGACCGGAGTGCCAACCAGTTCCGATTTTAACCGGTGGTCCGGTCCGAATTTTAAAACCATGACAAATTAGTTTTACATAAAAGAGAAAACAAACTTTACATAAAAAATAAATAAATTCACCTAAGGAAATTTGTTAAAAAAAACTGAGCTGGTTCATGCTTTAAGTCTTAAAGAAAGAAGACAAATATGTAGGATGACATGATAGATTATATATTAATTTAGTTCCATAATTCAAACTGAATATACTAAGAAGTTGAAGAACTAAGAAGATGCATAGACATGAGAGCACATAATTTATGGTAGGCAGTATGCATAGTATAAACCAACAAAACAAATCAAAACATAAAACCCTAAACCCTGAACCCTGAACCAACAAAATATCTATCATGATAAACTGTACAATGCAAGTTATCTCCTTGGCTACAAAAAATCACAAGACACTAATAAAGAAATCACAAAATAATAATACAAGAAAATGAAAAACAATAAGTTACCACCGAAAATCAACAAGTTCCTCCACTTCACCGCGTAAAACAATACGGCAACATTCTCTCCGAAACGCCTCTTTTGCAGCCCCGTCAAACAACTCCAAAGGACCAATCCCTAACTTCTGAGCACCACTCAACGCATTCACCAGTATCCTAATCTCCCCTTTTTCTACCATTTCAACAACTCCCATCGAAACAAGCTCGAAGTTGAGCAAAGCCACGAATTTGGAGGGATTTACGCTTCTCTAGAAGAAATCGCGTGAAAAAGGGCGAAGTAGTTATATTTTCTTAGACGTTGCATATGAGCTTTGGGAGGCTATCTCTCAAGTTTTCTCTGTTTATGGTGATATGTCTAAGGCATATGACATCCGTAAACGAATCTGTGAGACGGGTCAAAGGGATAAGTCTCACCAAATACAGCAAAAGTAACTTCAAAAAACTACTGCTTTAAAGCTCAAAAATATACATAATCACACGTCTTCACCCTTGATGGTAAACAAAAGTAACTTCTAAAAAGTATTACTTACAAGATCAACATGCATATATAATCACAAGCCTCCATCCTCGTTACCATCGCCTGAATCTTCATCATGCTCATCCTCGGCATCAACATCCTACAAGAGGCAGTACATGTCAAATATATGAAATGAATGCATGCATTCTAAACATAAGACCAAGAAAACTGATTTCATACTATTTGCTAGCATAGTATGAAATCAATGACTCTGATCTAATATAGCTGCTTCTCCTTCCTGCCTAACAATACCATTCATTGTTTCGCATTATGATAAAAGAATCAAACTGCACATCATTTGCAATCAAGCTGTTTAAGGTATCTGACATCTATAACCTTCATTATGAATAAATGAAGGCTTTGCTTGTTCAACCATTAACTTATCCAAGAATTGAAAAATATCATCAAAAATAAAAGTAATGATTTGCTGCTCTGCAATATTTGGAATCATAAGATCCTGACTAAAATGATAGGGATGCGTGATTTTGGCTTTCCACAGATAGCTAACACTGTGAGGACAACATCCATGATTTACACCAACAATTTAAAAATAAAACTTTCTTCTTACACATACTACACAGACATGATCCATGATTAAATACTACACACAGACATGATCCATATACTAATATACTAAACAAGCCTTTTCTAGCTTCAATTTGTTGGCATGCATCTAATTAATCATAAGATCTAGTATCTAATGTAATAGATAATTGGTTCTAACAATACGTGACAAATAGTTTATACATTGTAGTTTACTAGACAATATCATCAAAATATTACTTGAGTCAGTGCAAGACTACCAACAATAAATGACAGTCAGTTTATACATTGTAGTATACTAGACAATATCATCTCAACTGGATGCCTATCACTATCAGTAAGAAACAAAAACTAGGCAGGCAGGCAGTTGATGCAGTCGAAACAATACTTCAGTGTAAGACTACCCCGCCCAACTAATAATGCCCACAACACCATAATTATGCTTTACACAATCAACAACTTGCGACATATTAATACGATGACTACTTGATATATATATATATATATATATATATATATATATATATATATATATCCCTTTTCGTCAATTCATCACAATGTTTTAGGGATACAATGTTTTAAGTTTATCTTTCTTCCTCAAAACAACCTACAAAAATTAAATATTAAGGACCCAAATAAATAGTTGAAGAGCATACAAATTTGTACAGGAATTGGGCAGGAGGATTAGAGATGAAGAAAAGGGAACATGGAGCTAGTTGGTCGAGGAATTCATAGGCATGGATTGGACGAAGGATGAAGGAATTGAGAAATTTGCAGCAAGGGATAATTTGCAGTCACTCTTATTAATAGGATTCAACAAAATGAGAAACCATATATATGCCTAGACTTAAACTGAATTCTAGATTGTTGAAGAATGAAGACAATATAAGAATACTAGGCAAGAAAAAACACTTGCATCGCTATTTGGAAGATTCAACAGCTTTTCTCTCTATTTCATCTCTTCTTGAACTTCCTTACGCATAACCTCTTCCAATTGTTATTGTCTTTCATCCATCATAGCTTGAAATTGGGGGGTCTCCATCGTAGCAAGGATGAGAGATTGCATCAGGTGATGTAGGTGAGGGAGTCAAGCGAGATGTAGAGACATTTGTAGAAATCGATTAACTGATCCCACGTGCTTTTATATTCTCGAACCGAAACCAAACACTCGTCCCTTTTTAATACCACATGAAGCCTCTGTCCTGATATCCGCATCAAAAATAGAAAGATTATTTTCGTACTTTTGTCTGATATCACTTTTATATTTTTCCTGCAATTTGAATATACAATATGTTATGACTAATAAAAGGTATTGAATGAGCCAAGTTTAGAACATAACATTTCAAACATGTATAATTCTCTTTGACCATTCGCAAAACCGCAAGAACCACAATCTGAGCTTCAACCGAAAATTTGATGACTTAACTCAAGAAAACAGATTGAAAACTACTAATGTTGTCTCTGAAGTTAAATATTGAACAACTCAAGAGTAAATTCAAGATAAGACGAGCATGTTGTTCTATCCAGTAAGATATTTTCAATCCATCCAAAGTTATGCTTGGTGTCATGCCAAGTATATATTCCTCGAATAATTTTCTTGTTTTAATCTTCTACAACTCGATCCATTTTATTTCTGTTCTTGTTTTATCAGTCACTTTCTCTAGTTTCTACCCAAATGGTGATCACTTTTTATAATTTGTAGGTCGGATTTTAGTAGACCAGTCATGAATTATTGCTGACCGTAGAATCTTATAATTCTTTAATTTTACTTGAGGACAAAGGTCCAAAAATGTCCCTGATGTTTTCCCCGAAGTCCCACTTCCACTCTGAACTTTTTTTTTCTTCTATAAGTACACTTGACGTTACAAATTTTAGGTCAACTGTGCCCCCGCCGTTAACGGACATGCCACCTAGACAAACAGATGTTAATTTATTTCTGAACAATTGACACGTGGCTTGAATATTTACACTAAGGCTCCTCTTCTTTGAACAATAACTTTAAATTCTCAAAAGTCCAACATGATCTTGAACCCTTTGACATCAACCAAATCTCACTTCAAGTCTCAACATTTATCAGTTGACATATTCACACCTAGTTTTCTCCTACGATTCATCACTAATTGACCCCAATTCACCTGATGCCTCCAAATCTATCATTCAAAAAAACACCGAATCAATCACAAGCTGCTTATTTAAACATCACTCCTACGGAAAATATCATAAAACCTAAAATAAGTTCAAAATTCAAATCATCTCATCATGTTACTGCAATAATGTATCATGCCTACGTTTTGAAGCCACCGGTCCCGGCAGTGATGCCGCCATCGTCGCTAGTCTCCTCTTTCCTAAATGCTTACGCACCACATGAAGCCCGCCTGGTAAACATCCCCACTTCTCACTCTTCACACTGCGTTGGCCGCTAACCATCGAGGATTCCGTCGCACTTTCTCCACAGGAGGCGATTTTATAATGATCGTAGACGGCGGTGGCTCTAGTCGGGCTTAATTAATTGCTCCGAATAAGCTCAACTTTTCAGACAACCCTAGCTTCTCGTTGTATAGGCTTCATCTTCTTCAAGTACTTCTGCATCACATCTTTTAAAATTTCCATTTCGTCTTAAACTGATTTTTCAATATTCTGCATTTGTGCTTTATTATTTGCTCCTTTCGAGCTAGAATCTCTTATAAACAAGGACACAATCGGCAGTTCTTCAACTTTGAACTTCACAGTGAAAAATTTCCCCTGCGACTTGCTCTGCTGCTTGTTGGTTTCTTTTTTCTCTAGTTTTGAATTTTTAAGAGCAGATTCATCGAATTGTGCTTTTTCAGGCGCATTCGATTTTGACGATTTCTTCAATTTCAACATCATTACACCAAATTTTGTGGCAGATTTCAACAGAGAAACATAATTGCAATTTGGTTCAAAAAGCGGATGCCTAACATCAGATCGGAACAATCGTGATCCTAATTCAGGTTATCTAATCAGAAAAATCGGAATTGTAGCCATGGCAGCCATCTTTTTAGAGAACTTGGAGATCTTAAACAGAGGGAGAGATGAAACTTAAGCTTGAACTGGAGATATTTATTTTGTTTAAGTTATTTTAATTTGAACCAAATTAAAAATAATGATACATTTTGTAATTTGTTTTAATTTGAAACAAACTGAAATTTTGATATTTTTTTAAAGTTATTGTTCAAAGAAGAGGAGCCTTAATGTAAATATTCAAGCCACATGTCACTTGTTTAGATATAAATTAACATATGTTTGTCTAGGTAGGACTGATCATTCGGATATAACCGAACCGAATAGACTATTCGGTTATAACCGAATACCGAAATTTTCATAATTTAACTATCTGAACAACTAACCGAATTTGGGTAATAATTGAATTACCGAATACCGAATACCGAATAGTATGTTCGGGTATGTTCTGAAATCAATCCCCAAAACATCTCAATTAAAATCTCCACCAGCCCAGAAATCAAATTCCCCAGAAAATATAAAAACCACAAATTTTCAATCTCGTGACAT
This sequence comes from Panax ginseng, assembly GCA_020205605.1. Lineage (NCBI taxonomy): Eukaryota > Viridiplantae > Streptophyta > Magnoliopsida > Apiales > Araliaceae > Panax > Panax ginseng. Next base: position 105,453,308 of record CM035142.1, on the reverse strand, counting down.
CCGAACAACAAAGAAATCAAATTCCCCAAAAAATATAAAAACCCCAAATTTTCAATCCGTGAAATCCCAACAGCAATCGATGCCCAAAATATGGCACTTTATTTGGGTAAAACATTATACATAACTACATAAGGCTTAAAATCTTATACAAAATAGAGTACAAAGGTCAAAGAGATGAGAGTTTAAGAACTCGGAAGAGATCGAGCAGTCGAGGTTGAAGAACTCGGAACTAGGAAGAGGTCGCAACATGCAGGGGCCGAGAAATAGCCAGAGTCCAAAGAGGCGGAGAGGCGGAGAAAATGTCGGAGAGAGACCGAGTATAGAGAGAAGAGAGGTGCGAGGCAAGATCTGAGATTTGGAAATTAGGGGCTGCAAATATATAAAAAATATATAAAGACCAGACACAACACAATTATAAAATTATTATTTTTTTAATTAAAATTTCGGTTATTCAGGTATCCGAATAACCCATTTTTAAAAACTGTATCCAAAACCGAATACCGATTATTAAATCGGATATAACCGAAATTAAAGAAAAAACCGAAAAACCGAAAAAAATCGGTTTAAAAAAATCGGTTGTGTTCGGTAATTCGGTTTTATCCGTTTTTTGCTCACTCCTATGTCTAGGTGGCATGTCCGTTAATGGCAAGGGGCACAGTTGTCCCAAAATTTGTAACATCAAGTGTACTTTTGGGAAAAAAAAGTTCAGGGTGGAGAAGTGGGACTTCGGGGAAAACATCAAGGGTATTTTTGCACCTTTGCCCTTTTACTTAAAGCCTATAAGTAAGAAAGATGAAACTACTACTTATCAAAATAAAAGGTAAAAAGATTATTAATCTACTTAGGATTTTCCTCTAACTGATACCTGGTGAGGTCAAAGACTCGAATTCCTTCCAAACAATGTCAAAACTCATAACCATAATTTACCTATTTTTTATATATAAAAAAAAGACTAGTTCTCAGGATTAATGTGTTGCTAAATTTGACAATCTTGACTTATTGATGTTTATCTACCTTTGTTAGCCCCTGAAGATCGACAACAAAGCTTGCAGCGCCAGTATTTTGCAAGTTTGTAGCAACTTTCTCCAGAAGAACACTTTGAGGTCCCCCCAAGTCACCTCTACTGCTAGAACTTTGTTGGCTTTGATTCTGATCATTACTTTGTATTATTCCTTCACATCACTCCTCTATTAGTTGTTTGAGATAATAATCATTGGAATTGTACCTGCAAATTGGGATCTTCAATTATGGAGGGAAATTATCCCAAAAAAACATTATCTTTCACGACTGAACCTTTTCCATTTTCTGAGTACTGGGAATGCACTATAACAACAAAGTGAGTGTAAGAAAAAAGGTTAAACCTTTATACGCAGCAACATTAGGGTCAATACCAGCCTCACGCATGGAAATCAAAATCTGCACTATAAGAAGAATGGTTATTAGAAGATCAATATTGCAATGGCAGTGTTTGCCTATTTTGAAAACATTTTGTACGCTAGAATCATGTGTTATATCATCATGAATGAATACTTTTTTAAACAACCAACTTCTGCCAACCGTTTCCCTTCCAGATGTCCATATCTTTCAAAGGAGGAAAAGAATGTAACTCTAAGATCTAAATTCAAAAGGCATAGTTGTCACAGTACTTGAAAGGTAAAATCTTGGTTTTCAAATTTCTCTTCATAATAGATTAACAATCACCAAATGCAAAAAACATATACCTGCACAGCACCCTTGACATTCCTTGATCCTCCAAAAATGTTAAATCAAAATTGACCAACTTATATGATTAGGACAGAGGCCTAATGTTTTGATCTCCTGCATTAAAGCTTTTGCATGGTGGTAATCAGTACCACAGGCCTTCACCAGAATATTGTATGTTGCAGTAGTGGATGTAAAAGGAACACTTTTATTTAAGTGTGCACGATAAGAAATTTTTCATCTGTATATAATGTACAGGAGAAGTGTAAAAAGTATGCAAGAGCAGTAAGAATGTAAGATATTAGACACATAATGTCCATTTTAAGACTGAAGTATATTTACTATAGATAAATAATACCTTAATTATTGTGCTATATGTGAAAACATCTAGTTTCAATACTCCTGTTGATTCCAAATGGTGTACCTCCCTATAAATTTCCTGGGCCAAATCAACTCTTGAAGCACGACAACAAGACTTCAAAATGATGTTGTAAGATGTAATATCAGCAGCAACACCAAGATTTTGGACATATAATAAGAAGCAGATAAAAGAAACTTTCTTGTTGATAAGAATACATTATTAAACTTCCGCATATGTTCCACTAGCTTTTAGCATAGAAGAAACACGAGATCATATCCTACTACAATAGAGTATAAGCCTAAGTTGTTTAGTATGTGCTCATTTGTGTGCCAGCTTAATGGAAGCGCTATGATGAGTTTTAGATTCCTAACCAGTGTATACCTCCAGACACTATTGATTAGTGAGACCAATGGACCAATACTAGACAAAATGTACCTTTTGTTGGAGAACACTTTTCACATCAATAGCAAAATTATCATTCAAATATTAATGAGAAGAAAAGATAATAAATTTATTTTACAAATTCAAAAGGCAACACATTTTTAGGGGGATATATGCTAAATCAAGTAAATAAAGAATATAGTTCATCTTAAATTATTCAAAAGCATAAGGAAAAAAGACGACTGTCGGCGAGAAAGAGAGATGATAGTCCCCACTCTCGAACAGAGGATCCAGTGGGATCTCGAGCATCATTTATAAATTATGAAAGAAAGATGAAGCAAATAGAAACATAAAAACAACCAGCTTTAGAAAAAACTGTACACCTAGTCTACTTGAGGAGCACATAGTGAAGAATGTATATTTATGCATGCTAGAGTAGATTTGCTTATTTGTGTGTCACAAACATGCAAGAGAGAGAAAAAGAGCATTACTTGCATATGTTTGTAGATCTGCAACGTGTAGCTCAAGTCACGGGCATTAACATTCATGAGACTGTTGAAAACATAAAGATTTGGGGTAATCTTTTGAGTTCGTATATCCTGCAACAAATAAAAATGAAAAAGCAGCATAAGAACATCCCGAAATAGCGCAGTATTACTACAAGTCTGCTTTTCAAGAATCAATTTGTAGTTGTGATAGAGAACCAAAACTAGATTAACAAAAAGTTTTTACCTGACATTCTGACCATGTAGCCACATAATTGATATTGTCTACAAGTTAAAAAATTGCTCAAGCATGGAAATCAATTTTAAAGCTAGTCATTGAATATCGATACAGATAATATTACTCCTTCCCTTGAAACCAATATAAACTTGATTTTAACCCAACTCTTAAATTTCAATAGCCCATTACACTTGCAAAAACGATGCACACTTTAAGTACCATACAAAAATCTTCCTAATTCATCCTTGAGCAAATGTGAAGTGCTAACATCAAACGGTCATTTAAGTAAGGCAGGCCATCACTATCAAACTTTATCAAAGATATAAATGGTTGATATGAGAATGTTATGGATCTAGCCATTATTCCTCAGTTGAATAAGCTTCTACATGATGATGGACCCCAAATAAGTTTTACTGTTAATCTTAATACTCATACAAAAGATAATCCAGTACTTAGAGAACAATGCCAAATGACTAGTTATTAAATTGAAAGCAACAACTCAGATACACATGCCTATACACACAAGTGTTATCTATTAGAGATGCTAAGCATGTAAGAGATAAACAACTAAGTGTGTGAAGCTTGTGAACTAGTGTTAGCAAGTACCTCATAAATGGACCTCGTCTCAAGAAGTCGCTACAAAGACCACATACATCTATTATTGTGCAGTAGATGTACATATTAAGACTACCCACATCTTGCTTGGATGCTTCAAAGATATTCAGAGCAGACACCAAGTCACCTATATTCCCAAATTGAAGAATTATGATGCAGAATAATATATTAGCATTTGGAAAATAATGAGCATACCCGCACAGAATGTGATAAATGAGGTACAAGTAGTGGCAAAACATGCATGAAACCAAGATACATATCTAATTTCAGTTATGTGCTATCATTTGTAGTGGGAACATAATTTTGTTGACAAATTAATAAAGGATTTCACTATTCTTTTTTTCCTTTTAGCCTTTAAATATAGATGGTTATGCCTGTGCAAGGAAGACATGGACAGAAAATAAAATTAAAAAATGAGTAAACAGTATCATCAAAGAAAAGCAGCGAGTCCTGAAAATCTTCTTGTAGGAAATGGACAGAAGAGAATAGTTTAAATTCAGTAAATATTAAGAACACAGCATAGCAGTTGGAGTCAGCACATTGAAAAGGAGTCCATAAGTTAGACCTTTTTTGGGGGGGTATGTGGTGGTAAAATTTAAGAAACTCAACTAGTTCTGTAGGACAAGATGTTGATCAGCTACCAACTTTTTTAATCATTATGATTTGTTACATTTATTAGAATATAACCTGAAAACTCTCAACTAACACATTAAAATGCACATACGCACATCCTGCTAAGACAAAGTAATAAAAAATATATCCAACCTTTTCATTTTCATATCTGATGATACCTATGTCTCCTTGATTTCTTCATAGGGACATGAATAATATATAAATTGGAATATAAGATTCACTCCATATATTATGAAGGACTGCATGTGTATAAGATACATCAAAGGGATAATGCTGAAATCAATGTCATGTTAATAGAAGTCTCACTTGAGTCTGCAGCTGTAACAAGATAAAGCAAAATAAACATCCACGTCTCCTTGTAGTGATCACAACTAAAAAGCAATCTTGATGTTCTGTGAAAGATTATTTCATTCATGCAATCCAGTAAAGATGAATTATTGCAAAGGTTGGATATAATGAGACCCTTGTACAACCATTCATGGCAACATTTAATAGCAAGAGAGAACATAAAGAAAATTAACCAGATATGTTAGGATAATTAAAGTTGGCAAACAAAATTGGCCAGCAAACTGGGTGTAGTAGTTATAGCCAAAAGCCAAATTTGAGCTGACCCATTAATAATTGTTTTAATTTTTCTAAATAGGAAAATAATGGAGTACATAGCAATTGATTCAGGAAAGGAAACTTATTAAAAAAAATGAGTTGGTTCATGCTTTAAGTCTTAAAGAAAGAAGACAAATATGTAGGATGACATGATAGATTATATATTAATTTAGTTCCATACTTCAAACTGAATATACTAAGAAGATGAACAAGTTGAAGAAATAAGAAGATGCATAGACATGAGTGCACATAATTTATAGTAGGCAGTATGCATAGTATAAAACAACAAAACGAAAAAATCAAAACATAAAACCCTGAACCCTGAACCAACAAAACATTTGTCATGACAAACTGTACAATGCAAGTTATCTCCTTGGCTACAAAAAATCACAAGAGACACTAATAAAGAAATCACAAAATAAGAATACAATATGAAAAACAAGAAATTACCACCGAGAATCCCCATTAAATCAACAAGTTCCTCCACTTCACCGCGTTTAACAATCCGGCAACATTCTCTCCGAAACACCTCTTTTGCAGCCCCGTCAAACAACTCCAAAGAACCAATCCCTAGCTTCTGAGCACCACCCAACGCATCCACCAGTCTCCTAATCTCCCCTTTTTCTACCATTTCAACAACTCCCGTCGAAACAAGCTCGGAGTTGAGCAAAGCCATGAATTGGGAGGATTTTACGCTTCTCCCAGAAGTAATCGAGAAGAAACCGCGCAAAAAAGGGCGAAAAACAGTGGGAAATGGTCATGTACCGGACATAACCCATATAACCTGAGGGAACCTGAAAACCGATCCCAAAACGGGGCTCCGACCCGTAACTGTACGAACTGTAAAATCACCAAACCGTAACTGTACGAACTGTACACGGCTTCCGAACAGCAGGGAAGGAATAACCGCAGGGAACCAAAAGCCGCGCGTGAAGGCGCGTCAAAACTCCGATCGAGCTTCCTCCGGCCAAAAAGCCCCGATCGACTCTGATGCCGCTGATGACTCTGGCAGTAGGCCTCAGAAGGAAGGTTTCAGAAGTGAGTATTAATTGTGGGGATTTTTTTATAGGGGAGAAAGCTAGGTCAGTGGCAGGGTGGTGAAAAGTATGAAGATGGAGAGAGGAGGAGGAAAGTAAAGTTCATAAAACCGGCAAAGAAGCTCTACCTGACGACTTACTTGATTGAAAGTCGTGCACTTTGATAGGCCAATGGCAGGGTGATTGAATATCAATGTTAAGCTAATACTCTTATATTTTTATTTCATAATGTTTTGATGATTAAAAAATTAATACTTTAAGTGGATTAACTAAAATTAATTTGACAAGTTATTTTTGTAAGTTGTGTTTTGTAAGAGTTTAAGTATGGGTAGGGGTGAAAATAATTTCGAGTTAATTCGAACACCCTAATGTTCAAGCTCGACTCGTATTAAAAAATTTGTGTTCAGGTTTGACTCGAATTTGAACTGATAATTTTTAAGGATGTTCAAGTTCGATTCGATACTACTCGGCTCGGAGTTACTTGACTTGTTTTCACAATGATTAATTCGCGAGATTTTCTATTCGAGCTCGAGTCTGAGATGGATCACACTATAATGAGACATAAGAATAAAAACTTCAAATTTTTTTATATATTAAAATACATGTTACAAAAATTACAATATTAATTATATTATGATACAATTTCTAGTAATATCATTACTTTGATGGATATGGTCAATACAATGTTACTAAGGTCCAGAGCACTCGAGAACTTGGGAGGATACAATTTTAACTTCTTACTTTATTTGAATCGAGTAACCATGAAGGATAATGAAAAAACCCTTTTTTGTTAGGGAAAAAGAGATCTCCTCAACTAAATTTCTTAAATGTGTAAGGATATTTAGCAAAGGGAGTCATGCCCGAACCAAAAATCAAGTAGTCGTGGACGGGTGCTTGACTACCCGAATCAAGTAGTCATGGATTAGAGACATTTGTGCTTAAGGGTCTTCTTAAAAGTAGCTAGATCGACAATGATGAATTCTAACAATGCATTTTTCAGCAATGATGATGAAAAATGGTTGTGTTTTGAAATTATTGTTTCTAAGAATATAAGTTTGGGTAAATTGTAAATATTTTTTGATACTAAATTATAACATAGACGTTAATATTTCAATTTTATAATATTATAGTCAAAGTTTTTTGGTTTTTTTTATTGCAAACTATACCCTCTAATTTAATTTTGGTCAAAGTTTGTCAATCATGTACATATCACATGGGTGTCAATCATATGCATATCGTATGGGTGTTTAAAAATATTCAATTTGTACGCTAAATATATTCCCTTTATAAATATGGATAAAATTGCTAGTACAATAAAGATTAAATTGACTATTGTTTCCTTCAACGACACTCACATGATATGGGCATGATTGACTAATTTTGAACAAAATTTATTAGAAATGACATTGCAAAAATTATAATATTAATGTCTTTAATTTATTGCAATTCAATGTGAACATTAGGGGACAATTTTGTAATTTTCCCTTTTTGTCTTTCTTAGTCACTTCTTTTTTCATTTCTTTTCTTTCTTTAAATGCTTTTTTTATTTTTCTATGTCATTGTTGCTAATTGGTAACTTTATTTTCACTTATTTTTTGCTACCACATGTGAAAATTTGTGAATCAATATAACGATGGGTTCACAAATCCAACATGGGGAGTGATTTATACCAAAGGCTTTTTATAATATTATGAAGAAAAAATATTTTTGACCGTCCATAAGCAAACAGACCGTTCACCTTTAAATTTTTAATCCATCCACTATTATTCGAAGCTAATAACACCGTCTTTTTAAAAAAAAAAAATTAGACCATCTATTTCTCCAATAAACGGTCAAAATCGTATTTGCTCGAATAGTAGAGCAAGCATTTTCTATAAAAGCACTTCCCATTTAACATAACTAGTTGAACTAGTTGATAGCCCGTGCAATGCATTGACTAATTTAAATAATAGATCGTATAATTTATTAGCACCGTCATCCTCGAAATTAAAGATGTATTATCTATTGTAATAATTAAAAATGACTTTAGAGATCATTTATCATATTTACTTACCATGAATTTCTTTTTAATTCAATAGATTATATTATAAATATAAAATTGCAAATATGTAAATAATTGTGAAATTGTTATTTATACACTCCGAGATAAACACACCTAGAGATTTTTATAACTAATTCATACTTAACACGTGAAATTTCAAATACCCACCACTAAGAATTCACAAAAAAAATCTGTGAAATTACACACCAAGATTACAAAAGCTTTCTTTACATCATTAGGCAGCAGCAAGCTTCACTGAACCCTCAGCACCTTCTTCGACAATTAATGGTAGTTTAAATCTGTTTTAACATAATACAGTCAGGACAAACTAACGCAGTTTATGCAAAAGTTAGTTGGATACTTGTTACCTAGATACCTAATACAATACTATGTAGGCGTTCAACCCTGCTTTTGAGACTGTATATGCAGATACAATATAATAGGCCAGCCTTTGGCTTGTGCTGAACCCTCTTTAAAATCTTTCAGAAACTCATTCAGTACCTCGTCGATTTTATGTTCGATCTGTAAGGTTATCAGCGTCACCTAGCTAGTACTCCTTTAGCGCATTCATGCATATATATGTTCTGAAATAAGATAAGAAGATCAAAGGTGGAGCTTAGAGTCTTGGGGAAGTGGTAAGAAAAATTATGGAACGCTTAAATTCAATGCAGCAAAAGTTACCTCTTTCCTGCGATTTTGGTTACTGGTTTTGCCATTATTGATGAGATGGGGTAAGTAGACCTGCAGGGTAAAGTTATCTCACTCAGTTCAGCTCTCTCTATTCATTGCCTTGTTAACCTTCCTAAGAATAGTTTTGGCTTGTGCATGGAGTTGTATAATCTGATTTTCTTCCATTTCGGATACCATGCCACTTTTAAGATTAGGCCTCAAATAATTAATCCATCTTAATCTGAAACTTTTTCCACATCTCAGTAAGCCTTCATAACTAAACAAAACGTTCTCATATTTAGCAAGTCATCAGCTTAAAGTAAAGTAGAGTTTTTAAAATCCAAATATCAATACATTAAAGCATAAGAACATCATCTCAGTCTTATTTCATCAAACACTTGAAATGCACTAACCAATCGAATCAAGTAACAAAGCTATATGAATAATTTTGAAAAAATTACCTTATTTTGTTTGTTAATTGTCGAGTTTCCAGATGAGCAGGAAGGGTTATTCCATGAGTTAAAAGTAGTAATCCAACCTGTAGAGTGAAGAGCCTATCTTCAAACTGAATTTCCTTGGTCAAAAAATCAGCTCCAATAGTCACCTTACACTGATTGCTTGACTTCTTATTCACATATCTAAATCACCATTGTATTGCAAAAGTATACTGATTAAAGCTAAAGTTCAATATAGAATATTTTAAAAACAAAAACGGTGCATTAAAAATTTCAGGCAAACTCAAAATATAAAACTCAAACACAAAACAGGAGGAAAAATAAATAGAACTCTACATGTAAACATTCTCACAATTCAAAATTCTAATTCAAAATCCTGATTCAAAATCCTGATTCATTACCCAAAAATAACTTCCAAAATGCACTAAATTGAAATCCCATACACATAGAATCCAAGCTTGGACAAAGTGCCCATTGTATTGCAAAATTATACTGATTAAAGCTAGAGTTTAATACATAATATTTTAAAACAAAAAGGGCGCATTAAAATTTTCAGAATTCAACAACAAAAAAGTTAAATTTCTTCAAAAATTAAAGCTGAATTTCATTCAAAAATAAAAAGGGTAACATTAAGAATGTCAGAAATCAACAAATAATAATAAAAAATTAGTTATAATAAACATGAGTCCAAGATTAAGGGCATGGTAGAGGCGCTGATGAAGTTTGAACATATGACTACTGGTTCACCCCTGGAGATTAGTCAGAACATAGACACACAACTGATAATGAATATTGACCGAGTGTTCTGCAATTTGGAGGTGTTTGATGATTAAGCCTCAGAAATCTCAAATTTTCACAGTTATTTTGGGAATGAAGCGATGAAGAAGAGTACTGGGTGGTAAGTATAGAGTGATATGTAGATGTCGAATAGTGAGGAACCTAAAAAGTCTCTAGAGTTGAAAAGCAAGGAAAAGAAGACGAAGAGTTGCAGGGTCACTTGTAACTCCTCTTTTTATAACACACTTCAAACCAAAACACATTAGTTATATACACCATTATAGCCAATAAATCTGGTCAGAACCTAGTAAAAATTTGTTAAATGTCAGTATAATTTTACTCAACTAAAATTGAATAGAATTACATTCTATGTAACCCAAACCATTAGCCCTTTTCAACGACTCGCTACTAAAAGGTTAGAACACCACATATTTAAAAAACATATATTGACAATTGAAACCTCTAAAAGAGAAAAAAACTTTCCCTAAATGTAGAATTTCAACTCACATACAACTAATCACATACACACTCGATCCGGTTTCATATCAATCAATTATTGCATCAAAAACTGAGTTTCAATATTCATAACTTCTCAAAAACAGAGAAAATTTTAAACCCACATACTATAAACAAAGAAAGGGAGAAAACCTTAAATCCAAAGAGAGAAAAGCGCCAAATCGTTCGAATTCTAGAAAGAGGAAAAATTACCATATTTTAAAGAAGAGGTAGTTGAGATGAAAAAGATACACGAATAAAAGGAATATTCAGTTAACATTATATACAGAAAGATTCATATATTTTGTTAGTATGAAATTCATGTCACTCCACTTTCAATTATGGTATCAGGTATCGCTCTTTAAATGAATAAATAGCTCGACAAATTTTTCAAACTATATCCCAAGCAGACTTCACAAACAAATAAGATCACCAAGAATTAATTAAAACTTTGCAAAAGTTTGATTACGGTTGGTACATACCTTGTTGAATGATCTTGCTCGGCCAAATATAAAATCAACTATTCGCCTGCCAATTTGAAAAGTTTCTCAAGATCATAATCCCATTTTATATGCTAGATATAACATTAAAGAACAAAAAGTGAATGACCAAAATAATTTTACCTATTAATCTTCCCAATACCCCTATTTTTTCTTGTTCACTCCTATAGAGTTTCTATTTCTTCTTTTTTTCATTCACTTTTCTTTCGATATGCACCCCTTATTTGGCTTATCACTCCATTCAAAGAAGGAACATCGTGGTGGTGAAACAAATTCTTTACAAAAACATTAAAAAAATAAATCAAACATTAGTAAATTAAGAAATCAATACTAATATCTAATAAAGTGTGATTAATTAACGTTGTATTCATCATTGTGACTGATTGTATAATCAAAACAGATAGAAAAGAGATGAATCATAGCCAGAGATAGTGACAAGATCTGTTATGAACAAAAGACTTAAATGATTAGAAATTGGAAGGGACAAACCTCGAGCACCATGGTTGGAGATTGAAGAAGAATGAATAGGAATCAATAACAGATTTAATACACAAAATTGCTTAAATGATTGAGAAGAAGAATGAACCAAAGACTTAAATGATTAGAAATTAGTAGCCTCCATGCCTAAGCATAAAGAAGTTCTACTGACTTCACAATAACTGAAACAGGGGTTCACAATTTGTGGTCATTTACAGGGTCAGAACTTGTAGTTGATAGCTTCCCCAGATTCTAGAAATTCCTCATAGATTTATTATACATAACCTAGTATATTTTATGAATTGACACCTTTTCAAAAGGAAAATCTCTATTTAAACCTCATCAAAGGGTATCATAGCTAATATCTAGAATATATAATTGTCATCAGTTACTCAAATCTATAGGTGTAATGATTCATTCTGAAAATAACTTCATTAGAGCTTTATAAAGTGGAGCAAATATATACATCTAAACAAAAGCAGCATAAAATGGTGGAAAAAATCAACCAATTCTTAAAGGTTATATATGAACACAAACGAATGAAGACTTTTTTTTATTTTTTTTATTTGGAGGAAACTAAAAGTAGCTTTTACCTGTCATAACTTGGCTTCAACCCTATTTTCATGAATAATAATTAATTAGTCAAGTTATTATTAAATTTGTTTAATCAAGTTACATTAAACCACTATTTAGAAACATGTTTGGTCCCATTAGATAAAATAAAGAAAAAGTCATGTACCATAAATGCATGGTATAAATAATAGAAGTACTTGTAATAAATTAGTTATCATAGAGTGTATTAGTAGTAATAATTAGCTGAAAACACTAAACAAAAAAGAATTTAAATAATGAGATTGAGGTGTACCTTCTCCTCCACACAGCAAAAATGCACTGAAAGACAAAACTTGTTATTCTCCACCTTAGCAGCTGGAGTAGATTTAGTTTTCTCCAATAATGCTTTGTAAACCTGAAATTTAAAATTAAATTAGTATTTAAAATTTTCATTAAAATATATGCATACATATAAACCCCTCCAGAATTAAGAATGAAACCTACCTCGTCGATCATGGGAAGAAATTCACTGGCTGGTTGGCGATGAAAATCAGATGATCACAATTTATGATAATTTGATATAGAAATTTAAAAAAAAAATTGTAATTTGGTCATTCATCCCCTGCATACATTTTGACAACATACCAGCAATGTGAAGCACGATTTGGTTAATTAACCACCAAAAATAGACTAATGAAGAAATTTGGCGTTGTGAAGTAAAAAGAATAGAGAAATTTAAAAAAATACTACTCTTGCCTTTTTTGTAACATTTCAACAAACAGTTAGTGTGCATCATTTAGACTGATCTAATTAGGAATTCAGATTCATCATCTAATCTGATGAACCCAGGCAAAACTAAATTATAATATCTACCTCCTACCGAAAATAAAATTCATGTGCAGATCTTTCTTCAATACTTCACAAATTCCTTTTTATCATGTATATGGAAGTGAAATAACCAAATAGGGGTGAGGGTAGTGAAGAAGAGGAAGAGGAAGAATTGGGAAATCTGAAGAGAGAAACGGTTTTGTCGATTGAACGATTCCAATTTAGCGTGAGTTCTCCTAATTGATTTCAAATTGAGTGAGCTGACTCACCCAATTATGCAATTTAAATGATTGGTTGTACAACCTTTATATATGAAGAAGTATTGATGTTTATTAAAAATATTTTAATCCATTAAAAATAACATTTTTAAAGTTAGTAGCCAAGTGTGTAAAAGGTAGCAATGAGTATGGAGTATTTCCCCAATTTATGAAGACTCGACAAAAGAAGTCAAGCCCACGGGCAGTCCAATTCACCAACAAAAAAGTGAGTTTGGGCCGATCCATGGGTAGTCTAACCATTACAATTCCGTGATATTTGAATCCAAATAAATTATTTTATTTTATAAAACAAAAGTAATATATAAAGAGAATTGATATTTTCACAAATAAATTTGATAGTTCCACAAACCCTTCTCTCACATGAGGTGAACCCCACTTACTATTCATGTGAAGAGGAGCTTGTGGAACTATCAAATTTACTTGTGAAAATATTAATTCTCTATATAAATAGTGTTTGAATTGCGTGTGTATTTTTAATTTGAAACAAATTAAAAATAATGATACATTTTGTAATTTGTTTTAATTTGAAACAAACTGAAATTTTGATATTTTTTTTAAAGTTATTGTTCAAAGAAGAGGTGCCTTAGTATAAATATTCAAGCCACATGTCACTTGTTTATAAATAAATTAACATCTGTTTGTCTAGGTGGCATATCTGTTAATGGCAAGGGGCACAGTTGTACTAAAATTTGTAATGTCAAGTGTACTTTTGGGGGAAAAAGTTCAGGGTGGAAGTGGGACTTCAGGGAAAATATCAGGGGCATTTTTACACCTTTGCCCTTTTACTTGAAGCCTATAAGTAAGAAAGATGACACTACTACTTACCAAAATAAAAGGTAAAAAGAATACTAATCTACTTAGGATTTTCCTGTAACTGATACCTGGTGATGTCAAAGACTCGAAATTCCTTCCAAACAGTGTCAAAACTCATAACCATAATTTACCTATTTTTTATATATAAAAAAAGACTAGTTCTCAGGATTAATGCGTTGCTAAATTTGACGATCTTGACTTATTGATGTTTATCTACCTTTGTTAGCCCCTGAAGATCGACAACAAAGCTTGCAGCGCCAGTATTTTGCAAGTTTGTAGCAACTTTCTCCAGAAGAACACTTTGAGGTCCCCCCAAGTCACCTCTGCTGCTAGAACTTTGTTGGCTTTGATTCTGATCATTACTTTGTATTATTCCTTCACATCACTCCTCTATTAGTTGTTTGAGATAATAATCATTGGAATTGTACCTGCAAATTGGGTTCTTCAATTATGGAGGGAAATTATCCCAAAAAAACATTATCTTTCACGACTGAACCTTTTCCATTTTCTGAGTACTGGGAATGCACTATAACAACAAAGTGAGTGTAAGAAAAAAGGTTAAACCTTTATACGCAGCAACATTAGGTTCAATACCAGCCTCACGCATGGAAATCAAAATCTGCACTATAAGAAGAATGGTTATTAGAAGATCAATATTGCAATGGCAGTGTTTGTCTATTTTGAAAACATTTTGTACGCTAGAATCATGTGTTATATCATCATGAATGAATACTTTTTTAAACAACCAACTTCGGCCAACCGTTTCCCTTCCAGATGTCCATATCTTTCAAAGGAGGAAAAGAATGTAACTCTAAGATCTAAATTCAAAAGGCATAGTTATCACAGTACTTGAAAGGTAAAATCTTGGTTTTCAAATTTCTCTTCATAATAGATTAACAATCACCAAATGCAAAAACATATACCTGCACAGCACCCTTGACATTCCTTGATCCTCCAAAAATGTTAAATCAAAATTGACCAACTTATATGATTAGGACAGAGGCCTAATGTTTTGATCTCCTGCATTAAAGCTTTTGCATGGTGGTAATCAGTACCACAGGCCTTCATCAGAATATTGTATGTTGCAGTAGTGGGTGTAAAAGGAACACTTTTATATTTAAGTGTGCACGATCAAAATCAGATCCACTGCCAGCCACATTAGTAGTATAACTTTTTTGTGAATGGTCTCCACCTATATTTATCTTTCCCTGATAATCTTTTCTATAAAATTTCTTAGATGAACTTGCATTCCAGATTTGGAATAAACGGAAGGCCCTGTTGTACTGGCAAGCCTCAACGCATGCATCAAGACCAATGTTGCAACCTTGTGTATTTGGTTTGCAACCAGCCAGAAGAATCTCTTCAAATAATAGGATTGCCTGTTCAACAAGACCTGCACTGGCACATGCATTTATTAATGATGACCACGTAACTGTGTTGGGAGTAACACCAGCTGCAAGCATATCTTCTTTAATTTCCAGTGCCATTTGCCACATCTTTGCATCAGCAAAGACCTGTCATTTGATGCAGAATATAAAGATACCAGATAAGAAATTTTTCATCTGTATATAATGTACAGGAGAAGTGTAAAAAGTATGCAAGAGCAGTAAGAATGTAAGATATTAGACACATAATGTCCATTTTAAGACTGAAGTATATTTATTATAGATAAATAATACCTTAATTATTGTGCTATATGTGAAAACATCTAGTTTCATACTCCTGTTGATTCCAAATGGTGTACCTCCCTATAAATTTCCTGGGCCAAATCAACTCTTGAAGCACGACAACAAGACTTCAAAATGATGTTGTAAGATGTCATATCAGCAGCAACACCAAGATTTTGGACATATAATACGAAGCAGATAAAAGAAACTTTCTTGTTGATAAGAATACATTATTAAACTTCCGAGTATGTTCAACTAGTTTTTAGCATAGAAGAAACACGAGATCATCTCCAACTACAATAGAGTACAAGCCTAAGTTGTTTAGTATGTGCTCATTTGTGTGCCAGCTTAATGGAAGCGCTATGATGAGTTTTAGATTCCTAACCAGTGTATACCTCCAGACACTATTGATTAGTGAGACCAATGGACCAATACTAGACAAAATGTACCTTTTGTTGGAGAACACTTTTCACATCAATAGCAAAATTATCATTCAAATATTAATGAGAAGAAAAGATAATAAATTTATTTTACAAATTCAAAAGGCAACACATTTTTAGGAGGATATATGCTAAATCAAGTAAATAAAGAATATAGTTCATCTTAAATTATTCAAAAGCATAAGGAAAAAAGACGACTGTCGGCGAGAAAGAGAGATGATAGTCCCCACTCTCGAACAGAGGATCCAGTGGGATCTCGAGCATCATTTATAAATTATGAAAGAAAGATGAAGCAAATAGAAACATAAAAACAACCAGCTTTAGAAAAAACTGTACACCTAGTCTACTTGAGGAGCACATAGTGAAGAATATATATTTATGCATGCTAGAGTAGATTTGCTTATTTGTGTGTCACAAACATGCAAGAGAGAGAAAAAGAGCATTACTTGCATATGTTTGTAGATCTGCAACGTGTAGCTCAAGTCACGAGCATCATTAACATTCATGAGACTGTTGAAAACATAAAGATTTGGGGTAATCTTTTGAGTTCGTAAATCCTGCAACAAATAAAAATGAAAAGGCAGCATAAGAACATCCAGAAATAGCCCGGTATTACTACAAGTCTGCTGTTCAAGAATCAATTTGTAGTTGTGATAGAGAACCAAAACTAGATTAACAAAAAGTTTTTACCTGACATTCTGACCATGTAGCCACATAATTGATATTGTCTACAAGTTAAAAAATTGCTCAAGCATGGAAATCAATTTTAAAGCTAGTCATTGAATATCGATACAGATAATATTACTCCTTCCCTTGAAACCAATATAAACTTGATTTTAACCCAACTCTTAAATTTTAATAGCCCATTGCACTTGCAAAAAAGATGCACACTTTAAGTACCATACAAAAATCTTCCTAATTCATCCTTAAGCAAATGTGAAGTGCTAACATCAAACGGTCATTTAAGTAAGGCAGGCCATCACTATCAAACTTTATCAAAGATATAAATGGTTGATATGAGAATGTTATGGATCTAGCCATTATTCCTCAGTTGAATAAGCTTCTACATGATGATGGACCCCAAATAAGTTTTACTGTTAATCTTAATACTCATACAAAAGATAATCCAGTACTTAGAGAACAATGCCAAATGACTAGTTATTAAATTGAAAGCAACAACTCAGATACACATGCCTATACACACAAGTGTTATCTATTAGAGATGCTAAGCATGTAAGAGATAAACAACTAAGTGTGTGAAGCTTGTGAACTAGTGTTAGCAAGTACCTCATAAATGGACCTCGCCTCAAGAAGTCGCTACAAAGACCACATACATCTATTATTGTGCAGTAGATGTACATATTAAGACTACCCACATCTTGCTTGGATGCTTCAAAGATATTCAGAGCAGACACCAAGTCACCTATATTCCCAAATTGAAGAATTATGATGCAGAATAATATATTAGCATTTGGAAAATAATGAGCATACCGCACAGAATGTGATAAATGAGGTACAAGTAGTGGCAAAACATGCATGAAACCAAGATACATATCTAATTTCAGTTATGTGCTATCATTTGTAGTGGGAACATAATTTTGTTGACAAATTAATAAAGGATTTCACTATTCTTTTTTTCCTTTTAGCCTTTAAATATAGATGGTTATGCCTGTGCAAGGAAGACATGGACAGAAAATAAAATTAAAAAATGAGTAAACAGTATCATCAAAGAAAAGCAGCGAGTCCTGAAAATCTTCTTGTAGGAAATGGACAGAAGAGAATAGTTTAAATTCAGTAAATATTAAGAACACAACATAGCAGTTGGAGTCAGCACATTGAAAAGGGAGTCCATAAGTTAGACCTTTTTTGGGGGGGGTATGTGGTGGTAAAATTTAAGAAACTCAACTAGTTCTGTAGGACAAGATGTTGATCAGCTACCAACTTTTTTTAATCATTATGATTTGTTACATTTATTAGAATATAACCTGAAAACTCTCAACTAACACATTAAAATGCACATACGCACATCCTGCTAAGACAAAGTAATAAAAAATATATCCAACCTTTTCATTTTCATATCTGATGATACCTATGTCTCCTTGATTTCTTCATAGGGACATGAATAATATATAAATTGGAATATAAGATTCACTCCATATATTATGAAGGACTGCATGTGTATAAGATACATCAAAGGGATAATGCTGAAATCAATGTCATGTTAATAGAAGTCTCACTTGAGTCTGCAGCTGTAACAAGATAAAGCAAAATAAACATCCACGTCTCCTTGTAGTGATCACAACTAAAAAGCAATCTTGATGTTCTGTGAAAGATTATTTCATTCATGCAATCCAGTAAAGATGAATTATTGCAAAGGTTGGATATAATGAGACCCTTGTACAACCATTCATGGCAACATTTAATAGCAAGAGAGAACATAAAGAAAATTAACCAGATATGTTAGGATAATTAAAGTTGGCAAACAAAATTGGCCAGCAAACTGGGTGTAGTAGTTATAGCCAAAAGCCAAATTTGAGCTGACCCATTAATAATTGTTTTAATTTTTCTAAATAGGAAAATAATGGAGTACATAGCAATTGATTCAGGAAAGGAAACTTATTAAAAAAAATGAGTTGGTTCATGCTTTAAGTCTTAGAGAAAGAAGACAAATATGTAGGATGACATGATAGATTATATATTAATTTAGTTCCATACATCAAACTGAATATACTAAGAAGATGAACACGTTGAAGAACTAAGAAGATGCATAGACATGAGAGCACATAATTTATGGTAGGCAGTATGCATAGTATAAAACAAAAAACAAATCAAAACATAAAACCCTGAACCCTGAACCAACAAAACATCTATCATGACAAACTGTACAATGCAAGTTATCTCCTTGGCTACAAAAAATCACAAGAGACACTAATAAAGAAATCACAAAATAATAATACAAGAAAATGAAAAACAAGAAATTACCACCGAGAATCCCCATTAAATCAACAAGTTCCTCCACTTCACCGCGTTTAACAATCCGGCAACATTCTCTCCGAAACACCCTCTTTGCAGCCCCGTCAAACAACTCCAAAGAACCAATCCCTAGCTTCTGAGCACCACCCAACGCATCCACCAGTCTCCTAATCTCCCCTTTTTCTACCATTTCAACAACTCCCGTCGAAACAAGCTCGGAGTTGAGCAAAGCCATGAATTGGGAGGATTTTACGCTTCTCCCAGAAGTAATCGAGAAGAAACCGCGCAAAAAAGGGCGAAAACAGTGGGAAATGGTCATGTACCGGACATAACCCATATAACCTGAGGGAACCTGAAAACCGATCCCAAAACGGGCTCCGACCCGTAACTGTACGAACTGTAAAATCACCAAACCGTAACTGTACGAACTGTACACGGCTTCCGAACAGCAGGGAAGGAATAACCGCAGGGAACCAAAAGCCGCGCGTGAAGGCGCGTCAAAACTCCGATCGAGCTTCCTCCGGCCAAAAAGCCCCGATCGACTCTGATGCCGCTGATGACTCTGGCAGTAGGCCTCAGAAGGAAGGTTTCAGAAGTGAGTATTAATTGTGGGGATTTTTTATAGGGGAGAAAGCTAGGTCAGTGGCAGGGTGGTGAAAAGTATGAAGATGGAGAGAGGAGGAGGAAAGTAAAGTTCATAAAAACGGCAAAGAAGCTCTACCTGACGACTTACTTGATTGAAAGTCGTGCACTTTGATAGGCCAATGGCAGGGTGATTGAATATCAATGTTAAGCTAATACTCTTATATTTTTATTTCATAATGTTTTGATGATTAAAAATTAATACTTTAAGTGGATTAACTAAAATTAATTTGACAAGTTATTTTTGTAAGTTGTGTTTTGTAAGAGTTTAAGTATGGGTAGGGGTGAAAATAATTTCGAGTTAATTCGAACACCCTAATGCTCAAGCTCGACTCGTATTAAAAAATTTGTGTTCAGGTTCGACTCGAATTTAAACTGATAATTTTTAAGGATGTTCAAGTTCGATACGATACTACTCGGCTCGGAGTTACTTGACTTGTTTTCACAATGATTAATTCGCGAGATTTTCTATTCGAGCACGAGTCTGAGATGGATACATAAGAATAAAAACTTAGAACTTGGATAAAAACTTAGACACTATAATGAGACATCATTACTTTGATGGATATGGTCAATGCAATGTTACTAAGGTTCAGAGCACTCGAGAACTTGGGAGGATACAATTTTAATTTCTTACTTTATTTTGAATCGAGTAACCATGAAGGATAATGAAAAAACCCTTTTTTGAGTTAGGAAAAAAGAAATCTCCTCGACTAAATTTCTTAAAAGTGTAGGAATATTTAACAAAGGAAGTCATGCCCGAACCAAAAATCAAGTAGTCGTGGACGGCTGCTTGACTACCCAAATCAAGTAGTGACATTTGTGCTTAAAAGCAGCTAGATCGACAATGATGAATTCTAACAATGCATTTTCAGCAATGATGATGAAAAATGGTTGTGTTTTGAAATTATTGTTTCTAAGAATATAAGTTTGGGTAAATTGTAAATATTTTTTGATACTAATATTAAATACTCATACTACAACTACATACCATAATTTAATACAAAATAGTGTTTGAATTGCGTGTGTATAAGTAAATATATGCAACATGAAAAAACAAAAAAGTCAAAACCAATTAGTGAGTTAGTCAAAATAGTTTATTATTAATGTCGGGTTAATAAAATTGTAGCGTGTTTATTTATTTTGTTCTACACTATTTTTTTCCTTGATAATTATTAGTTTATCATTCTTTGTTCAAATAAATAAATTAGGATGAGCTTAATTTTTAAATAAAAAATATGGAAAAGTCCATAGACCAATTCAACCTATTGTGTATTGGCCCATGGGCCTTACTTTGCAACTCAATAAAAGATGGGCCTTGTGGTCCAACCCATATTGTCCCAGAACATTCATGGCCTATCTATTTGGGCCAGCCTAGCCCAGCTCATTTGACAGGTAAAAATCCCCCCTTCTTTTATTAAACGTTTTACCCCAAGCAACAAACGTGCATTTGTATGTAGAATGAGTCTAACAACTAACTAGGATAAGAAGTGATGCCGTCTACTCCAAAGAACGGATCAGTAGTTCCAGAAGAAGAAGGAGATGAATTCAATTCATCAGTGAAATTCGGGACTCCGGAGGCATTAGAACACGTCCGAAAGCTAACCGACGTTGGTGCGATGACCCGTCTCCTCCATGAATGCATTGCCTACCAGCGAGCCCTAGATCTCCAACTCGATAACATCCTCTCCCACCGCTCCGATCTCGACAAGCAGCTCTCCCACCTCCAGAAATCCTCCGACGTCCTCGAAATCGTCAAATCCGATTCCGACCACATGCTCTCCAACGTCCGCTCCACCTGCGATCTCGCCGATCAGGTCAGCGGCAAGGTCCGCGAGCTCGATCTCGCTCAGTCTCGTGTCGATGACACTCTCCTCCGCATTGACGCCATTGTCGAGCGCGGCAATTGCCTCGACGGCGTTAAGAAGGCTCTCGATTCCGAAGATTTCGAATCTGCTGCGCATTTTGTTCAGACTTTCCTCCAGATCGATGCCAAGTACAAGGACCCAGGATCCAATCAGAGAGAACAGCTCTTGGCATCGAAGAAACAGCTCGAAGGTATTGTTCGGAAGAGATTATCTCTCGCCGTCGATCACCGGGATCATCCGGCGATCCTCCGATTCGTCAGGCTGTTCTCCCCTCTAGGTTTAGAAGAAGAAGGATTGCAAGTGTACGTTAGCTATCTGAAGAAAGTCATTTCCAGGAGATCTAGACTCGAATTCGAGCAATTGGTTGAATTGATGGAGCAGCAGCATCAATCTTCATCCTCTGTGAATCAAAATCAGGTAAACTTCATTGCATGCTTGACAAATTTATTCAAAGATATTGTTTTGGCAGTTGAAGAAAATGATGAGATTTTGAGGAGTCTATGTGGAGAAGATGGCATCGTGTATGCCATCTGCGAGCTCCAAGAAGAGTGATTCTCGTGGTTCCCTCATTCTAAAAAAGTATATGGAATATCGAAAGCTAGCTAGATTAACTTCTGAAATCAATTCTTTTAAGAGTAATTTGCTCTCTGTTGGAGTAGAGGGACCGGACCCAAGGGAGATTAAAATGTTTTTGAAAGAAATTCTATCACTGACCCAATTGGGTGAGGATTACACAGAGTACATGGTGTCAAAGATTAGGGGCTTGAGTTCTGTTGATCCGGAGTTGGGTCCGCGAGCCACAAAAGCTTTCAGAAGTGGAAATTTTAGTAAAGTTGTTCAGGACATTACTGGTTATTACGTTATTTTGGAGGGTTTCTTCATGGTGGAGAATGTGAGAAAGGCTATTAAGATAGATGAGCATGTGCTCGACAGCCTTACAACTTCAATGGTAGATGACGTGTTTTATGTTCTGCAAAGTTGTTGCCGAAGGTCAATATCCACTTCAAATATTAACTCCGTCATTGCAATTCTCAGTAGTGCTGTGAGTTTGTTAGGTAGCGAGTATAATGAAGCTTTGCAGCAAAAGATGAGAGAGCCTAATCTTGGAGGAAAGCTATTCCTGGGTGGTGTTGGCGTGCAGAAGACTGGGACAGAGATTGCTACTTCTCTCAATAACATGGATGTCAGCAGTGAATATGCCCTTAAACTTCGCCATGAGATTGAAGAGCAATGTGCAGAGGTGAGTGCCAAATAATCTTCTCATTTAAATGCAACTTAGGCTACTTTTTTTTTAATAGTATTCAATGTTCTAAAAGTCGTTAGGCGGGCGGCCGAGGGGGGCTAGCGCCTAGGCTAGGCGGAATTTTTTATTTTAAACCAATTTTAATATTTTATCTTACATTTATCCAAACAAAACAATAATATAAAGCAAAACAATTTATAATAAAGATAATAAAAGCCTTTGCTTAAAGTTCAAACACATATCCATATTGCTAATGTCAAATGTCAAACACAAACATGCAATTGTTCAAAGTTCAAACATATTTTTAACGTATTAGTTTTATTCACAAATAAGATTGCTATTAAATAATAAAATTTAAAATTTCAAGAATTTAATTTAATATTAAAACTTAAGAAACTAAACATAAATTAAATAATTATATTGAATTAAACTAAATATTATAAATGTATCATCATTTGTATAATTTGAAGTTGGTACAAGTTCAAAAAATTACAACTATAATAAAATTATCCATTTTGACTTGATATTGTTCACTTCTTGTTGTGATTTAATATATTACAACCTGTATTATGAATATGGTAAATCATTAGAAAAATAAATATATCAAGATCTTGTTTGGGTAGTTATTAAAATAAAAAAAACTCCGCTTGCCTAATTTTTTGGAGGAACTTTTTTGCCGCATAGGTGAGGCTCCAAGGGGGACCTAGCCTAGGCGGGGATTTTTAGAACACTAATAGTATTAAGCTTTTCCTTGATCTTACCCTTTATTTAATATTGGGATGCATATTTGTTTTGTCTACTGCATATTTGTCGTAATTAAAATTGCTTTTAGAAAGTGAAGAAAGCTAGTGGTCTATGTATGTAAATTGTTCAAAATCTTTTAGTTCATCCATAGAAAGTGTTGCATGAAGTGATATTGATGTCACAACTGAATTATGCTATTGAGTTTTTGAGGCATCAATTACCAAATATGATATCCCTCTACTCATATTTTCGGCACCATTTTCTCCTAGCTAGAAATTATTCCAATCTGTGGTCCATTAGCTTAATAGTACTCCAATTCCAGCTCTCATGTGTTTTTCTTCTAGGACTTGTAAATATTCGGTTTAGTTTACTTTTGAAAATTTTCGGTTCGACTAATTTTGGCCTAAAGAGAGATTCCAGTTTACTAAGAATAGTTCTGGATTAATTAAATTTGTTGCTCCTCTGAATTAGTGACAAAATCAGCATTCTTTTTCCAAGCAAAATATGGATTATGAGCTGAAGATGCTGGACAGTCTTATTCACCATTTACTGTATATGGCTTGCTAGTTCCCAATCTTGAATAGCTTCTATATGTCTTTATATTTAATTCAGGCCATCGGTAGCTTTTAAATGTATATGGTATTGAGCTTTGTGGTGTTCCTAAAGAACTTGACAATTGACATATGGATTCAGGAGAAGGCTTAGAAGATACTCCTCCATCACACAATATTTGAAACACTTTTTAGAGGCACAAATTTTAAGGTGTGCTAAATTCATATTCGATACTATATATATATATATATATATATATATATATATATATATATATTTGTGTGTGTGTGTATATATATATATTATTCTTATTTTTAATAAATTGAAATGTTATATTTTTAGTTATATTATAAATATTTAAAATATAATTGGCATGCCTTAGAATTCGTGCCACGCACACCAAAAGAGTGTTGTAAATAATTCTGAAGGGGAAGATGATGACGGACAATAACCGGAGACCTAAGATTGAACTTGCCTCAATTGTCAAATTATAATATTCAGCTTAATTAAATTTGTGGGGATTACAATACTTGTATAGAAATCCTAAGAGTTAGACACCAAGTAAACTTGGAACTAAATAAAATTCCAATACTAGTATATCACTAAGATAAGTTTCTTATAATGGAGTACATATCAAAAAACTTTTCAACTTTAACTACTAATAATTCACAATAACTCTAATAAGCTAATTGCATTCAATTTATGCATAACAATACAAATCATTTTACTAATAAGACCTTGCAATTTTTACCAGTCTTCTTTTCTGATCCGTGTCATATTTCTTCTCGTGTGTTCGTTAATTTAGTACTGGAAAAATTACATGAAAACCAATGTGCAAATAAAGCCATCAGTGTCATTTTAATGTTGATGCTTGATATCCCTAGTTTGATGTGTTAACTAGAATAAATATGTTTATTAGGTATTCCCTGCACCAGCTGATAGAGAGAGGGTTAAATCCTGTTTATCTGAATTGGGCGAAATGAGCAACAGTTTCAAGAAGGCGTTGAATGTTGGAATGGAGCAACTTGTCTCAACTGTGACACCTCGAATCCGTCCCGTATTAGATAGTGTTGGAACAATCAGTTATGAGCTATCTGAGGCCGAGTATGCAGACAATGAAGTGAATGATCCATGGGTGCAGAGACTTCTCCATGCTGTTGAGACCAACATTGCATGGCTCCAACCTTTGATGACTGCCAACAATTTTGACTTATTTGTTCATCTGGTCATTGACTTTGTTGTAAAAAGGCTTGAAGTGATCATGATGCAGAAACGATTCAGTCAGCTTGGAGGCCTTCAACTTGACAGAGATGCTAGAGCTTTAGTTAGCCATTTTTCTGGCTTGACTCAGAGAACTGTTAGAGACAAATTCGCGCGTCTTACCCAGATGGCAACTGTCTTGAACTTAGAGAAAGTATCTGAGATTTTGGACTTCTGGGTTGAAAACTCAGGACCTATGACCTGGCGATTAACTCCAGCTGAGGTGAGGAGGGTGTTAGGCCTGAGAATCGATTTTAGACCCGAAGCAATAGCTGCTCTAAAGTTGTAATCCCTGTTGTAATGTTTATGATTTCCTTTAATAATAGTAATAGATTCTTTTCTGAGATTTTTCAAGTAATCTTATACTGTAAAATGCAATTTGTGTCCTCAATTTTTATTTATAAATTGTGAACTTTTGAGGATTCAGTTAGACATGTATCTGAGTTTCATTCATTATATCCAATAAAATGTTGCAAAAGCCCTGAGGTTTTAATTGCTCATTCTTGTAATGCTACTATGTACTCACTTTTACCTTTTAAGGCTTCCACTTGTTCTACCCTTCGTATTCATTTTATTAAGCCGGCCTAGAGTTGACCTCAACAGGATCTTCTTTACTAGCTTATTTTCCAGTATTAGCTGGGGATAAAGTGAGGGGCTTATGCTGCAATAACAGGTTCTTCTTTACTCGCTTATTTTCCAGTATTAGTTGGGGATGAAGCGAGGGGCTAATGCTGCAACATTTTGGTCGACTTGTAACATTGTGGGACTCTTAGTTTTCTGTCATGCGTCGTCCTCTAGCTAAAGTTATTTTCTGCAAATCCTATGTACATATATATGCTCACGCAGCAGGTTGATCTAAACCAGATATGAAGGCAGTTTAAAGAAATTAGTAGAATCCAGGTACGGGTGTAATATTAATTTGCTTCACCAAGATGGGTTTGGTGACTTTGTTTTGCAGCATGCATTTCCTAAATTCATACCAATTGATTAACTGGATTCTTGCCTCGGTGTGTAAATTTGAATCTGAATCGTCTATTCTGGTGATAATAGTCAATCTTCTTCTACTAGTAATATTTTGGCCAATTTTCTGATAGTAATATTTGTTGACCAATGTCCGGACAACCTTTTGCATTAAACCCACAGAATGTCTGAAAGTACTATTGCACCACAAAATCTTCTGCTAGTAATATTTTGGCCAATTTTCTGATAGCAATATTTGTTGGCCAATCTTCTACATCTGTTTTCATGGCAACAAGGACACAGCCTTTTGTACACAAAATGTCTGAAAGTTCTATATTGCATCACAAAAACTTCTGCTGGTAATATTAAGGCAAATTTTCTGATAGTAATATTTGTTGGCCAATCTTCGGCATGTGTTTTCATGGGCAAAAAGGACCTTTTGTATTAAACCCACAAAATGTCTGAAAGTTCTATTGCACCAGGTTGCTTGTCAAAACCAAAATGGTTCTCAACCTCGGGCTTCAGTTCAAATACTGCTCCACAGAATAAAACCAAGAAAGCAAACAAAAGATCATCAAAGGCCAAAACCGTTTGGGGTTGCCATTTCAAATCACTAGTCCAATGGATAACGTTACATTACATTCATGATTCATGAACAAGAGAGAAACAAAACCAAAATTGAAACTGAGAAAGCACCTAAACAGCAAATCTTGCCAATATGTGGGCCTAATTCATCTGGCAAAGTAAAACTTGGTGATTGGCATCAGTAACTACAGAATGTCATTATGTATCTATCAATTATGAAATCCAGCTTTCAAGGGTGAAACGACTACTAGTCTGAGAGGTCAGACCTGAGCAGTGCCTTCAGTAAACTTTGGATCCTCACATCTGTACTTCCCATCAGGTCCAATTCCAAAGCCTTTTGGATCTGCAAAAACATTCTCCAGCAGCTGGCTTCTAGATGGAGATGGACTTTCATCTGCAAACTCAACAGCTTCCTCGATCACCTCATCTATCTTCTTCTCAATGGCCTTTAACTCTGCTTCAGTGGCCAGGTTGTTTTCAACCATATATTTCTTCAAGGCTGTGATAGGATCTCGAGCAGCATAGTGAGCCTTCTCAGCTGCCAAAATAAAAAGGTGCAAGGCATGAGACCTATATATAGCTAGTTGTGGCGACCGCATTATTTGGGCCAATGCGTCTCAGGCTGTGTACATAGATAAATGGACGCGCCAGATTTAAAAATTATTTTGCCTTCCGCCCCTATTAGGACCTGATAGGAATTCAATGTGATTTTACCAAACTTATCTTGACTTAAAAGTAATAATTATACCATCATCAGTCTCCACACCAGTGTTCCCCTGAAAAGTCCATTAGTTTCTACTCTCTCTCTCTCTCGCATCTCATAGTGTCACCGCAAACAGCCCAGCAGGAAAGGGGATTATATACTAAATCTTTTGAAATTGAGGTCACTTTGATAAAATTACATTTCGTTTACATCTGGTAGTACTAGTGATGGGGACGGGTTTTTTGGGATAAAGGATTAATATCACACAGACAATTCTCACGTAAAACTCAATCAATTAATCATTCAATGTCTCCAAATAATGAAGTACATCACTATTTATAATATTCCTAAACAACTTTCCTAACCTAAATTGGACTTTAATACGATAACTACAAATTAAAGAAATTAATTAAAGTACAACTTCCAACTCATATAGGCTTCCATAGCCTTTTATATTGTTCTAACCAATTTTCACGTACTCGTCCTACATCATTTCTCCTCCGCTGAAAAAAACTCGACTCCGTCGAGTTATCAACACAAGAACAATCACGTCGGATCACCAAGGAAGCCTTTGCAAGCTTCAAATTTGGCATGTCGAGAGTGCAAGTAAGAGTGAATTTGGTATTGCCTTTGATAATCGAATAGATATTAACACGAGCATCATCTTGCGCGTGACGATCTCATAGCCACTTACGCCTAAGATAATGTGACAAACTGTAAGGGGTAGAACATCACACATAACGATATCCTTAAACTTGCCAACGGAAAATGTAACCATACACCTCAGGGTAACCCGCAACTTTGTATTGGTAATCTATGCAACATCATACGGCTCCGGGTGAGGCTCAACTTTTAACCCAAATTTCTTAACTTTTTCCTCAGAAATAACATCTGTACAACTCCCAATATGAATCACAAAAGAGCACATCTGTCCTACACATATGACTCTCGTCTGAAAAATTCGCCCACAATGAATTTTAGGATCATCCTTATGTTGTTGGGCAACAAGTAAAGGTCGAAGAACACCTAAACATCCTTCCAAATGAGCATCAGCTTCTAAATCTTGCTCATCGGGCTCATATTCGCTGCTCATCACTTGCAAACCTCTTTGTTTATGTCAGCTTTTCCACATGCTTTGTCAACAATAGCAAGTTGCCTAGAGGGAAAAGATGCAACATTCATCTTTGGGGAAGAACACTCAAAAGACATGTAACCAAAAACCACTACGCTTATACCACCCTGGGCAAATAATTGTTGCTTGCATTAAAAGAACTCAGATCGCTAGTAGCTGAAGAGCTTGTTGATGATCTTTCCATTGACCTATTTAAAACAGGCTCCACAAAAGTACGCTCCCTCCGAGTTTGGACTTGTATTGGAGGCCTAACAGAATTCCTTTTCAAATTATCCTGACGGTACATGGATATTAAAACTTTTTCAACCCAAGGAAATTCAGACCGTATAACCAAACTGTAGAACATTGAAGTATACTCAGCTACAGATTTACTTCCTTGTACCAACTCAGTTAACTGCAAATATGCTAGCTGCTTATAATCCGAAGGTACAAAACGCCG
The DNA here is from genome assembly GCA_020205605.1 of Panax ginseng. Lineage (NCBI taxonomy): Eukaryota > Viridiplantae > Streptophyta > Magnoliopsida > Apiales > Araliaceae > Panax > Panax ginseng. Next base: position 105,424,161 of record CM035142.1, on the reverse strand, counting down.
TGTCATTGCAGCTTTCATATCCTCCCATCTTCTCGCAGTTGTATGCAAATTTCGTTGATGTTGATCCCACCAAATTTGAGTTGTTCCGTTCAACTTCGCTTCAACAAAGAAGAGTTTACTTTCATCGGATAATTCATACCAACGAAAGAAGCTCTCCAAACTATGAATCCAATCGAAGAATGTTTCGGAACCATTATCGCCATTAAAATCTCCAACATCTAATTTTGCTCCTCTATCCATCCTAGGATCTGGAACATGGTGATTAACTCGTGAATTAGGGTCATGCTCCTATAGTCTCGTATGATTAAGATCTGGGATGGGGTCTTCAAAAAATTTAGGAGCATCTTCTTGTCCCTTATCTACGCGTTCCGTGAGTACATCAACTTTTACTGTAAGTGTTTTAATAGAAGCCTAAACATTTGCAGTAAGTGTTGTGATTGAGTCTTCAATCCTCTTGAGACGTTCATCTTGTTGTAACATATAATTATCAAGCTTGACGTTAATTTCTCCAGCATTAACCATGGTTTCTTTGAATAAATATAGACTTTTTTTTGCTCTAGAGACTTGAGTGCAAAAAGTATAAAGAAACAAGATGAACTGAAACTACTGAAACTTCAGGGGCTGAAATGAAAGAAAATGAAACTATAGTGATTAATATGTAAAATTGCAGGGGTATTTTTTAGATTTTAGAAAACTTAAGGGACTAAATTAAAAAACTATCAAAACTTTGGGGTACCTAATTGTAATTTACGAGGAAAGATCATATCAAAAGGCTATTTGCCTTTATCTTCTTGTATCTTTTACGTGTGAAGAAGTCTGTTGGTTCCTTTACGTAAGAAGAAGTCTGTTCGTTCCTTCACGCAAGACACGGAGGAAATAAAAATAAAGAAACCTTGATCGATGGAGAAGAGAGCAACGGCGACAAGAAGAGGCGGCTGTGGTGGCAACGACTATTTTCTGCTTCTTTCTTTCTTTCCTTCCTTTATTTTTTTTTCTTTATCTTCTTTTAGGTTTTGTTTGGAAGCTAGTTGGGGTAGGTCGATATTGACGGCTAGGGTTTTAAGAAGTTTTGGGGTGTTCAATTTGGTATATGGCGGTGCTGACTACTAAGGCAGATTATGTTGGTTTGTTTGTGTACTATTGACGGCTCAAGGCAGTGAATAACGACTAATGGTTTCTGACTTTCTGCAATGGTTTAGGGTTTGGGTTAGGCTCTGTTTGGCTGGATGGTTATGTTGGCTTATTTGGCAGCTTAAAGGCTTATGCGAGAGTTTATGTTTCCTATTTGTAATAAATTTGGGACTTCTGGAAATTGATAACAGGAACAAAAATTGCAATTAATAAATTGCAAACCTTGCTTTGATACCAAAATGATGGGGACGAGGGTTTTGGGATAAAGGGTTAATATCACACAGACAATTCTCACGTAAAACTCAATAAATTAATCATTCAATGTCTCCAAATAATAAAGTACATCACTATTTATAATATTCCTAAACAACTTTCTTAACCTAAATTGGACTCTAATTCGATAACTACAAATTAAAGAAATTAATTAAAATACAAATTCTAACTCATATAGGCTTTCAAAGCCTTTTATATTGTTCTAACCAACTTTCACGTATTCGTCCTACATAAATTAGTAGCGGTACGCGGGAGTAATAGGGGCAGAAGGGTTAAAAGATTTAAATGTAGCGTGTCTATTTATGCAATGGACTGCCAGAGATGCATTGGCCAGAAGAGTTACCATAGTCACTGGTTGCCAAGGATCACTGCCATAAAGGTGCGTACAGTGATTTCCTTTTTAAAAATCACATCCGTCAAAGACTCAAAACGGATTGACTACTAAACACTCCATAGTCAACTTTTGATGTGGATCACTGGCCTATATAACAAACTACTCACTCATCCCGATTCAAGATAGAGTTAATACTTCACTTGCACAGTTTAAGAAAGAGTAGTACTTTACAATACTTTTTTTTGGTACCTGTCCTAAAGTATTGCATTCATATATTAAAAGGGGCCACAAAATTGATTATTTTAAATTTCACACATAAGATAAAGTAAATTTGAACAATTGATGCACTGTACAAGAGTCTTTTTCTGAAAATTCTTGGCCACCAGATCTGAAGATAGTTCAAAACCACCCTATATTGAAGTTCTAAATGTGCCACGAGATGCAAAATACACACATTGAAATATGTATCAATTTAACTAGATGGTAAACATAGACGTCTATATTTCTCCTAAAAGAGTCTTGACTTTCGAATCAGGACACTCCATTTCGTACTGAAGATTATTATCATCACAATCCAAAGACAACAGTATACTTCAGCTACCAGTCAAAAACGTCTGATGTGGTGTGATATAATTCATTCAAATGTACTGCCAGCTAAAATAGCAAGGACACATCGGTTATCCAATTTAAAAACCTTCATTGTCATTGTAGTAAAACAAAAGGAAAAAGTTTAAACCTAGAATCGGAGAACAAAATGGTATTAAAACCATGACTAATGGTATAGCCTCAGTTTAAAGTTTGAACTGAATGACATTTCAATTTTCAATCTCTGACCATCATTTCCCATGATGTATAAAGATTCGGATGAGGATCTATACAGATGGTTATTCCTAAATCACAACTGAAGCATTAAAACATTCATGAGGCTTCTTCAAACCGTGTCCTGAATATACGGTTCTCTAGAGATGAAGCAGAAACAAGGAACCTCATGATGTAATAATATATGGCAAGGTTACTTATAACAATAATAATAGAAGGAAAGGTTAGAGTAACATGCTGAAAATCAAAGATAAAAAATGGAAAATTGACAATGGCGTGTATTTACCAACTTAGTGATTGAAAAGGAGACAACCTGTTACATGGGAACATTGGCAAGAGGATGAATTGTAATAAGGAAATGGATTATGTATGATGAGGAAATTGAGAACAGTTGCAACTGGATGATTTGTGATGAGGAGGGCAGGAACACAGGTAAGTAGATGTTTTGTGTGAGGAGGTTGGGAACACTGGCAAGTAGGTGATTTGATGAGGAGGTTGGGTACACTGGCAAGTGGATAATTTTTATGAAGAGGTAAGGCACACTGGCAAGAGGATAATTGGTGATGAAGAGGTAAGGCACACTGGCAAGTGGATAATTGGTGATGAAGAGGTTGGGCACATTGGCAAGTGTATAATTTGGATGAAGAGGTTGAGCTTCAAGATAACGATATAGAGTTATTGTAGGATGGAACATGCAATATCAAACAACGTCTGGATCTTTTCCAAAGAACAAGTCATTCTTGTTAAGCCAACTATTTGTAGACTGTAGTAACTGAACAACTGTTCTTTTTCCTATCAAGTGATAAGGCTTTTCTCTTGTGTTTTCACCCCGAGAAGTTATATATAGATGAAGATATGTCAAGGCGGCTTCTTACTTCCAAACCAGATCCTCTTAAAAAGGTACTACGAAGCAGGGCTTAATGAATCTATATAAGATGTGGGCAGATAAGTGGAGTCAGGCAAAGAAATATTATTTCAACATTCAGCTCATCTTAAGGATGCATTTTTCATTAATCTAGCAATAGCTTGCAACTTATAATTTGGAAATAGATTCAAATTTAGAAAAATTATGGACGAGGTTCTAATGATAATGGGAAAGTAAAGTGGTTAGAAACTTGCAATTCATTATATTTTAATGTTTATATTTACATTTTCTTTGTGCCCAAACCATTAAAAGTTTCCAAACTCCATTAGGTTTATCATGCATGTACATGTGCTTCCTATAACCTCGTGGAATTCTTGTAAAATATACCAGCCCACATGCTCTAAGGAACCTACAAATCCTGTGTGCACACTGAAATAGAAATGTTTTTTCACTCGTTAATAGCAAACCAGTTCCGCCTAGCTATTCAAAGTGATGGTGAATTTAGCATAAATTAGACATAAAACAACGACACACTAACTGAGAAGGAAAGCATAAATAGACATAGCAGAAGATCAGAACTGAAGCTCACCAGGGTCACGAAGCTCATCAGGATCAGCCAAAGAGTGGCCTCTGAACCTGTAGGTTTCACATTCAATTAAAGTAGGGCCTTCCCCTCTCCTAGCCCTCCCAACAGCCTCCTTTGCCACCTCCCTGACCTTCAACACATCCATCCCATCAACATGAACTCCCGGCATCCCAAATGCTGGCCCCTTCTTCCAAATCTGTGGGTCAGAAGTCGCCCTCAAGTGGGACATTCCAATTGCCCACAAATTATTCTCGACAACGAAAATGATAGGCAAATTCCATAATGCTGCCATATTCAAGCACTCGAAGAATTGGCCATTGTTACAAGTCCCATCCCCAAAAAATGCCATGGTCACATGATCACAATCAGCCTCTTTCAAAACCTCCCTACGGTACTTGCTAGTGAAGGCGGCACCGGTGGCAACAGGAATGCCTTCACCAATAAAGGCAAAGCCACCAAGGACGTTGTGCTCCTTGGAGAACATATGCATAGAGCCACCCTGGCCACGGCAGCAGCCGGTGGTTTTGCCAAAGAGCTCACTCATGACTTGGCGAGCAGGGACCCCTTTGCTCAAAGCATGAACGTGATCTCGATAAGTGCTGACAACAGAATCTTCCTTCTTCAAGAGCTTGATGAAGCCAGAGGAGACAGCCTCTTGGCCATTGTACAAATGGACAAATCCAAACATTTTCCCCCTGTAATACATTTGGGCACACATGTCCTCAAAGGCTCTTCCAAGAATCATGTCCTCATACACCTCCAACCCTTCTTCTTTTGTAATAAGCTGCACAACATCATCATCATGTATACATAAACACATATATGCGCATACGCATCCATAGATGGATTTTTGTTTATGTTACATACAACCAAAAAAAATAGGAACATTATGGAAAAGTGTGATATATTACTAAACTTGGTGCTACAACACATACATATATAAACACCCACAAACCGAATTATGCTATATCTCACTAAAGCTTGAAACTTTGAAGAAAAGGTGTTCAAAGATGATGAGAGAGAAGATAAAGAGATTAGAGACGTAACATACCAGATTGGTGAGGGAAGTGTTGGATTTGAGCTTCTTTTCCTTGACGACATCCGATTTAACGGCAACGACTGCGGAGGATCGGGGTAGGGCAGTAGCTGAATTGGGTCTGGAGATGCGGAATTTGTTGGTGGATCCAAGAAAAGAGGAGGGGAAGAAAGAAGTGGAAGATAATTTGACGAAGGGATCAAAAAGAAGTTTTTCAGGAGATCTGGCGGTGGTGGAGTTGAGAGGCAAAGGATGGATCATAATTTTGGTTGCAGAAGAGAAAGCTGAAGACATTTTTGACGCGCTCACCACTGAATGAATCTCAAAGTTGGTTTCTTTCTTTTATTTGGGGGAAGGAAGAAACTGCGGTCTTTTGAATATATGAATGTGAGAAACAAATGGGGAGATAAAATAATATCAAAAGAAGGAGGAGAAATCGAGAAAGAAAGAAATTGGGGCGGAGAAAACAAGAACAACTTTGAAGTTGTGGAAATAACCGCCTGGAGCGTTGGCTGCTCTTGAAATGAAAAGATGGCCACCGACCCACCTATAACAACAATTTCGGATGTGTTAGCATTAAGTTCATTTTTATGTAAGTTAATCGATTGGTTAATAGAGGGCTGACATGCAAGCGAGATTTTATATGTGTAAGTATTTTATTAGCCAATTGAATAATTTATCCAAAAATAAACTTCATCCTAATCAGATCCTACAATTTCACTAGCTCAATAATGATGACATAGGTTGATATTTTCAAATTCTACATTAATTTATTTAATTAACATGATAATTATAAATTATCTAAAAATATTATTAATCTGTTGTTTTAATAATTTAAATGAATAATGTTGGTTTCAAATGAGACACATTTTAAGACAAAAAAATTTGAAATAATCTGACATTACTTATATTAAATTAACTTGCATGATTTAATATGTAAATGGAATGCTACAATCTCTCTCACTGAAATATTTAATATCTTCATTAGATCCGAACACAAAGTCACAAAGATAAGAAATTTTTCCTTTCTATTCATTGCGGAATAATACTAACAGTATTCGTGTCTGCACTTCAACACATTTTCTTTTCATTGTGAGATAATATCAATCGTATTTGTATGGATCTTGTTATTATGAAATTAATTTTATGGTAAGTTAGTCAATTGATTAATACAGTGCTGACACACAGAGGAAGAGATCACATCCCGCCTGCGTTAATTGACCAAAGTTAACTTCATGCTAACCATTCCCCATTTGTATGAAGTTGACCTAAACTTTTAGAAATCACGTTTTAACACCATATGTAATAATTTACATCAAATTTCGAGTCTGAATCAAATCAAATCAAATCAGACAAAGACTCGATCTAGTGTCCCAGTAAAATCTTTTAGTGTCATTTTAGCTCATTGCAAATCTATCTAAAGTTCATGACCTCAAATCTTATATCAGAAAATACATGATAATTTAATACACACACACACACACACATATATATATATATATATATATATATATATATATATATATATATATAATTCGCTTCTCCAGCGAACCAAAAAAGTGGATCAAAAATGAATCGGCTATATCAACGATATTTTTCGTCGCTATAGTATAGAAAATCATCGCTATAACCGACTATATCTAAGACGACAGTTTGAACCGTCGCTATATCTCAAAAAACCATCACTACAACCCGATTCGTTTTTAGTTCGTCAGAGAAAATTTTCATATATATATATATATATAAAGAGAGAAAGAGATGGATCTAAAGCATACCTCTTACATAACATACATATCTTAAATAACATACATTTATTAAGGCTTAAATATGAATTAGTACGCTAAACTATAGACTATATTCCACTTCGGTAATCCACCTTTCAATTTTGTCAATTAGATGATTGAACTATTAATTTTATTCAATTGCAACAAATTGAGCTTGCCACGTCATAAATTGCTGACGTGACTATTTATGTGGGGCCATAGGAAGCTGATGTGGCTAAAAAAATAGTTTTTTTAATTATGGATTAATTTTTTTTGATATAATGGATGGTAAAATGGTCCAGCAACAATTGAGACAAATTAAACAAATTAAAATCTTCAGAACAATAACAATCGATCTAAACCTCCACCACAGTCGATCTAAAGTAAACCCCAACTCGGTCGAAAAAAATTCTAGCTCAAGAACTGCAAATCAACAATTTCGGCGAAGAAATACTGAGAATCAACGATTCCGACACAATTCAATGGTTCAACGATGAAGTAAGTATTTGATCTAGCTCGTCTCTGTTGCTACTCCTAAAGTAAAAGGCCTACTCTGATCCCCCAAAAAAGTCATAGCATCATTGATCGACTGAAAAGATTTAACGAAAACAAGCTAGCTAGGGTTTCAATTATCTACCCCCCCAAAAAATCCCTCACTGAAAATGGAATTTACTGGTATAGAAGATGAACTGGAGTTGGGCGAGCCTCTTGATTCGATGGGTGAGTCTCCAAGGTGCTACTGTAGGTATGGAGCTCGAATGAACATATCTTGGACTAAGAGTAATCCAGGAAGAAGGTTCTTTGGTTGTCCACAATGGAGCAAGGTATTAGTATTGTAGTAATGTAGTTTTTGGTTGGCTGAGTTTTCTCTTATTTTCTAAAAACATTAAAAATACACTTGTGTTGGAATTGTATTATTTTTTTATGTTTTAGATGGGTTTTTATCAACCATGCAGGACAAATTGACAAGCAAACACAGCAACTTCTTTTGTTGGTATGACCAAAAGATTTGTAAAAGGTCTAAAGAAGTTTTACCTGAGTTGAAACTTATGATAAGTGCTCTGAATTTAGAAATAGAAAGGAAGAAGTATGAAATTGAGAGAGGCACTGAAAATTAATTGAATTGGAAAAAAGCAATGAAAAGCTTCATATTGAATGTGCAAAGCAAAGTGAGAGGTTGGAAGGCTGAGAGAGGTGATTGCATTGTTGAGAAGGAATGATAAAATGTGTACTGCTTCAATTAAAGCCACGTTGTTAGGCATGATATTTGTATTCATGTTAGGACAACTGTATGTGAATGATAGTGGTGAATGATTGTAATTTATAGTTTAAATTATGTATAAAAGAACAAGTTTGCAATGAATGGTGCAAGTTAGTTTTAACCTATGAAAATAACAAGTGTTTGTAATTTTGCAATTATTTGGAATGATAAAAAAGTTTGGAATTTTTTGTAAGTTGTTGTGCCTCTTAATTTTTATTGATGACAAAAGTTATTTTGCAATAAATTGTGCAACTCAAGTTGCAAAGTTAGTGCTGCAAAAAGCACTGCTTCAACAAACAGATGCATTGCTGCAATTTGCAGTGATAACACAAATGCATTGATGCCATTAACACCCAAAGCACTGATGCCATTAACACTTAAAAACAATTATTATATAGCACAGATGTATTGCTGCACTTTGCAGTGACTGATTTTTTGGAAAGTGCAAAACACCTAAAACAACTATTATTTCCATTAACACCAAACACCAACAGATGCATAATATTAAAAGCACCAATAATACAATAATACTTCCAAATATAATGACTTTTGCATTAAAGCACTTTGTTCAACATGTACAGACAATGCCACATAGTTGTCATAGATAATGTGTACCACTTACATAAAGTAACCCAACTGTCACAGTTTGCCAAACATAAACCAAAAATACTACTTAGTTTGCCAACAGTAAGCACTTATACTATTTAGCCATGTTCAAATATTACATAATAATTACTTGTTTAAACTCCTACATAATCTAAATAATACTAATAATTCCCATCATGCACAACGTGAACTAGATATCCATAACTTTCTCTTTTGCCTTTGCATCCTGCCTTGCATTCCTTCCATTAATTAATTGATTTGCAGAAATTCAATTTATTCCCCTAGATTGGAATGTAGATGGCCTCATGGCTGACATGGATGTCGTTGAACCTTAAGTATTCCCTTGACTTTGAGGATTCATTGTGGCTGGAGTAGTTGTTTGATTGTGAGGATTTCCTTGACTTACATTAGAACCAGTTGAAATCTAAAAAGCATTAAACAAAAACAATTAATGGTGAAGGGGTGTCAATAAAATATGTAATGTATGCTTTAATAAAGTAAACATGTTAGACTTAAGAGAAAGTATTTACCCTAGTATGTTGTGCCCCACTTGATATGTAAGATTCCCCACTTACAGAGATATATATATATATATATATATATATATATATATACCAAACCCATTTCTACCTCTACTTCTCCCTCTCCCTCTCCCTCTCCCTCTCCCTGGTAGCCTACCTCTTCCTCTTTCCTCTTCCTCTTCCTTGACCTCCAGTGCCTGGGGGCCTACTCCTTCCTCTTCCTCTTCCACCTATTGCAGCTGTAACATCTCCACCTTTCCCTGCATTACTTGATGCTCCTCTACCTGATCCACCTTCTGCAGTTGTAAGAATTAAATTGTCAAATGTTAGTTTCTCTGCAAATCAAGTAAAAAAAAATTGTTTCTTGACTATTAGTTGTAGTTACCTTTTTCCTTTTGAAGCCTTTGAACTGGTGTGTTCTTGAAAGATTCGTGTTATGACTAATCTGATTGCACCTCCGGCATGTCATCAATATTTTTTTTTGACAATCTTCCAATTGCACCTAACTTATGTTCCTCATGTGGATCTTTAATCCTTTGTTTTTTTGGCCTTCTAGGAAGCACTTTAAGTTTTAGGGATAATAACTTCTCCTTGCCTGAAGGTTCCCACAGATCTGGTCAATTTATTCCTTTCAATGGAAACTGGTAAGATGCCAAGTAAGCATATCTCTTAAGCATTGGAGAGATATATTCCTCTGGTTCCTCTACTCATAAATGGTAGCAACTGCATGTCTACAAGGGATACCATCAAGATCCCAAGCTCTGCAAGCACAAGTCTTGTTCACCAAAATTACTGTCCTACCTTCAAGTTCACCATCCCTTTTCACTTCATATCCCTCAAAACCATCCCACTTAGCATCATACAAGAAATTATCATTCTTTGCATCTTCAAATATTTTTCTAATTCTAGGATGCAGTACATCATCACTTCTCAGCATCATTGTCTTCTTTCTTACCAATCTCTTCATAATATGCTCTCTCATATCCTCAAGCATCTCAATTATAGTCTTTTGTCTTGCAACAACTATCCAACCATTGAATGTTTCTGACAAGTTGTTAGTTGTTAGCTATTTTCCAGAATGCAGTCTTCAACTCAAATCCTTTGTTCTTTTTCCTCCAGTTTGCATAGATGTGTCTAGCACAACATCTATATTCAGCTTAAGGTATAATTATCTTGATTGCATTATCCAAATCCTACATAGAAACATGATTGCATTAGCTATATATAACAAACATTTATAATATAGTAAATGCAAAAAAAATGTCATACCTTTTGTTGGTCTGTTATCACGGTGAGACCATATCCTCCACCAAGATAACCTAGATCATCCATTAAAATATGTAAAAACCAAGTCCAGCTGTCTGTGTTCTTAACCTCTACTATTGCTCAAGCAATGGGATACATTTGATTATTTACATCCCTCCCAACTGCACATAACAACTCACCGTTGCATATTACTTTGAGGAAGCATCCATCAAGGCCAATTATTGGCCTACAACCTGTCAACCATCCTCTTTTCAAAGCATCAAATTCTATATAAAATCTTTGAAATCTCCCTGGTTCCTTTGATGACTTCCTATCCACTTTAATTTCAAATGTTGAACCTTTGTTAGCCCTGTTTAATTCCTTCTCATAGTCCTATAACTATCCATATATATCATCAATTGTTGCATAAGCACGCTTGAGTGTTATTTCTCTGGCTCTGTAGCACTGACTCAATGAACTTTTAAATGCTTCTTCACATTCCATTGGAATTCTGAGAGTTTCCAAAATGGACATGATTTTATTTTATCATAATAGTGCTTGGCCAAAAACCTTGCATTTACTTGTCTATTTTTCTATTTATTTGTGCACTTGTGAACGTTGTTATACCTTTTAACAGTAAAAGTGTTCTCATGTTTCAACACACTTGCCCATAAATTCTAAGGACAACCCTGTGCACACTTCATTTGTATCTTATCCCTTGCATTTTTTGGAAACCATACATTGTATTTTTTTTCCAATTGTATATTGTTTCATTGCCTCTTTAAATTCTTTGTGGTTAGTAAATTTCATTCCAACAGAAAATTCAACATTTTTAATGTCGATCTTTGGATTAAACTCAAGATATTTTCTCTTTCTTATATTGGTTGGATCACCTCATCATCTTCATTCTCACTTATTTCAGGTGTGTGCAGCTCATCAGAATCCAAGTCAATTTCATCCCAAGGTTCAGTTGGTGCTCTTTGCCCACCTTCATCAACAGGTCTTTGCCCACCTTCATCAAAATCATTTCCTTCTTCATTTCCTTCGTCTCTTTTTCTTCTTATGTTCATCTTTTTCTCACTTTTTTCCCTCTCATTTGCTGTTCTCAAATTTTGCCTAGCAGCAAGTAACTCTTCATCACTCTCAACTAACCAGTCACAATTACTACTTGTATCAGAGTCTGTATCTCCTTCTCCTTCATACTTTGTATCTTTCTCATTATCAGTCTGAAGCACATCAACCTCAATCTCTTCTACTCCCATTATTTGAATGTTCTTCAATGTTAACATCTTTTAAAATTTCAACAAATCCATCACTATCATCATCTATGTTCTCATAAGTACTTACTATTAGTTCATGGTCATGGTCTGAGTAGATCTCAACAACAGGGTTCTTCTTAGCATATTCACACATGTCAATAACTCATTTATCATAACCTACTGCCCTAAGCCCTTCTGCTAAACTTTGTCTAGAGATAAGATAATATACATTTTTCACATTCTTGCTTCCAAGTATTGTTGAAACATTATCAATAATTATATAATTAGGATCATATTTAAACAATTCACTAACAGTGCCTCCAACATAATAAACTATATCACCATTATTTACTACTTTACCACTATAAGACCCCGAATTTTATGAAATAAAAGTATTCAATTTTTCTTATAATTACTATTCAGTAAATGGTTAAATTGATAAAATTTAAAGTTAAGGGTGATATATGAATTTTTTTTTCAAAATACACAAGTGGTTATAAAATATTCATTGTTATTTGGGAATATTCGTTTGGTCGTGGAATATTCTTTCCGCTTGGGAATATTAAATACGACGCACCTTAAACCATTTGTGGGCCCCATAACAAAATAATCGTCGATGATGAAGAAAACGACAAAATTAAGCTTTTATAAATAATCTACAGTAATCGTTATCAATTAACCTTGTTGGAATACCCGGTTGGTAAAATAAAGTAATACGCGTTGTTGCAGTAAAGATAGATACGATATTACACAGTATTTTTGAATTATTGATCCATACATAAGAATGCACCACTCAATAATTATTCTGATGAATTATATTCAATATTTTATTTTATTGATTCAATAATTGTTGCGTTGATATTTTATATTATTGTTGTTTCAATAATTATCATCGCATAATATTTCTCATTATCGATCAATAATTCATATTATTTGAATAATATTATTAGATAGCATTATTGGCAATGTCTAGAAAGTTACATCAAGGAGAGGTTTGGTCACCTAATGCTTGGCGCCTTGAGAAGGAGAAATTCTTATTGGAAAGCCCCCTCTTTCCTGGGAACGGCCTGGTTGTCATAATTGTGATTCTATAATATTATTTGTGAATAATTAATTATTGATTTATATGATAAAAAAATATTTATTTGATGTGGATATAAATGATGGATTTATTTATGTGGTTATAAATGAAGGAATTAATGTTGAGGTATTTTATCAGTATTTTTTGTCGGAATGAATGTTTAAAAAATTAAACTAGTGTTTTTGAGATATATTGCGTTAGTTATAATTTTTAATCCGACCGTTGGATCGTTGTAATTTTTGGATATGTTATACATATATAAGTTGAGTATATGTCCACAAATGTTGAACCGTTAAAAATGAACGTATGATTTGTTATGAATTTTAAGAGGTGAATGGTTTAGAAATTGTTGAAGTATCCGAATTTAACATTTTGGTGGAAAATTCTAGAATTGAGTGGGCCCCACTTGTGGTTGGTGAAGAAATGTGCTGGATTTTATTTCAAATTTGGTGGGTGAGAATAGTAGCAGGTAAAGCCATCAGGTTGCAGGTCAAGTCTGTTAAAATTTTCCTATAAATAGAAGGCTAAGTTAGAATTGAAAATCACACCAGAAACAAGTTTTCTCTCTTTCTCTCTCTAGATTATTGAGTGTATTTTGTGAGTATTTAGATACTTGGTGAGTTGATATTCATTAGTGCAAGTTTCCTTCAGCGTCATATCCGATATCCAGTCAGAAGTGCTGCTCTTTTGAGGTAAGGGATAGTAAGGGATAATAAGGGATTTTAAGGGTTATTATGTTTTTCAGTTCGTACTTCTTCTGACCTTCAGAAAATTCTGGAAAAATTTGAAATGATATGTTGATGAGTTTTATTGATTGTGTCCAAAAATGGTGATTTTTGGATGTATAGATTAAGAGTTATGAATTTTATGAGAAAAGACTATTTTAAAAGTAACGCTTTATAACTCCTTATGGTTAACTCTAAAATTGATGAAATTTTTATTGGAAGTACATCTATATAATATCAGTGTACTCTGTGAATTTCGGAATTTTTGGATAAAAGTACAATTTATGATAAATGTCTAAATATTCGGCGGTTTTAGCCATATGAAAAATAGTAAATGAATTTTAAAAATTCTAAGAAAAATATATGTTCAATATGGGACTATATTCTGCTAAATTCCAGAAAAGAAATATTTTTGGAATTGATTTGGTATTTTTCATGAAAATAGACTAGTTATGAATAAATGAGTTAAATATGTTATGTGAAGGAAGAAAATTGGAAAATATGATTTTATGGCTTGAGAATCATATATGTGGTATATGCAGATTTTTAATGAGGGTTTTGGTTATTGGTGATGAAACCTTATAAGTTTGGTATTTTATGATGATTAAATGCATTATTTAGTAAAGTGTAAACAGTTAAAATAAATTGTTTATAAGTTTAAGAAATGTTATTCTTTCAATATCATTATACCGAAATATTGGTATGGATTTTATTGTGGAATTTCTACCTTTTTGTGTCAGGGTTACTATTTATGAGTTACTATTCATGAGTTACTATTCACGGGTACTATTCACTACAAAATTGGTTTCTTTTTCTAACCAAATTATAGTTGATTTATGAATATTACTCGAGATTAAAACTATATATTGATTATATTGATTTTATTATCATATATATATATTTTATAACCCTCGATGTTGAAATTCTCTTTCACCTGGAGTGTAAAGATGAGTAGATTATTGGTATGATCATGATTTAGGGTTCTCTTTGGCCATGAAGTGAAAAGTTGAATTGTGATTTGGTATGATCATGACCATTGAATTTATAATTGAATATCTTTAGCTTAAGTGCAAAGGTGAATTGATCAACATGGTTATAATTATTGTTTATATAAATTCGAAATGATTATATATTTCTTTTGAGATATTAATATCTTTGCTTTTGTAGTGCAAAGATGAATTGTTGATGAATATCTTTGGCCAGTGGTGCGAAGATGAATATCTTTTGCCAGTAGTGCAAAGATGAATTTATTAGTATGATTATGAGCATGGGCTGTGATTTGGTATAACCATGATCTTTGATGTTTCGAGTAAAGACATGTGATGAAAATTATATTAAATCACAGGTGCGAAGAGGAATTTAGAATCACAATTATGATTATCGATATTCATATTATTGTGGAAAGGAACTGTTGATTGATGTTCTGAGGATAAAATATTGTTGGTGAACTTTTAACATGAAGAAGATAATAGTGTATTATCTATTTGACTCTTCTAATGGATCGCTTCGTTCACCGCAACTATGGTTGAAATTTTTATCATCTACCATATGTTCTAAATCTTTGATTTGTTATTGATGAAGGCTATTGATAATTTAATTATCTTTAGTCATGATATTCTTTATTGAGCTAGTAGTTGTGCTCACCCTTTTGCTTCACAATTCATTTACGGTAATAAAAGTGTATTGGGATTAGAAGCGGGGGTAACAAGGGAATAGTAACGGTGGTCTCTAGTCATGTGGAGTTCTCCTAAAGCAGTATAGACAAGTGTGTTGTATACATCTTTTAGTAGTTATATTTGGTGAATCATATAGGAGAGGCGAACCCAACATTGGAAAGGTGTTTTGCCACTATCATACAAGATGTCTAATGACATACAACCTCGTGTCATCATCATAAGAGGTGGTTGTGCTCATCCACTTGTCGAGTATATTTACGAGCACTACTTATATAATCTTGGTGTTTATTTGAAGTATAATTCTCAATTTGAGATAGTGGAGATAATGATAAGTCAAGAGAAGACTCACCATTGGGAAGAATATGATAGTAATCTTCTCATTTTTTTTTTGGGGTCTATCAATCAACCAAGAATAATTCTATGGCCATATGATATCTATCATAACCTAGAAGCATGGCCTCCCATGTACGAAGGTTTCCTTGAGCACTTTCCAAAAATTCTAATTTCTAAAACAAATTTTGACTATACCTTTATGTAAGGTGTCATTGTGACGTGCTATCCACGATTGGGACATGAGTCACAATTGGTATATATTTGTATCCAAACTCACAGCATATGTGTTGCTATATTTTGTACGACAATTGTTGTAATAAAGTTGTAGTTATTTTCTGTACCATGTATTTGGCGACTCAGAATGGGTTGGATGGAATGGACCAATTTTGGGGTCGTCACAACCACCGTGATGAAATCTTAAAGTATATATATATATATATATATATATATATATATATATATATATATATATATATATATATAACAAGTACTAAACATAAAGTAAACAAATGGGGACCTCACATGAGTTAGGGAGACAAAACTATGAGAAACTGTGGGGGAATAATACTTTACAGTTGGGAGACTACATTTTCTTAGCAATACAAAACATAATGCACAGTATCAAAACCCAAATATCACACATATTCAAACCATAGACATAGATATGTGGTAGATACATTTACTTCATCGAAACTTCGAAAGTGGGGACAAATGCATAATATGAATGCCGACTCAGCAAATGATGCACGATCACGGTCCTTCGTCGATGGAATCGTGCCAGAATAGTTGATTCTCAGTATTTCTTCGCCGGAATCGTTGATTTGCAGTTCTTGAGCTAGGGTTTTTTTCGAACGAGTTGGGGGTTGCTTTAGATCGATTGTGGTGGAGGTTTAGATCGATTGTTATTGTTCTGAAGATTTTAATTTGTCTGAATTGTTGCTGGACCATTTTACCCTCCATTATATCAGATTTTTTTAATCCATAATTAAAAACTATTTTTTAGCCACATCAACTTCCTATGGTCCCACACAAATAGTCACGTCTGCAATTTTTGACGTGGCACACTTAATTTGTTGCAATTGGAAAAAATTAATAATTCAATCATCTAATTGACAAAATTAAAAGGTGAATCACCAAAGTGGAATATGACCTATAGTTTAGGGTACTAATTCATATTTAAGCCATTTATTAAAATTACATCGTTTTGAAAATTCTTTAAAAACAAATAAGACAACAAGTGACATTTTTGTAAATAAAAAGAAAATAAGTGAAATAACTCTCTTTTAATACTCCATCCGTCCCAAATTAATTGCTCAGTTTTGACTTTTTAAAGTCAAATTGACTATTTTTAAAATTAATAATTAAGCATATATAAATATATTTCTAAAATTATAAAAATTGGGATTAGTAATAAATTGTATATACTTTCTTTTGGTTATAATCTGTTCACCTATATTTTTAGCAAAAATAGTAAAAAGATTAGTTTTAAAAATGGTTAATTTGACTTTAAAAAGTCAAAATTGAGCAATTAATTTGAGACGGAGAGAGTATTATTTTATTTTTAAAAGAATTTCCAAAACGACGTAATTTTAATAAAAATATGCTATTTAAGAATTATACTTTAGATTCATCCTCTCTAATTACATTTATTAAAACGACATCATTTTTAAAATTCTTTTAGTCACACACACACACACACACACACACACACACACACATATATATATACACACACACACACACACACATATATATATATATATATACACACACATGTAACAAAGCAAAAAAAAAAAACTAAGCAAAATAAAATAATTTTAATAGATAGACATTATTAAATCATATCATTTTTAATATTTATATATATAAGGTTAATATAATAATAATGTAATTAAAAAAATGAGAATCTTTTCCGTTCCCTACTTCTAAATTCACAAAACAAACAAGGGAACATGCTTTCGTATTTGAAAAAGGCGAGTAATATAAATGGAGGGAGCAACGATTACATTACTGAACATTTTCAAGTATGAACTAAACAAATCAAATGTGTAATGCCATGTTTTTGAGTATCTTTTTACATTACATCCCAATCTACCAAATATACATGAAATAGAAGAATCCACAATTTTATCAACTTTCAAATCCACAATTTTATTGACAAAGGCCACTCATTTTTAGTTAAGACTGCCTAGTGGAAATTTTCCAGCTCTCTCATTTGTAGTTCCACCGTCTGTGTAAATCATTCGCAGTACATCGACCTATCATTTATTTGCAGTGTTGCCTCATGGAAATAATATCCAGTCTAATTCTTCAATATATTTTCTAGTAGGTGTGCGTTCTTCAATATATTTGATATTTTATGTTACTGCTTACTTATCTTCTCCTTGCCTACAAAAAACACATCATGGTTAAACAGCAAACAAAAATCACAACAAAGAGTAATGAAGCATCACAAACACGTCTTGCCAACAAAAATACATACAGGTTGAACAAACACAAAAACGTAGCATCATAAAGGCAGAGTGATACTTCAACTTACCAAATATATGTGATTTCAAGGGTAATCGAATTGAAGATCCCTTCACTTTCAACTCTCTAAGTTGCTTGCTTTTACTTGTTTTTCGTATCTTTGCAAAACCACTGCTACTTTCTCCTCTTGAAGGACCAATTCCTTTCTGCACCTTTCCACCACTACTTTCTCCGCTGAAAAGATCAATCCCTTTCTTCACCTTTTCATGATAAACAGCTGGTGGTGCAAGCCTCAACTGAGGAGGATTTTCCACATGATTCAATCTATGTTCTTTCTGAAGATTAGTTAAGATTTCAAACTGCTGCACCCAAGTTGCAATCCAATTAGTATCAAGACAGATGAGTACAATGGGTTAACAGTTATATCTAGACTAACCCTTGAAATTGGATGATAACCATAGGAACCCTCAAATATATCGCTTTCATGTTGGTGCAGACCAATTGTCCCTTGAGCTGTCTGGTTTCTTGACAAATTCTTGCTCACTAATCTATCCTCCGCAAGGGCAGACTTACTTTTTGAACTCAAAGCCTTTTTCTTTGGTGTACAAATGGGGCATCCTGCTGAAGAATCTCTTTGTGATGCCTCTTTTTCTTGAAGTTCACACTGCAGATGGGTTGCATGTCCACAGCTGAATATTTGAATCCTAGAGCTTGTGGAATTTTTGGTAAGCGGGCAATTACATATGCAACATAAAAGACTCCTAGGTCCATACCCATGAGAAGCGCCCTTTTTTAGTAGGCTCATGGTATAAAAAGTATCATCCTCAATCAGTGACTTGGCAGTGTCCTAGCATTACAAGCAACTAGTCAATATGGAAACTTTTCATTTGATTCATGCAACAACGATAGGATAAATTTCACAAAACATTTTACTTGTATGTAGCCAATCAAAAGTGGAAATTTTGTTTCGGATGAAAACCAATATCCACAAGTTAAGTCAGAATGTACATCATTAATGTTTGCGAGTTTGGGTAGAAAATAAAACAAGAGAGTTAAAATTACTAGAGAAGAGAAATGGAGGAGTGATAACAAGTTTTCTTGTGTTTGTGATTTAATGAGAGGAAGTGGATATTGAAGGACTTAAAATTTTAAGGTTTGTTATTTTGAACTTTTTAAAGAGGGAAAATAACTTTCCAACCAAATCTTCCCATTCTTGGGGGGAAAGTTGTGGGTACAAAGTTGGGTTTACTTTCCACCCATTTCCCTCACCTTCCCTCCTTAAAAAAAACTCACACACATGACACTTGGGAAGGAAAACATTTAAAATCCTCCATTTTCCTCTTCTTTTTTTCCAACCTTTTAAAACTCATGAACACAGTGCAAGTCAAATAAATAATAATGAGTCTATTAAAAATTGATAAATAATAAAATAAACAAGGTATATGACTTCTCAGTACCATATTGCCGATAATTGTCTTTTTCCACTATTTCGTATTGGCATAATTGCTGGTTAATTTTTATTTAGTTATTTATATCTTTTTATATGGCTTCATTTGAAAAGATATTGTACAAGTAAATAGTACTAAAAACAAAACCAAATGTCAGTCTGCCACCTCCATTTTGCGTTTTTGGTGTGAAATGACAAGGCTGAGACAAGAATATCCAAAGGATTTAACCAACAGTTTCTGGTTTCAAGAATGTGAAGAAGACTTGACCACCAACAACTCCACATAGAAAACTTAGCTCGAGTTTATACTAAATTATTTTCAAATTTCTCCTTTCATGGAAAACAATGCATCCAGAAGCTAGATCACATGGATGGACAACAATCTCAAGTTGATAACAAAGAGAACCTTTCAAAAAATTATCTCAATGATAGTAAATATATATAAGTAATTAATCAAAAGAAACGTGTATCACGAGTTTAAATTATGAGAAAAACAATGATAGGAAGAGCAAACATACCAAAATTCTTCTTTCAAAATCATATGTTCCAAGCATTCCCAATATGGTAAGTTTAAAATCACCAAATTCTTGGTTACCATTATCAGAAAGGAGTTTCAGCATGATGGTTGGAAGGCGAACGTATCCGAACATTCCCTCAACAATCTCTTTAATGAACACAGAAAACAATTTCCTCAAAATATGAGCGCTTCTTTGGGACCTTGACAACTTCCATCTAATTTTGCATGCCGCTTCATTCTCCTCTTTGCCCAATGATACAGCTAGAAGTCTCAAGTTCTTTTCACCTTTAGAATCCATTTGACCATTATATGAATCTATTAATGGCTCACAAAACCTGTATTGAAACCAAGTCAATTATTAGAATTGGGTAAACACGCGAAGTATCAAGGAAATAGTGGAGAAGGAATATCATTTGGAAACAGTGCATTGAATTCTGGTGGCATATCATTTGGAAACAGTGCATTGAATTGAAACCTGTATTGAAACAATGCATGTACAAGTCATTGCGCATATAAGAATATCATTTGGAAACAGTGGAGAAGGAAAATGAATTCTGGTGGCAACATAAGAAGGTAGAAACAGAATTCAAGTAGCAACGCTCTAGGAGAAGATGCAAATTGGTTAAATTTATCAGCAAATGTGACTTGCATTCGTGCACAGATCACTAACCCATCAGTTGAGAGTGTCCGAGTTCCCTTACCTGGACAAACATGGTCTACAAGACTTTGATTTCTTTAGCAACCAAAGGTTATCAAATAGTTCCACAAATATGATGAAAACCATAATGATGTTAAAAAGAAAACTATTAGAGAAATTCAAATTAAAGGGTAAGTTAGAAGGCAGAGTAATAAAGAGTTAATAATGAGATGTGTCGTGCCCGTACTAAGTAACTAAATTATATGGAAATGACTGGAAAAATCAGACCCTTGCAAAAAGCATTTAATAAGAAAATCCTGAAAAAGAAGATAAGAGAACAATGTTCATATCAATTTTGAAATCTAAAACTCATATATTGTGTATAACAGACTTAAAATAAAAGCAATCGTATTAGGAAGGCCCCTCTAATGATCTCGTAATTAAAGCCCAACAAGAAGGAAAATAAGCACTCTGATAGCAACTTTTAAGCTTACGAATCAAGTAATCGAAACCAGAGGGACTCAGATTCATCAAAATCCATCCGAGGGCTATTCCGCTGACAAAGTCCAATACATGCATGTAATATGTCGAATATGTCATTCACCTGCATGAAAATATTATAACATTAATATAAATTGTCCAACGACTACAGATGATTCAAAAAGAAAAAATATAAAATATGTGCAAGACCTCCTCCTTCTGCAAAACAGTGTTGAAATGCTCCACACCAGCATCATAAAGTAAACTTCGAACAGTGGCATCAAGCATTAAAAATTTGTCATTTAGGCCAGAAAGAATAAGTGATAGAGCAGTGCCAACATCACCGACTCTTTCTAATAAAAAAGCAGAAGCATCTACAATCCCATAGTTCTGGCACAAGCGTAAACAATGTTCCACCCTATAGCTTTCAAAGGTCTCCAGGAACTTGAGCACTGAATTGGGTTCATATTGACATAACAGCTATAACAAAAATATGTAGGCAATTTTAAATTCTAGTAATATAACTTCTTGAATGTTTCTAGAGAATTGGCAATCATTCCGTTGTAGTAGATAACAAGAAGAAATTAAAATTGGCAGGCATATTACCAGCCTTGCTTAACTAGGTAATTCAGAACATGGTACAATAAATTCATTATAGAGAGAAAAGTTAAGGAAAAGGTGGAGGTTGATATGGAAAATAAATATATCTATAAACAACCATAAATCAAAGTAATTAAACATTTTCAGCTTGAACAATGGTTGAAGGCTAATCATATATGCATATATTTAATAAACTTTATTAGACGTAAGAGCATATGCCCTAACTAAATGACACAACAAAGTTTATCACACTAATCGCTAGGCAATTTGTGGAGAAATTTACCTCAAGATCTTCGCTTTCAATGATTTTATCGATTATATGAAACCGGATTATTACGCATTAAATTTGGAAAATCGTAAATCCTTTCCAAGAAAGCCTCAATTCTCATTGTCTTTGACCTCCATCCCTTCTTCCATTAGGAATGTCCATATTATCACCTTTTGTAAAACATGAAAAGTTAAGAATTCAGTTGAGTGAACCTCAATAATAGGTTTTTAGATAAAGGAAAAGGCTTTACGGGTGAGAGTCCATTTCGGATAAAGTGCGTTCATTATCACCATTGAAATGGTCAACAACAAAAAGAATGTGCCCTCTCGCAAAAGGTCGGAAACACAAAACAATTTTATCAATCGACTCTACTTGGTCTACATAAACATACGCACCATGTGAAACAAAGATCCATCAAACCCATGGTTATCAAGCAAAGACCGCTTAATTTGACCAAATCACGGGATTCGTGACATGATTCTTTGATTGGAAAGCATCGATTCTTTGCCATCTAATTTGAAGCAATGTATAAGCGATAAAGAGAAGGCATGAATCGGTTCATCAACGTCTTTCATATAGCTCTCCAAAGCGGCAATATTCTGATGTCTGATGGCATGAATACAACCACAAACCTAAATAAATATTTAAAAATAGATCAACCTTTCTGTATGAATCATGGATTTTTTTGTTTGTGGGGGGGAGAGAGAGAGAGAAATCATGATCATAAACTTCCTTTATAGATTGATTGATGTGTAACGAACCAAAATGAAATACCTGGTGAAACTGAGCTTTCTCGCATAAAAGCAACAAGTAAGACGCATCCCAGTATGTCTCGGTCACTACTTCCAATATTCCAATAACCTGCTTCTCTTTTTTTTTCAAAGTTTTAAGATTCTGCCTTGAAACACTTGGATGAATATCAATATCTGATTTTGATGTCAAGTACTCAAAAATCTCACTCAGTATACTCTTTGAGACGGTAGCTCTTTCGCATGAGACATAGTAAGCAATAAATTCAAAGACGTGACTTACGTCATTCTTTGAAGGCCAAATATTATTTGATTCAGCATCATCATTGCAAATAGAGTTGTACGTTTGGGAGTACCCTTTATCAAGAATAAGCGCAAGAACATTAACAATCTTTTGCACCAAGTTCTGGCTTTCATAGGTGGAATCATTTTCTTTTATGGAATCCATATGTGAATTGGCTGAATCAGGCAAAGTATGGACCACTTGTGGAATTTCACCTTCTACAAATGCACATCTCAGAACATCTAACGTAGCTTCAGTATTTAACTCTAATAGATGATAAAGATTTGGGCATGCTCCTGTAACATTTGAGCTTGCAAGTGCCGATGAATTTGGATTATTGGAATCCTCCAATAAAAATTGTAGGAGTTCTATACGAACAGATGGCAAGCGTGCAGGAGATATAATTCCGTGTCCTGCAACAAAAGATTGATGCTCTACTGTTTCTCATCAGATTTTGGGGCAAAAAGATAGAGCATACATAACCAAGGAAACAGTTTTGTTTTAACTAAAAGCATTAAAAAAGTTGAATAAAAATTTTAGTCCGCATTGTACGACCTCTTTCCTTGGGTGAATACCATTTAATTTTTCCATGATGTTCTGCTGCTATGCTTATTCTATAAAACTAGAAAAACCAAGCGTTTAGAAAACACGTAATAATGAAATTGTTATAATCTTAGGAGAGTCCATCCCAAAAGCTACCTATTAGGGAGGGAGAGCCAAAAACCATAACAACCCGTACAAAATTTCCTATCAACTGATGTTAGACCGGCCCCCAACCACCATGCTTTTGTACCAAAGTTCTAGGCCAGCTCTAATCTAGTGACACATATCTGCCATATTCTATTGACTTACCATATCTCATATATAGCTATCAATACCTACATCCAACCTCTGGGTAGCCCTTTCTGATTAGAAGGTAGTACATGGATTGCACTGCTACAATACCACTTGTTATGATCTTAGGAGAGCCCTTCCCTAAAAGCTAGTTGTTAGGCAGGTAGAACCTAATGACTTTAATCCTACATTTGATTTTGACCCAAAAATAGTAAGCTCAACAGATAATATAAATTATTTGAAGTTTTAAAGGTTAAACAGTTGAAATAGATAGATACAAAATAGTAAGCTCAACAGATAATATAAATTATTTGAAGTTTTTAAAGGTTAAACAGTTGAAATGGATGAACAATAAGGTAAAAAAATAAAGTAGATAGATAGATAGAGCAAAAACAGGGTGAAATAAAATTGTAGGGAGGGAGGGATGGATAGATAGAAAATAGGGTGAAATAAAATTATAGGGATGGATGGATGGATGGAATAGGGTGAAATAAAATGTAGGGAGGGAGGGATAGATAGAGCGAAAATAGGGTGAAATAAAATTGTAAGGAGGGAAGGAGGGATGGATAGAACCTAACGACTTTAATCCTACATTTGATAAGAACCTAAAAGGAAGGTGAGCTTCATTGAATCTTTTGAACCTAAGGAAGGGGGGACGGGGACTTCACTGGCAGGTGTCCCATGCATCTTTTGTTTTGTCAATTTCTCACCTCTTAGTTATAGTGACTCAGAAGTATCGCTTCTGATGATAGCTATGTTGTAATCGAAGAATCTCGATCTGGAAGAAATGCATATGAAAGAGCTCACCCTAGCCTCGGGCCTTTTGCTCTAAATTTTCTTCGAACAAGCGGTCTTTCTAGCTTAAAAAAATAAAGAGAAAATTGAAATAAAATTGTAGGGATAGATAGATAGATATGGCTTATCTATTCCTGAGGTCATTTCATTCATAATAAAATCATGTAGTATATGCTTACCATATATATTAGAGTAGAACTCAATTAATATGCACTATCTATCCCTTCATCTTCTTCTCCACTTTTCTTTTCTTATTTTTTTTTCTTCATTCTTTTTGGCCTCTTTTTGTTCGTAGTTTGAAATGGTGGTGGTGTCCCTGGTCGATAGCATGAGAGTGGTTATGGATTAGGGAGCGTCTGGCGCTTTTTGGTGGTGGATATTGTGGCATAACAAGGTTTAGGATTTACAACAAATCGAAATAGGTATATTTTTGGGCTAGGGAGCGTCTGGTGCTTTTTGGTGGTGGATCTAGTGCACAATAATGTTAAGAGCTTACAATAATTTGGGTTATACATTGTTTACGGAGAAGAAAATAATGAAATGAATGAGAGAGAAAGGTTTGTGGTTATAGATTAGGATTTGGATCTAGGGGATAGGGGTTAACTTTGCGTTTAGGGTTAGGATTTTCAACATTTTAATATTATTTATTTCTTTAATGTTTAGTGTCCTCAGTTAATTAATACGTTAATTTATTTAGCATTGACCGTTAATTTTTGCCAAACTGAACTTATTTGCAAGTTTATAATGTTATAGATCAAGTGATATAGGTACCAAAGCCTACCCTAACTACATTGATCAACCCTCGTCACAACCTTAACCCTATATGTTGTTGTTTATCAACGAAAAATCATTACCAATATCTTCCTTCATCGTACTCTTAACCCTAGACATTTCATAAGACTCGATAGCCCATGTTCATCAACGAAAAATCATTACAAATATTTACATTCATCGAACTCTAACCCTAGACATCTCATCAAACATTGTCGAGAATTATCGAGACCCAATTAAAAGTTGATCCTACCAAACGAGGAGACCCATCAACGGTCCCTTTCCCCTTCTTTCTTACTCCTTAATCCCTTCCAAACTGCATAACTATGATCAAAATATGAGATATTTATAGTTTCATTCCATGTTAGGAGAGAAAATAAAGGATAGGAAAGTGTCCTTTATTAAGAAAAAAAAGTAACAAAGGGATACACTTCCCGTCCTCTAGCTTTGGGAGTTTGTAAAAGAAATAAGAGACAAAAGAGTGTAAATCCTTAATTTTGGTTGGAAGTTCAAAGGAAAGGAAGGAAACAAACATCTACAAAAATATAATTTGTTATAGTCTTGCTTATTGCTTTGTTATTACAAGGGTATCATTGGTATTAATGAAAGCCAAATTTACTTTAAGCCAAATTTACTTTAAGAGAGAAAGTTCAACCTCTCCTTCTCTCCTTTCTTTAATTCTAAACTCCAAACCGAAGAAAAGTTGACCCTTCCCTCCTCCTTTAGTTCAGGTACAATATATTTTTTTATGCGATATAATGACAGACATTATCTTTCAAAAAATATGATATTTTTGTTAGAAATTCCACCATTGTAAGTCTTTAGACTACCGTAGTGTTGTAGCTCATGTGAGCAATTTTTGTTGCATCAGGAGGTAGCAGAGCCTGATCCAGCCGTCCAGGTTTCAGTCTATGTTTTTTAAAATATAATGCCAGCTTGAAGATTGAATGGATAACCAAGGAAATATTACAAGGATGAACAGATTCGGAGATCACGTGAATCAAGTCTTTGAAGTTTGAAGAAAGGTGTCCCAGTGCAAGGGCACGGCTAAATGTAAAGCAAGGGGGTAAAAGGACCTCATAACTTTTCAATAAAGAAAGAATTCCAATAAAAGTTATATTATAAAATTTGCTAGAAAAATGTAGTAGCAATACAACCTTGCACGCCTTATCATGAAAACAAAATAATACTTTTACCCTTATAAATCCCCTCAAATAAAAATCTTGGCTTCACCCAACTCCATAGGTTGTGGGTCCTCCTATTTATAAGAAAACAAAGATTGGGAATCACCTATAATCTATTAGAAGTACTTTGGATGGATGATTTCTAATTTAGATAAGAAATGCATTCCAAGTTTTATAGAATAAGGTAGTAATGGCACACTGTGATACACGACTAGTTATGCATTTTTTGCACAAGGAATGAATAGTTAAGTCTGAAACTACAAATGTTTTATTGGTAGTACTCTTGAAAAGTATATTTTACAGACTCGAGTATATGGTTCTTTGGGAGGGAGTCATTTAGAATTGGTGAGTGCAGATCTGAGAGTTGGAATCATTAAAATAATTAGCACGCCTAAGCTGTATCCTCCAATGTCTAAACAAGATTATCAAGCTGCCTTATTGTTAGAATTTTCAGAGAATTACACAAGTAGAAAATTTAGCAAATTTTGGCTGCACGATCTTTTATAATGGAAACAAGGGCTATTGAATAGCCTTTCACAATGGAAATACGGAAGTAGCATATGCAACAAGTAGACCATTCATTATATTCAAGTGATGTCATTTAAGAAAACATTTATTATTAGACTTACTATCCAAGCAAGCAAAGCTACATGCAATAAACAATATAATATCCAGACCATAATCTTGTTAGACCGAGAAAAAGTATGCTGGATAAACAAGCAATTTGAAGAGATGCTATACCTGGAGGAAAAGCAAGACCTGAAAAACAATATTTCAGGTAAACAAGCATCCTGTACCTGTTTCCAAAAGCTATGATGTGAGTTTTTGGAAATTATACCATAAATTAATTATAGAGTTCAGTTGAAGTAATTTAACAAGAAGAAACTATTAGCATCTTAAATTGTAAAAAAATATCTTAATATAGTTGGGATTGTATGTTTTACAAGGCCAATGTACATACAAATCTTCACCGAGGTTCTGACCCACGAAAACCAATCAATCACAGATTGTGTAGTGATTGTAATGCCGTCAACCAGAAGCTCAAGAAAGTTTGGAAACAAAGAAAGGAGAAAAAATGGTTTTTGCTCAAATTCGAATTAAGCCAAGTTGGCCTAAAATAGTAGAGCTCTTATTCTTTTTCTTTTTCTTTTCTTATTTTTGTTTCCATTTCTCAATTAACAAGTAAAACTAGCATAGTAGAGCTTTTAGACACTTACTTTTTTTGTAAGTAAATAAATTTATTACAAGCACCAAAAAAGGGTATACAAAGCATATGAGAAGTAAAGGTCCTCCTATGCCCAGACAACCATAACGCCACCCAACACAAGGAACCTCTAAAAGATACCTACACTAGGTTCCTATAGCAAACTTCGCAAAAAGAGAGAATAAAATGCATTTTGGAACTCACATACACCCGGTTAATCCAAAAGAACAAAGGCTCAAGAGTATATAGTGAATTTGAACTAGGGGTATCCGGCCTCCCTCTTCCCTCCCAATACCAGCTATTTCTTTCCTTCCAAATCGTCCACCAAATACCATGCACCACCAAGTGTCGTCGCCATCATCACCGCTCCTACTTTTACTCTCACCTCGCAAGTAAGAGTGTAAACGAGTCGAATCGAAACAAACAGAGAGTTGCTCGAATTCGACTCGAATATTTATTACTCGAATTCAATCCGACTCGAATCGAATTATATTCAAACTACTCACGAGTTTCAAGCTCAAATTCGTCTCCACATAATAACTAGCTTTATAATAAATATAATTATAAATTGAATTTGTTATTTTAGAAATGAGAAAATATATTTACTATTACACTTTACAAATATAAAATCACAATTAAAAATAAAAATAAATAAATAATAATAATTAATTATCCTAATTTGATTTAATTTTGAATATTATAAGAGAATGTATCGAGTATCTAATCGAATATGTATCAATCGAGTATGTATCGAATCACAATCGAGAATTCGAGTAGTTTGAATCTCAAACGAGTCAAGTATAACATTACTCATATTCTACTCATATTTTTATTCGAACTATTTTTTATGCTCAGATTTGGATCATATTATTAACAAATCCGAATCTCGCTCGTATTTTTTTTGAGTCGAGTCTGAATCGAGCTCGAACTGTTTGGTTCATTTACAGTCTTACTCGCAAGCATCATCTTGCTGACGAATCTCGTCGTGAGATACCACACTACAAAAACACAATCCACCATAAGTTCCTGGCTGCATCAGAGTGTAACAACAGATGGTCAATAACTCCTCAAAATAGCACGTCAAACACATGCTCACAAGTTGATGTGCAAATTGTAGCGAGTGAGAATCACGCCTAAATCCCCCGTCCATGAGAAGAAACTCATTTTCAAAGGCGCTCAAACCCTCGATATGCTTTGTCATAGGGAAAACCAACCCTCCTCTACTAAGCACTCCGTAGAAAGAGCGAACAGAAAAACACCCACTTTCTATGCTCCTTTCCACCATAACATGACACCTCCCTTCAAGTATAAAAGTAAGTTCACCGCCTCATGCACCTCTATTCCTAGGACTGATAGGCTATTCGGTTATAATCGAAAAACCGAAATTTGTACAATTTTGATATCCGAACAAGTAACTGAATTATTCATTAACCGAATTACCGAATTTACTATTCGGTTATTCGGGTAATAACCGAAATTAAGAAATAGAGAGTCTGATTTTTTCATCTTTCTTCTCACTTACCAACGGAGCAGTTGCCGCTGACTTGGGCTACTATATATTATGAAGCAACGGAGCAGTTCAATATATTACTTCAAAATTATATTGAACTATGCAAAAGGTATTAGAAAAGGGAGGAACAGAAAAGGGAGGAACAGTAAAGAGACATATGGCAAAAAAACAGGTCTTGCAGAGGAATATATATTACTTCATAATTATCTTCCAGAGGAATATATATTATCTTCACTCGCCAGCGGATCAGATAAAAACGATGAAAACGAAGATTTAATTGACTGAACTAGTTCTAAGCTTTCAGGTATGGATTTGGGTATTAAGATCTGCGGGTGAGAGGTGAGAGATCGATTTGGGTTTTAAAATTTGAGAGTGAGAGATGAGAGATCGATTGAGCGATGAGATTGAGAGGTGAGACCATGAGATCTGAGGGGATTGAGAGGTGAGCGAGTATGACTGTATGAGTATTGAGTGTAATGACTGTGAGTATGTGACTGTGGTATGTGAGAGGAGAATAAGTGAATAACAACGAAGTCTCCCTTTTTTTGTTCCTATTTCGGTTATTCGGTTAACCTAATAACTCAAAATTAAAAACTAAACCGGAACCCGAAAACCAAAAATAAAATCGAATATAACCGAATTACAAAAAATACCCGAATGACCGAAAAAATGTGGTTAAAAAATTTCGGTTCGGTAATTCGGTTTTACCCGTTTTTTGCTCAATCCTATCCATTCCTAACAATATCCCCCAAGTAAAGGCTGCCAAGACCTCTTAACCTCTGAATGATAATCATCAATTTTTGCATTGAGACCCACCACTACACTTGATGTCTAGGAAATTGAACACTAGGAGGCACCTCAACACAGCAAAGATCCAACCATAAAATAATTCTCAAATCATCCCCAACCACCCAGCAAGTGTGCTTGAAGAACTCATCCAAGCCTAATAAACAGCTTTCCAAGTAAAAAGTCATAATACCATCAGTAACCGCTCAGCATTCCCCACCTGCCTCACAGGAAAAAAGCACTATTACACACATTGATTTGCAAGCCCGAAACCACCTCAACAAATACATCTCAAAGCTAGTAACTGTTCAACCATTGCATCACAAAAGATACTTTTATCATATATATGCGAGATTGGCACTTGAGCTCCAAAATAGAAAAGTGAAAACATCATATGGGGGACCACCATCGCCTCTCCCATTTCTCTTTCTTTTGAATCATAACCTATGCAAACTAACCAAGAAGCCATGACGATACACGCCTCTGCTGCCTTTCCCCCAGTAACCTACTAAAAGCATCCATGAGGACCATGACTATAAAAAATTGAAGAACCAAGAGAGGGTTCCTTTCCCTCGATCCTCTCGAGGTGCTGAAGAATCCAGAAATGGGCCTCATCCCTACAACAGTCATCCTCTGCATCAAGAAAAAAGGAACGCCCAACACACATGACATGATCATACACTTTGTCGGTGTATAAACTTGCACATTATCCCCGAGACCCCTTATTTGATCTGTCGTCCACACAGTACTTAGTGAAGCATCCAAGAGTTGCCTCCATCCATAGAACATTATGTAGTTAAGACACTACCAAACCCATCACCCTCTGCCAACTAATCGAGTGTGCCTCTCTCCCAATAAGACTCCTCAACACCTCATTTTTTAGGGATAAACACTATAAAGTAGCATTCAACTATGCTTGAAGCCCCCATTCCTAGCAACAAATCTTGAACCACGTTCCAAAAACACTAAAAGAAAGTCATTGTAAGCACATATGGACCCAGGGATTTATCACCACAAAAAGCCTAAGTAGCCTCCCACAACCACCGCTTCGAAGAACAGCCTCTCTAACCAGTTTTTGTCTTCCTCCCAATAGCCTAAAATTGCAAATCATCAAGTTTCAGCCTCCACTCCTCCCTCTCCTCATACAGGTCCGTATAGAACTAAACTTTTTCCAGCTAAACCTCCTCCTCATCCCTGAACTCCTGCCATAGACCAATATTTCCCAAAGAATTGTGTTCCCCTTCTTTAATCTCAAAAGCTCCAGATTTCTACCTCTAACCTGTCACTTCTACTTGAACCAATCTTTTTAATTCCCCCTTCATAGATCACACAAAACCCTATCGCAGCCACTTCCCTCTAGAGGGAAACAAACTACATTGCAGTCCCCAACTATGCACCAAGTAACCTCCCAAATGCTCACAGCACCAACTAGCTCTTCAGTCTTCCCACAATTTTAATCTTTTTGAATTCACCACCGGCTCATTCACCCCAAGAAGCAAAACACCCATATCCACGATTTTAAAAAGACAAGATATAGAAAGAAACCTTTCAGGACCTCCACTTTATCACCCTACTATCTAAACATATGAACACCCCTCCCCCAATCATGTCAAATGCATCCAACCAAACCCAACAACACCACCAAACCCCCCAAAGGAATCGCCAGACCGTTAAACATGGCCGCTATCTTAGTTTATTGAAGGCAGAACACGAACATATTTGATCACTCAAGTCTTGATGAGCTCTAACCACAATTCTCTAAAGAAACAGGTATTTATAAAACAATATTGCAGTATATGTCAAATAGGAATGTACTTCTCAATAATTGATGGGGATCGATGATTTAGTTTTCTTATTTATTTATTTTGTTTATTTCATTATTATGGACTTGTTTTAATTAGTTGGGGTATTTTTGTCGTTTGTTATATTATTGGTCTCCAAGTCCAATTTAGGGTTGTTTTTGTACACGGAGTACATTATGATTATTGAGAATATTATTGGCTTTCTTTATATCGTGGAGATATCTATCTAGAGTTAATAGACGCCGATTTGAAACTCTAAACCCTAGAATTTAAGCGCAGAGCTTAGATCCTAATTTTATTTATCTATTAATCAATAACAAAATTCATATTATAAATCATCTTACATCAATAATTGTGCTCGTTAGAAAACGGGAACATAACAAAATATATAGACCATACAAAGCTGGCAAAAGACTTTATCAAACATAGATAAAAGAAGAAGGATATGCAGAGCCAAAAGTAACTATCAAGCAATTACTACAATACAAAGGAAGCAAACCCAATGGAAGCAGCACTTTCTCTTTGGCTGTTTTGTAAAACAGCTAAAAGCTCCTCTAAAGGTGCCCTGAAATCGTCTAGACCTTTATTAAACAAATATATCAGAGCACCATACAATCTGTGCTCCCGGCATAAGCGGACAACCTACAGTACAAATTGTAACTGTAACTAGCTCATCAGATAAAAAGTAGAACAATGGTACATAGTAATTATATAAAGTAATTTGTAATTCTAGTATTTGGTGTTTCTCATATTCAACAGCCAATAATCGACAAATATTTTACAATTGAAAAAACCTGATTGAAATCCAAAGAAGAAATGTCCATGTGAAGAACACATTGTTCGATTCGCTGCAACCAACCTTTCATGCTGTAATGCTCTACTAGTGCTTGCATAATCTTTGACAAAAAAAATGTAAGCTTTAAAATAAATCACAGATTTAAAAAGAGAGAATGTAACTATACATAAAATGTAAAATACATTAAGACTTATTAAAATACGCAATACCTCAGGAGGAAGGGATCCAAGCATATCTTTCAAAATATATGGCTCCAAAAGCTCCAAAAATGTCTCTGTGTAAGTAAAATCCCGGGGAAGAAAAAGATAACTTAAAGATAATGTTTTTACTACACAGATTACAAAGTTTGAAAACAAGAAGTATGGAATTGTGCCCACACTTCACCAACTTTCAAGGTGCAGATCGAGAGCTATTTATCATTTTGTATATATTACTTAATGACATATCAATTCAATAAGTAATTAAGTATATGTTGATAAAAAAAAAGAGTAAAAACCAAAGGATTGATGCCAATGAACAAGGAAAGCCAAATAAGAATTTGGAAGAATTTTTCTCTATCTCTATATCTATAGAAGGGCCCTTGAAGTAAGCTCATGGCTCGCCCCTATCAGCGTAAGCACTCCGCTCGTTCTCTCCCAAAATTGTCAACCAAGGTAATAGTCCAGCTGGCCAAAAGACCCACCCTCCACGGTGAAGATCTGGGATTCGAGTTCCACCCCCTCCATTAGGGTAATGAAGTTTTAAATGGTATCCAAAAAAATGTATACAAGTCTTTCCATTAAGTTGAATCATGTTTCAGCTTTTGGTATTACATAGTTATATGGTTTACTATTATGATTATCAATCTGTATTCCTAAGAATTCTCGGGAATGCTTCCTCAAAGTTGCACATTAAAAACAGTTTCCAAGCTTTGTGAAATACATTGTTGCAGACCATGGGATATAACTGTCACACTAAGCTTTGGCTAGTGCATAAATTTACTGTAACACCTCATAAGCACAAAGCCAGAGGAGGCTATGTTATTAAGATGCCTAAAAAGGACGGCTAAAAGATACTAACGTATAGTATTTCGGAAGTACAACAATGGTTTGTACATTAATCTAGATAAAAATCATGAGTACTCAATTTGGTTTTTGACATTATTGTTTCTTTCTAGTGATGTTTTTTTTTCTCTTTCTTTTCTTTTTTTTTTGCTAACTTAAGACAGAATTTAAACTCGCACACACTACATTGCCGCTGCAAAGGTTTGAACTCCCACTCTCTTTCTGGTGATGTATTTGTCTAGTGCCGTCATACAATTGGTGAGTTTTGCTAATTAGCCTCTTCAGTCTCTCAATAAGACAGATCAATCAGATTTCAGAAACTTTCAGATTGAGAAACTCTCACTTAAATGTTATATATATATATATATATATATATATATATATATATATATATATCTAAGAGAAGAGAATTTCACATAGCAACTATAAAATAATCACAAGGACATACCTTTATGCTGAACAGACACAAATCTGGAATGAATTTCATCAAACAGGATGTCAGTTCTCTTGATATGGACGCAAAACTCAACAGCAACACCACCAACATGGGTGAACTGCTCTTGTATTTCTGAATGAACAGAACTACTACTACTATTTGAGTCATCCAATTGATCAACCTTTCCAATTTGGTTGCAGAATGCCACTGATATGTAAGAAAATACTTCATCAACATAAGATAAAAGTAACTCTACTAGGTAGGGCATAACAGACTTTTGTACACCATCCAAGGTCCTAGGAAGGTCAATAACACCATGTGCTTGACCATCATAAAGTGACATTGCCATGTTCAAGGCACCCATCCAGTCACCTGCTTTCCGTAAAACTTCAATTCGTTCCTTCCAGGGGAGAAGGCGGGAAACAGCAAGATGCACTGGCCCAAGTATATATATAGAAGCACCCCTCACAGAGACACAATTGTGATATGCTTTTTCGGGGTTTCCAAAAGTATTAGTGAACTGGGTATGGTAGGCTATGAGATCATCTCCTCGAGCTCCATCTACAGCAAAACTTGTCTGGTGAATCTCGGTTCCATCTTTTGTAAACAAACATAGTTGTCCATTCAATGTAAGAACCACCAACAACTGGACAATATCAAGATCCTAGTCAGGTCTCTTTTTCTTTCTATTTTTAATAGGTAATTTTAAACCCAGGTATGGGAATTGGAACCAACAACCTTGAGATTATTCTTTAAGGACTACTTTAATTTGCATAAGGAAACTAATTAACAAAAACTGTACCTGGTCATCCAACCATCCCACGCCTACAGCCGCACTTTCAAGCGTCCATTTCCCATATATTTTCAGCTCTGATTTAACCAACTTAGCAACCTGAACTTTCCGATCCCACGCAATCGCAAGCAATGGAACTCTTTCTGACATTTTTTCAGGCACATTTTCTACAACAAAATCATATCTTAGAACCATCAAGATCAAATTTTATGAACTAAATTTTATTACATACCAGTAGAAGAACCATGTGGTTGTGCCATGTATTTCCAGGCAGCATAAGGCATGGAACCCTCCCGGACCCCATCAGGCTTTGGAAGTTGCGCATAAACTTCAACACTTGGGTTGACTTTTGCCTGCACAGACACATGACTTAAACATTGACAGCAAGAAACTCCAACATTCTTGTATACATGAACTTACAAGGAAAAAGTTCCATGTTATTTGGACAATCTTCTAAGAAATTCATACCACCAGTGCAGATTGATGAGTAACAAATATGACCACGCCTTCTTCAACCAAAGAAGATCCCTCAAAGAGTTTCCAATCTCCCCCAACTACACCTCCCATCATGCTACCAATACCGCTGTTATAAACTGTAGCACCCCCCTGGGCAGACATTGGGGAACCGCCAGAATATTCATCAGAGAGTAGTGGAGAAGCACAAACCACTGTGCTTGTTGATTCATCAAGAAGAGTCTGTTTTAATTTACGGAGTAAGATAATGAATAAGGAAGATTACATGGCTTACTATCAATTAATAAAAGCATGTTTAGGACAACTGTTGAGATGGAAATTTTTACATTTAAAGGTAGAGCTTTACCACTGGTTTAGAGAAGGATATTCTATTGACCCAGGGAACAATCGTAAAACGTATTAACTTAACCACACCCTTACTGTCACCGCTAACCACATTAAACTGCCGACTAACTTGAGAATCCTGCCCAAGATATAATATGTGCACTACTGGTGCTTTATGTTCACTGATAACTTTTAAAGCACTAGCCTTCTGAACATCCCAAATAGTATAATGCCCATCAGCATATCCTGCAAAAAGTATGTCCCCTTGGCGATTGAAGCACATGGCAGTGACTGAGGACTGAGATTTATCACCTTGTATTCCAAGCATTACAATCTGGAAAAACAATGTTAAACAAAATTCAGCAGGTAACATAAATTAATTGTAGTAAAATGTATAATTTCAGCTGTATTAGACAATATGAAAACATAGCATAATATTATTTTGAAATAATCATATTTCTCAATACAAGTACAGCTGTCCCAAAAAATAAAAACAACGGCTTCACAAAACATATGATTTATGTACGGTAATATAATTGAGTTCATTGTTCAGTTCAAACTTTGGCAAGACACTTTCAACTTATGAGGTCAAAATCTAATTGTATGTGCTCATGAAGAACACCTCATATGCGCCCGGGAGGGGGGAGAAAGAAAAAAGTTGTAATAAGTGAATCAAAATTTTGAATATAAACTAGGAACCTTTGCATCATTATCAGCATGATGAGGAGATTGTTTACTTGGAAAGCGAACTATCACCCCTTTTGACATTCCAACAGCAATGAAGTTGAGATGAACAGCCAAGACTTGAGCTGATCCATAATCTCGCCTAAATGATTCAGAAGAAATTGTGTGTGTGATAGTATTGTTGGCATCAACATCAAAGTATCCCAACACAGTAGAACCCCTGCGCACACCCTCAAGCCTCATAGGTTGAGAAGCCGCACCCTCCTCCCAATGCAAACCTGTAAATGCATATTTCTTTTCAAGTTCTTCAGCCAAGTCAAGGGGCTTCATGGAAGACTGAGACTTCTTGCCAGTCCTTTCACAACCTGCTGTGCTTTCCAATTGCAAAATTATGTCTTCAACAGGTTCTGAACCATCACTTGGTAAAATGTTCTCTTTTCCAGCAAGACTAACCTCTTCATCTTCTTCGAACTGAGGTATTACATCTTCTAGATCATGCGTCTCTGCTTTTGAAAAGGTCAAATCTTCCTCGACCTTTGTCGCATTGTCATATCCAGCAGCATTTTCAATAGATTCATTAACAGTTAATAGTTCAGAATTGACATCAGCACCAGTCTCATCTGAATTTATGCAATACTCGTTCAAATTCTGTTGTCCTTGTTCAGTAACTGAAGGAGTAGTAGTGATGTGTGGTTCAAAAATCGAGCTTGAAGAAACTTCCACAAAATTGTCAATTGTTAATTCATTTGTTTCGATTACATTTTGCACTCCTTCCGTCTGTGTTTTGATTCCCTCAAGAGGTAAAACTTCATTAGCCTCATTATTGAAATTGTCCTTCACGGTAATCCCAGCTCCTAAGGATAATGATAATCCATTATTAACTAGTGTTACTTCTCCAATTTGGGAACTATGGGAACTATTAAAATCTGACTTACTAATTTCAGAAACAGAGCCACTAGTGACTTGACTTTGAAAACCAAACAATAATTCAGAAACTACCTCGGAATCAAGACTGCTACTTTTCGAAACAAAACCGTCATTATTGTCTACAACTGCTTTGTGCAGCAAAGGAGCGTTAGTGGTGGTGGCTCTTCTCAGTTTAATAGCAGCAGCGTGTGGTGTGGGAACAGAACGCGAGGCGGCCGCAGCGGCTGCCAACGCAGCGCCAGGCTTAACATTGGATCTAACACTAACACCGCTGCTACTGTTACCGGAAAATAAAGGGGGCAAAACATTGCGATGAGTAGTCCGATTCAACGAAAAGGAATCGGCGGCAGAGGAAAATTCAACGCGGGACTGAAAATAGGATGAGGGGAGCTGGAGTTTATCAATGAATTTGGGAGGGGATGATGAACTGTGTTCAGGTGAGAGGGTTTTAAGGTTACCTGTAGCATCCCTGTGGCTGGGTTGGTCGCGATTGGGAGAAGAAAGGGAAGAGTCAGATGAGGAGGACTCGTTAAGGAGGATTTCATCTACGGTGCGCCCATGTACGGAGAGGAGATTAACGTCGTCGTCCTCGTCCTCGTCCTCGTCGGAAGCATGTGAATCAAGGAAAGCGTCGACATCAAGCTTCATTGCCATTGGAATTGGCCGGTAGTATGCTTTCAGGTCAGCTCATATCCCAAACCAAAAGCATCAAAGGGTTCCGCTTTACTCCTCTTTGTTCAAATAAATTGTTTTACCGGAACTACACCACTTGAAAATCTGGACGGACTTTTCGTATCGATTACTTTGAAATTGACTGACAATTTAGAGAGACATATTTGTAGTTCATACTTTTCTAAAAGTGTATTTGAGAAATATTTATACAATAGTAATTGCAAACGAAAAATTAGATAAGATTCTTTACGACCTAAAATAACTTATAATCACATATAACAACTATTATAATTAATCATATCACCAAAATAATTAATATATACTTAATCATTTGCTCATATCCAATCATCAAAATATCAAACTAATCCCTACTAATTCCAAAAAAATCGACATAGTTTTTTTTTCAAAAATAAATATCCAAAAAAATCTAAACTTGTCTACAAAACTTACAATCATCAATACATATCCGAATCACCAAAATAACCATCATTTCATACCCAAAAGCATCATAATCATATATAATTAGTTAACTTTACAAAAAATGCATACTCAATCATCAACACATATCTAACCACCAAAATATCAAACTAGTCGCTACTAATTTCAAGAAATTTCAGCAGAGTTTTCTTTCAAAATAGATATCCAAAAAAATCTAAATATGTCTACAAAAATTACAATTATCAATACATATCCAAACCACCAAAACAACCATCATTCCATACACAAAATCATCATAACCATGTATAATTAGTTAACTTTACAAAAGACGGAATACAAAAAATACACACATGCAGAAATTAATACATACTCAATTATCAACACATATCCAACCACTAAAACATCAAGCTAGTCGCTACTAATTTCAAGAAATTTTAGCTGAGTTTCCTTTCAAAATAGATATTCAGAAAAATATAAACTTGTCTACAAAACTTATAATCATTAATACATATCCAAACCAACAAAACAACCATCATTCCATACCCAAAATCATCGTAACCATGTATAATTAGTTAACTTTACAAAAAGACGGAACATAAAAATACACATATGCAGAAAATTAATACATACTCAATCATCAACACATATCCAACCATCAACACATCAAGCTAGTCGCAACTAATTTCAAAAAATTTCTGCAGAGTTTCCTTTCAAAATAGATATCTAGAAAAATCTAAACATGTCTACAAAACTTACAATCATTAATACATATCCAAACCACCAAAACAACCATAATTCCATACCCAAAATCATCATCACCATGTATAATTAGTTAACTTTACAAAAGACGGAACACAAAAAATATACACATGCAGAAAATAAAGAAACAACTTCGTATTCTTTACAACTTACACCAAGTATCCTTCAATGTATACCTAAAAATATTTGAAATATAAAAATTATCGAAATATGTGGGTCAAAATAAAACAATTATAAATTCGAAACATAAAATCCCTTTCTTTACCCTGAATTATCTAAAAAATAAATGAGCACACACATTTGTATCTAGTGGGGGAGAATGATTTAGATTGATATAAGAAATAATTTAGAGAGATTATAATAAATTATCAATTTATTTAGGAAAAGATATGGGTGAATGCAGACTTACAATCAAATAAAGTTATCTTAGTACGGTTCATTTGCTTAATAATTTTAATCATAAATATGTATTGGTGTCAGTATAATGGTGTGTGTTAGTTCCCAGAGGGCACAATAGATCTAGAAAGGGGGGAGGGGGTTGAATAGATCCTTTTTATTTCAAATACTTTTCTGGTTTATATTATATTGTTCATAATTAACATATAACAAATATAAGAATCTTTTCAAGCACAGCGGAATAGGTAAAAGATCCCTTCATTGATATATTCATAATCATACATACATTGTTCAGTAGAGTAAGTTTAGTTGTAAGCAGATTAAAAAACATACATAGCATTATAGTAGACATAATGTAAATGACATAATGTAAAAAAGACACAAGGGTTTTAAGTGGTTCGGAGACTTAAGCTCTAATCCACTCTTCTGCTTTCAACTAGCAGGATTTTACCAAGGAAGGCAAAGACCGAATCACTAAGATTCCTTGAGGCCGCTGAATGCCTTAGACTTGATTCACTAAGAACTCTTCAAGGCCGTGACCTTGGGACTCCTCTAGTTCCCTAGGAACTCTTCAAGCCCAGCAGGCTTGGAACTTCATTTAGTCCCTCCGAACAAGGACCCTTCTGGCCCTGCTTTGTTTAGTCCCTTCGGAGATGAGGACCCTCAGCCCTAGCTTTGTTGAGTTATTTGTTTGTTGTTGTTGGAGTCGGTGCTGAGCTGCTAAGATGTCTTCATGCTCTGAACATCTTCTATCCTTAGCAGATTGGCTTGATAATCCTTGAAGTACAGCTAAGTGTTGCATGATGCTCAGCTTCTTTGGTTACTCAACCACTTCGGATGACCCCTTTGTGAACTGCCTTGAAGATCTTTCTCCTTGGTACTTGATGGTTGCACATGATAGGCTTCCAAGATGACTGTAAGCTCTTCTGTTAGGTACTTAGAAGTTTTCTCATGCTTGACACCAAGATGGCATTTGTGATCTTCCTTCTTGCTACTTAATGCCTTCTCATGATAGACTTGCTAAGATGATTGTAGGCTCTTCTCTATTGTACTTAGAGTCTTCCCATGATGGACATCAAGATGACATAATGCTCTTCTTCTTCTCTCTCAGATTGAACACTCTTCATGTAGTAGAACTCTCACTTCTACATAGTAGAACTCACACTTCTACTTCTTTCTTTATCTGACTTCTGAGTGTTCTTGGTGGAGGCATTCTCTTCTTCTCTTAGAACAACATTGTCTGATTTTGAGGAGGCATTCTCTTCTTCTCTTAGAACAGCATTGTCTGACCTATTATCTGGGCTTGTTGGTGCAGTTGCAATTAGAGATTGAGTTTGGTCATCTTGAATCTCTTCTTCATTCACAGAGTGACTGCTTTGAGGATTAGCCATGGGGCTTGAGCATTCTTCTTTATCAGCAGATGATGCACTATCTTCCATCACATCAGCTTCATTTTCATTGCTAGATGTTGTCTGTGGAGACTGGGCCTTGACATCTGTTTTTTTTTCTTCTGCTGACTCTACGTCCCTCTTTTCAGCAGATGTACTGCTTTGGGAAGCTGAGGCTGGTTTGTCTTCCACCTTAGCTTTCTTGCTGACTAGCCCTTGAAGCAACCTGCTGCTTCTCCTCTTCGTTGTTTCAGCAGTCAAGACTTTTTCTTCTTTATCCTTGTTCTTTGAGGAGACTTTTCTTGATGAGGTTTGAGCTTTCTTCACACTACCGGCTCTCTTCACACTTCTGGATTTCTTCTTGCCTGGTGTGATTTCTGCTGGTTAAGAGTCATCAGACTCAGAGTTCTCTGATTCTTCAGTTTTCCTCTTCCTTGCAGAGGCTTTGCTACTGCTCCCGGTTGTCAGCCTTTTTTTCTCCTTAGGGTTCTTCTTCCAGTTCATAAATAATTGTGGAGACATCTCTTTGTGCACATTCAAAGTTTCTCCCTCATCATCCTTGATTTTCCCTCCTAGCTTCTTCTTCAAGATAATACTCAAAGTGACCTTCCATGAAACACCTTGGTCAGAGGTTTTTCAGTGGACTTCTTCTTCTCAGCCTTTTCTACCCACTTGGAGATCTGATCGAACAAGATAGCTCCAAAGTCGATTTGTTTCTTCAGAACTATTGCTGACATTATTTTCAACTGTTGGTCAATCAACGTGTCGTATGCGTGTTGTTTTTGCACGATGATGCACTTTCCAACTATTTCAAAGCAAGGAATTCATACTCTTCAGGAAACTCATTCTTCTTCATGTCTTTAAAACTAGGGTTTCTTTGGTACCCCATAACCTCCTTTGCTTGTTCAGTATTGACATTATCAAGGTTCTTCAGCCCTTGGTTAGGAAAACCTAGGCATTGATTGAGGTCAGAAGATTTTAACTTCAGAGACTGACCTTTAACCTTGGTAGTAAGGGTTTCGGGGTTGATGGAGGCGTTTGAGTAGAATTCTTTAACCAGGTTGATATAGACTCGAGTGTTTGCCTAAAGGCATTCTGAGAATCCAACTTTCTTCACAAGCTTGATCTTTCTATTTTTATAGTCCTTGTACATCATTTCTTTTTAAGGACTTTACAAAGCTGTTTTGCTTATGTAGGATCAACCTAATATATTTGATCAATTCATTCTAAGTCCTTGTACATATACTTCTATTATCTATCAAAGGACATTACAACTTTTCTTAATGCAAGCATACTTGCATATTCATTCATATATATATCATAATC
The DNA here is from genome assembly GCA_020205605.1 of Panax ginseng. Lineage (NCBI taxonomy): Eukaryota > Viridiplantae > Streptophyta > Magnoliopsida > Apiales > Araliaceae > Panax > Panax ginseng. Next base: position 105,381,855 of record CM035142.1, on the reverse strand, counting down.
AAATCATATATTAAATAAGAATATCACTCACATGTTTATTCCTGACAATCTCCCCCTATTTGATTATGAGAAAAACATTAGGTGTATATGCATGTTATGAATGAATCTTATATACAGTGAGCAGCTGTATTTCTAAAATAGATAATCATGAAAGTCGTTTATATTGATATGACAATTTATATATTCAGACATTCTACATCCTGGATCCAGAACATACCTAACAGGTTAGAGATGTACCTCCTTGGCTCATGTATGTTTCCAGGATGCTTATTGATCGCATTACTGATTTGTTTGTTCTTCTTGTTCTTGCTCCCCCTAGGATGATGACCTTCAGTCTTTGCTTGGTTCCTCTTCAGCATCTTTCTGATCATGCTCCCCCTCAGACTTTGCGATCTTGTTATCATCTTCTGGCTCCCCCTCAGATGATGACTCTTTATCTGCAGTTGCTTTCTTCTTCTTTGACTTCTTCTCCCTTAACCCTCTGCTCTTCCTTTGGTGCCTTCTGCTCCTCTTCTTTCTATGCCTCTTTTTCTCCCCCTTTTTGTCATCAATCATTTGAGAGAGCTGCTCCATGTTAGACATAATCTACTCCATTAGGTAGGAGGAGTTGACAACTTCAAACTTGAGTTCCTGCTGGCCTAACTCAAGTTGCACTGAGAAGGACTGTTTTAGGTCGTCAATCTTGTCAGACAGGGCTTGGATCTGCTCTTCATTGGTCATTTGAATTCGTAGAGCATCTGCCTTCTGATCTTGTATGTCCTTTTGATAGATGTTATCTCTCTCTTGGAGTTTGAGAGATACATCAGCCATAGTAGCTTGAAGCTTGTGCTGGAAGGAATTGTCTCCTGCTACTGTCAGCTTCTGTGATTCTTCAGTGAGCAGAGATATCTTCTCGCTTAAATCATCAGAACTCCTTTGTAGTTCTTGCTCCAAAGTAATTTGATTCTTTTGTTGGGCAGCAGCTAGTTGAGCATCAGTTTGGACTCTACGATTTTCATCCTTAGACAGATTTTTGAAAGTCTGGAGAATCTGAATAATCGTTGAGTTCCATTCACTGGTTGAGGATGAGGGAATATCTGATAGTGGTGCTTGAGCATAAGGAGGCTTCTGGTTTTAGGCTAGAACATCATCAACAGTAGAGTGAACAGTCTCTACGATCAGCTCCTTGGTCATAACTCTTCGTCCTTCAAAATCCACTCTACGATCGTAGGGGATGTAGAGATTTCCAGCATGTCGATAGACCTTGAAGTGAGGCTGGTTTGTGATCATCTTTGTAGCATAACTTTTCACCCTTGGGAAGTTTTGAGCTACCAGCTCCAGACTTGGAAACCGCTTGTAACACCAACTGAAGGAGCTTCCATCTTTTTCAGTGTGGGCCTTGAGCATGGCATCCACTGGAAGAACCATCTTTCTGGTGGAGCATCTGGTAGATCATTTGACACTTCCACTGCGATCCTTCTACTAAATCTTGCAGGAGAGAGAACTGGACAATCTTCTTGTTAAATTCGCTTCTACGAGGTGCGTAAACGAGAATCTTCTTCAATCTCTTCTCTCTCAGAGCCTGAACTTTCTTGATCATTTTCCGCAGAGAATTCCTCTTGCTGCATTTCATTCTCAGAACCTTCTTCAGCAAGATCTTCTTTAGATTCATCTTCTTCAGTGCTGGTTTCTTTTTTAGCATTTTCTACTTGGGATACAGACTCATCATCACTCAATTCAATGATGACATTTGATTGACCACTGCTCATTTTGGAGGCAAACTTGGCTTGCAGTCTGTAGCTTGTCCTTCTTCTTGGAGGTTCAGGTTTGGGAGAGTCAGACTCTTCTTCTTCAGATTTTGACTTCTCTGGTTTAGAAGACAGACTTCTTTGAGGTTCAGCACTGGCAGGGACAGACTCTTCTTCTGTCATCTCATCAACTTTTGATTCATCATGGAAGCTTTCTGGTTTTGAGGAGGCATTCTCTTCTTCTCTTAGAACAGCATTGTCTGACCTATTATCTGGGCTTGTTGGTGCAGTTGCAATTAGAGATTGAGTTTGGTCATCTTGAATCTCTTCTTCATTCACAGAGTGACTGCTTTGAGGATTAGTCATGGGGCTTGAGCATTCTTCTTTATTAGCAGATGCTGCACTATCTTCAATCACATCAGCTTCATTTTCATCGCTGGATGTTGTCTGTGGAGACTGGGCCTTGACATCTGTTTCTTTTTCTTTTGCTGACTCTACGTCCCTCTTTTCAGCAGATGTACTGCTTTGGGAAGCTGAGGTTGGTTTGTCTTCCACCTTAGCTTTCTTGCTGACTAGCCCTTGAAGCAACATGTTGCTTCTTCTCTTCGTTGTTTCAGCAGTCAAGACTTTTTCTTCTTTATCCTTGTTCTTTGAGGAGACTTTTCTTGATGAGGTTTGAGCTTTCTTTACACTACCGGCTCTTTTCACACTTCTGGATTTCTTCTTGCCTGGTGTGATTTCTGCTGGTTCAGAGTCATCAGACTCAGAGTTCTCTGCTTCTTCAGTTTTCCTCTTCCTTGCAGAGGCTTTGCTACTGCTCTCGGTTGTTAGCCTTTTGTTCTCCTTAGGATTCTTCTTCCAGTTCACAAATAATTGTGGAGATATCACTTTGTGCACATTCAAAGTTTCTCCCTCATCATCCTTGATTTTCCCTCCTAGCTTCTTCTTCAAGACAATACTCAAGTGACCTTCCATGAAACACCTTGGTCGAGGTTTTTCGGTGGACTTCTTCTTCTCAAATTTTTCTACCCACTTGGAGATCGATCGAACAAGATAGCTCCAAAGTCGATTTGTTTCTTGAACTATTCACGACATTATTTTCAACTGTTGGTCAATCATCGTATCATGTGCGGTGTTCTTTTGACTGATATGCACTTTCCAACTATTTCAAAGAAGGAATTCATACTCTTCAGGAAACTCCTTCTTCTTCATGTCTTTAAAACTAGGGTTTCTTTGGTACCCCATAACCTCCTTTGCTTGTTTAGTATTGACATTATCAAGGTTATTCGGCCCTTGGTTAGGAAAACCTAGGCATTGATTGAGGTCAGAAGATTTTAACTTTAGAGATTGACCTTTAACCTTGGTAGTAAGGGTTTCGGAGTTGATGGAGGCGTTTGCGTAGAATTCTTTAACCAGGTCGATGTAGACTCGAGTATTTACCTCAAGGAATTCTAAGAATCCAGCTTTCTTCACAAGCTCGAGAATATCCCTGAATTTCTCTTCGGATTTCTCAAACGATTTGGTTCCAAGCTGAATGCCAGTAATTACTTGCCAGTTTTCCATTTTGAGTAGTTCGAAGAATGTGAGTATCTGATTTAGATATGTTTATAAGAGATGGCCGAGTGTAATTTGGTAAGGCTCGGAGGTTAAGCGATTTTGGCTCTTGAGAGGATTCTAGGGTTTGAAAATGGGAGGAGAAGGTTTCGATAGCTCTTGGTAAGCGGCTCAGAGATTTGAAATTATCTTTAAGGCGTTCCTTCTAACTTCTGATAATCAAATGATGTGTGTTGTCCATTGGTTGCACGTTGCCCAAAGAATGAGTCAGAAACTCCCATAACTTTTAGGTTAGATGTTTCCTTTTAGAAGAGTAGTCGTTTAAACGACGTGGCTCTGACCGTTGACCTTTTGATTCGTAGAGTGGCATGATAAGGCAGCTATGGACTCTACGATTCCCTTGGTTGACTCAACGATCAACTTTTAAGAGATGCTGCAGTGGATGGCTTTGTCTTTTCTCCTTACTTTGATGCAGCATAGCTCAATCACTGATGTATTCGAACTTATCTCCTTAACTTAAATAGTTTAGTAAATATCTCATTTTCCAAGCTCCTTGTGAACTAGAGTACCCTATGGTAGGACTACGATCATTGAGTTGTATTCTACGATCGCTGAGGTTTTGCTACGATCGTTGAGGTTGCACTGCGATCGTTTAGTTCTCTTCAAACTCGACTCTACGATCGTTGACTGACTTTGTCCTTGAGATGAAATTGATCAAGCATTCCTTCTGGGTTAAGGTAGCTCAGGAAGGGCCAACCTCTTAGAGTGAGCTAAGGGTCAGGTTTGTCCCTGAGGCGCTTTCCAGATGGAATACTATAGCAGTGATTTGCAATGACATCTCATTCGACCTTTTCTGATTGGGAGGTCTTTTACCAGCTTTAGACAACTGCATTGCTGAAATCGTGGTGTCCTCCTGCTTCTTACACTACGATCATATGTTTGATCGTAGGCACTTCACAATTATGAGTTGGGTGGCTGAAGGGTTATCAGTAATACGTTTTGAGACGTTCCTACTGACTATGGATCTTCATTTGGTTCATCAGCCACAAAGTTTTGGGACTCTGTAGCTGGTACAACTTTTCATAGTATATCTCAGTGCTGTTGTTCTTTAACAGATCATTGTTCCCCCATTGTTGATGCTGTCTTCCAGATAGATGTGATTCCCTCTTCTTCAGGTTCATTTGAAGGCACCCTTGCATATCTCCTTCTGACTGGAATCTTCATCATTACTTAGATTTCCTTGTATCGTAGAAATGATTATTTTCAAGACTGATCACTCTACGATTTTTTGATAGTACTACGAACGTAGTCTTCTTTGACAGTTGTGTTTGTGAAGTTCTGCTCTCGCAATAAGTTCCTCTTGAATGATGCTTGATAATCTTCTATTGTGAGCTTCCTTGAGGATTCTTCCCATATAGCATTCTTGACTGGCTTTTGAGCACATAAGACCTTTTTTTCTTCTTTTTAATTGAATGGCTTGCTTCCATATACAGATTAGAAGCCATGTGAGCTCCATTCTGGTTAGCTCAGAGGGTCTTCAATGACAGGCTTGGACATATAGGAACTCTATCAGAATCATCTCTGAATTGTCCTTAGCCTTCTGCTGGTTGAGTCTTCTTGATTCATCATTCCTTAGTGTGGTCAGACTGACCAAGTACCTGCAGGTTTAAATATATTTCTATTTTTGGTACCCATAATTAAATGGGTCCTGCTAGGTTAGTTTTCTAAACCCATGTTCCTCTTATTTGGATAATCATCATATTTATCACCAACATACATATTCATGCATGCACCTATCTTATGATAATACATTTTGAGATGCATGATGGTGAGTGTGTGTAGGATTTGGCACCTAATAACACACTCTCTATCTATGATGGTTTCATCATTCACTGGGTTATGTTCACAATGTTTAAGTGTTCATAGAGTGAGAATCAACTCTACGATTTAGGAGTATTTGGTTGATTCATTGAGGTGATCAGTTTCTGCGAATCAACAAGATCCTCTTGCAACACTGATCATACTCTGTGTGTTGTCAAACACTTAGAACACAGGCTTGTACATACATACTAACTCACCAGTAAAGATTACTTCTCATAAAGTTCATTAGGCCTATGATGCTCTTATGACCCATTTCAGATTTCCTTCAAGATGTCATCTTCAACCTAAAACTTGGATGGAGAGAAAATTTATTGTCATTTGAGTTTCCATCCTCAGGTTACTTTCTCTCTTCACCTTTTTAGGTAGATTATAACTCCTTGACATAATACTATTATAGTTCATAAGAAGATGCTATTATGATGTACATTTATAATGGAGAGGAATTGTGCCTTTTTACTGTCAGTTACTAAACAGTCATTTATCTTAGATATACTGAGTTTAGGTATTGATGTACATAGCTTTAGTTTTGCTCCTGACAGCTTATTGCTCTTGTCGGTCTTTAATCAATCAGTAGTGGTCTTGAAGATATAGGTTAAAAGAATCTCAGCATTAAGATCTTTGACATCCTTTAGGCCGATGAGTTTGCACCCAAATTGTTGGTTGGCTGGGATATAAGTTTGAGAAGATCTTCTTTCTTCTCTCGATAAGCATTTCTTAGCATGTATGGCTCTTCATCTTTCAGACTGGTGGATGCTTGACTCTTTGTTATTGATGTCTCTTGAGTTCTCTCGTCTGGTCTTAGGACTACAAGATTGACTGCAGGCTAGGATTGGTCTTGTGGATGTAATAATAGAGACCATGAACTAATCTGAGCAGCTTCAGGTCTATATACAAATTTAACCTATACACAATATTTCCAACATGTTAGCTCATCTGCATATAACAAGTTACTTACTACTAAACTCAGTTTAGAACAATGTTAGTGCCTGAGATCAGACTCAAAGCGATTAGCTTTTGAATATAGCAAGAAAACCTGTTTTGATACTAATTGTTACTTCCTAGAGGGCACAATAGATCTTGAAGGAGGGGGGTTGAATAGATCCTTTTTATTTCAAATACTTTTCTGGTTTATATTATATTGTTCATAATTAACATATAACAAATATAAGAATCTTTTCAAGCACAACGGAATAGGTAAAAGATCCCCTTCATTGATATATTCATAATCATATATACATTGTTCGTAGAGTAAGTTTAGTTGTAAGCAGTTCAGTTATAGCAGTTATAGTACATAATGTAAATGACATAATATAAAAGTCACAAGGGGTTTTAAGTGGTTCAGAGACTCAAGCTCCTAATCCACTCTTCTGCTTTCAACTAGTAGGATTTCCACTAAGGAAGGGCAACACCCTGAATCATTAAGATTCCTTCAAGGCCGGAGCCTTGGGACTTGATTCACTAAGAACTCTTGAGGCCCGGCTGACCTTGGGACTCCTCTAGTTCCCTAGGAACTCTTCAAGCCCAGCAGGCTTGGAACTTCGTTTAGTCCCTCCGGACAAGGACCCTTCTGGCCCTGCTTTGTTTAGTCCCTTCGGACAAGGACCCCTCAGGCCCTGGCTTTGTTGAGTTGTTTTTTTGTTATTGTTGGAGTCGGTGCTGAGCTGATAAGATGTCTTTATACTCTGAACATCTTCTATCCTTAGCAGGTTGGCTTGATCATCCTTGAAGTGCAGCTGAGTGTTGCATGATGCTCAGCTTCTTTGGTTACTCAACCACTTCGGATGACCCCTTTGTGAACTGCCTTGAAGATCTTTCTCCTTGGTACTAGATGGCTGCACATGATAGGCTTCCAAGATGACTGTAAGATCTTCTGTTAGGTACTTAGAAGCTTTCTCATGCTTGACACCAAGATGGCATTTGTGATCTTTCTTCTTGCTACTTGATGCCTTCTCACGATGGACTTGCTAAGATGACTGTAGGCTCTTCTCTATTGTACTTAGAGTCTTCCCATGATAGACATCAAGATGACATAATGCTCTTCTTTCTCTCGGCAGTTCAGAACACTCTTCATGTAGTAGAACTCTCACTTCTACATAGTAGAACTCACACTTCTACTTTTTTCTTTATCTGACTTCTGAGTGTTCTTGGTGGATCGTAGAGTGAGCCTTCGGACTCACTGTTTCACATGATTTAGATCAGTCTACCTTCTCTCCAAACTCAAGCAACTCCAAAGCACCTTTGATCTTTGAAGCTCTTTCTCATTTATACTTCTTCCCAATCCTTTGGTTGGAAAGTAGCGGGTTGAAGGCTATTCAAATCTCTTCACAGATCTCGAGTTGCTTGAGGTAGATCGCTTGATGTGAAATGTCATACTTTTTTTCCGACGCCATATTTCATTGTTTCACCTACCCTGTCAGATGTATCACTTTAATGTCTTGGGCAGGTCGAAGACTTTATTACCTCTTTTTGATTTCTCAATCAGAGGTTGTCCTATTGCATCGATGCTCTCAATAAGCACTTGTTCGAATATTACCCTTCAGATTGAACCTTTGCTAATGCTTCAATCTTCAGCTATTCGAACTCTACGATATTGATGCACGTCTTCAAGGACCTGATCGCAGTGTCTTGTTGAGTGTTGCTCATTGACTGGTTGAGTTAACACTACGATCTTGAAGAGTGTTGATTGGATCTTCAATGTAGAACACCTCTTCCTTGTATTGTGCAGTTCTTCAATACTTCTATTTGCTTCAACTGTTTTCAGAGACTGATGGCCTAATTCCTTGCTCTGGTCCCCTTCTGAATATCAAGACACTTCAGATTTGTGGCGCGTCCAGCTTTCTTTCTCCTTATGATCTCCCTTTTACTTATCATCAATGAACTGACCCTGCACTTAATCACTTTAGACTTGTTCTTCGAGTGTCGATCAAGATTTTGGTTCACCTTCCTTCCATCAGTTCCTTCTTTGTTCAGAACACTACGATCTTGGTTGCTTCCAAGATCGTTGTCTTCTATTCACTTGATAGTTACTGCCTTAGCTGACTTTCCTTAGTTAGCTTCTGAAGTCTTCTTTGGATCTCCTTGTGGAAGACTTCATTACGAATGGCCTTACAACTCATTCTTGATGCTGATTGGGTTGATGCTTAGATCTTCTGTTAGCCTGCATGCCATTCGTTGAGTGCTCTCTGGTTTCCTTGGATGTAGCTTGCAGTTTGAACCAGAGGCTTCGTTCCTTTGGATATTCTGGGAGTGCTCATTTATTGAGAACCGAATATGCTCTACGATTCAACCTAGGTATTGTGATCACTTCTTTTGTGGTCGTAGTTCTGCATTCTACGATTCAGCTTCAGCTTGTGCAGACACTACGATCCCGATATCAGATTTTGACACTCTACGATTTCTGCCTTGTGCTTGTTGTCTTCATCTGATCTTGCTTGACCATGATCTCTGCATGTAATCCATAGGCTCTACGAACTCAGAGTGTGATCTACGATCCTTGACTTGGCTTGGCAGATCGATAGATTTCTACGACTCTGAGTGTAGTCTATGTTTCTGTCTTGGCTTCGGCAGATGACCGGTCTTCTCGTAGGCAGGCTGTCTTTACGATTCTGAACATGACTTTCTCAGCACACTACGATCCCGAGGAAGCTCTATTCGATACACTACGATCCTTCTTCATTTCCCCTGGCAGTCTAAAAACTCCGAGATCTACTATCTTGCATACTCCTATTCTGCCTCGATAGCTCTCGAGTTAACCTTGACTCACCTGGCAGACTACAACTTCTAGTGCAGTACTCGACGATCAGACTAGCCTATCTATTACATCATAAGATCAACCTAACAAGCTTGATCTTTCTATTTTTATAGTTCTTGTACATCATTTCTTTTTAAGGACTTTACAAAGCTGTTTTGCTTATGTAGGATCAACCTAACATATTTGATCAATTCATTCTAAGTCCTTGTACATATACTTCTATTATCTATCAAAGGACTTTACAGCTTGCATATTCATTCATATATATATCATAATCAAATCATATATTAAATAGGAATATCATTCACATGTTTATTCCTGACAATCTCCCCCTATTTGATTATGAGAAAAACATTAGGTGTATATGCATGTTATGAATGAATCTTATATACAGTGAGCAGCTGTATTTCTAAAACAGATAATCATGAAAGTCGTTTATATTGATATGACAATTTATATATTCAGACATTCTACATCCTGGATCCAGATCATACCTAACAGGTTAGAGATGTACCTCCTTGGCTCATGTATGTTTTCAGGATGCTTGTTGATCAGCTACTTGACGGTTTGTTCTTCTTGCTCTTGCTCCCCCTGGGATGATGACCTTCAGTCTTTGCTTGGTTCCTCTTCAGCATCTTTCTGATCATGCTCCCCCTCAGACTTTGCGATCTTGTTATCATCTTCTGGCTCCCCCTCAGATGATGACTCTTTATCTGCAGCTGCTTTCTTCTTCTTTGACTTCTTCTCCCTTAACCCTCTGCTTTTCCTTTGGTGCCTTCTGTTCCTCTTCTTTCTATGCCTCTTTTTCTCCCCCTTTTTGTCATCAATCATTTGAGAGAGCTGCTCCATGTTGGACATAAGCTGCTCCATTAAGTAGGAGGAGTTGGCAACTTCAAACTTGAGTTCCTGCTGGCCTAACTCAAGTTGTACTGAGAAGGACTATTTCAGGTCGTCAATCTTGTCAGACAGGGCTTGGATCTGCTCTTCATTGGTCATTTGAATTCGTAGAGCATCTGCCTTCTGATCTTGTATGTCCTTTTGATAGATGTTATCTCTCTCTTGGAGTTTGAGAGATACATCAGCCATAGTAGCTTGAAGCTTGTGCTGGAAGGAATTGTCTCCTGCTACTGTTAGCTTCTGTGATTCTTCAGTGAGCGGAGATATCTTCTCGCTTAAATCATCAGAACTCCTTTGTAGTTCTTGCTCCAAAGTAATTTGATTCTTTTGTTGGCAAAGAATTTGGTTGAGCATCAGTTTGGACTCTACGATTTTCATCCTTAGACAGATTTTTGAAAGTCTGGAGAATCTGAATAATCGTTGAGCTCCATTCACTGGTTGAGGATGAGGGAATATCTGATATTGGTGCTTGAGCATAAGGAGGCTTCTGGTTTTAAGCTAGAACATCATCAACAGTAGAGTGAACAGTCTCTACGATCAACTCCTTGGTCATAACTCTTCGTCCTTCAAAATCCACTCTACGATCGTAGGGGATGTAGAGATTTCCAGCATGTCGATAGACCTTGAAGTGAGGCTGGTTTGTGATCATCTTTGTAGCATAACTTTTCACCCTTGGGAAGTTTTGAGCTACCAGCTCTAGACTTGAAAGCGCCAGAAACACCAACTGAAGGAGCTTCCATCTTTTTCAGTGTGGGCCTTGAGCCATGGCATCCACTGGAAGAACCATCTTTCTGGTGGAGCATCTGGTAGATCATTTGACACTTCCACTGCGATCCTTCTACTAAATCTTGCAGGAGAGAGAACTGGACAATCTTTTTGTTCGTCTGCTTCCTGAGGTGCAGAACCAGAATCTTCTTCAATCTCTTCTCTCTTGGAGCCTGAACTTTCTTGATCATTTTCTGCAGAGAATTCCTCTTGTTGCATTTCATTCTCAGAACCTTCTTCAGCAAGATCTTCTTCAGATTCATCTTCTTCATTGCTGGTTTCTTCTTTAGCATTTTCTACCTGGGATACAAACTCATCATCACTCAATTCAATGATGACATTTGATTGACCACTGCTCATTTTGGAGGCAAATTTGGCTTGCAGTCTGTAGCTTTTCCTTCTTCTTGGAGGTTCAGGTTTGGGAGAGTCAGACTCTTCTTCTTCAGATTCTGACTTCTCTGGTTCAGAAGAAAGACTTCTTTGAGGTTCAGCACTGGCAGGGACAGACTCTTCTTCTGTCATCTCATCAACTTTTGATTCATCATGGGAGCTTTCTGGTTTTGAGGAGGCATTCTCTTCTTCTCTTAGAAGAGCATTGTCTGACCTATTATCTGGGCTTGTTGGTGCAGTTGCAATTAGAGATTGAGTTTGGTCATCTTGAATCTCTTCTTCATTCACAGAGTGACTGCTTTGAGAATTAGACATGGGGCTTGAGCATTCTTCTTTATCAGCAGATGCTGCACTATCTTCCATCACATCAGCTTCATTTTCATTGTTGGATGTTGTCTGTGGAGACTGGGCCTTGACATCTGTTTCTTTTTCTTCTGCTGACTCTACGTCCCTCTTTTCAGCAGATATACTGCTTTAGGAAGCTGAGGTTGCTTTGTCTTCCACCTTAGCTTTCTTGCTTACTGGCCCTTGAAGCAACCTGTTGCTTCTCCTCTTCGTTGTTTCAGCAGTCAGGACTTTTTCTTCTTTATCCTTGTTCTTTGAGGAGACTTTTCTTGATGAGGTTTGAGCTTTCTTCACACTACCGGCTCTCTTCACACTTCTAGATTTCTTCTTGCCTGGTGTGATTTCTGCTGGTTCAGAGTCATCAGACTCAGAGTTCTCTGCTTCTTCAGTTTTCCTCTTCCTTGCAGAGGCTTTGCTACTACTCCAGGTTGTCAGCCTTTTGTTCTCCTTAGGGTTCTTCTTCCAGTTCACAAATAATTGTGGAGACATCACTTTGTGCACATTCAAAGTTTCTCCCTCATCATCCTTGATTTTCCTTCCTAGCTTCTTCTTCAGTACAATACTCAGCAGCCTTCCATGAAACACCTTGGTCAGAGGTTTTTCAGTGGACTTCTTCTTCTCAGCCTTTTCTACCCACTTGGAGATCTGATCGAACAAGATAGCTCCAAAGTCGATTTGTTTCTTTAGAACTATTGCTGACATTATTTTCAACTGTTGGTCAATCATTGTGTCATGTGCATGATAAGGCAGCTATGGACTCTATGATTCCCTTGGTTGACTCAACGATCAACTTTTAAGAGATGTTGCAGTGGATGGCTTTGTCTTTTCTCCTTACTTTGATGCAGCATAGCTCAATCACTGATGTATTCGAACTTATCTCCTTAACTTGAATAGTTTAGTAAATATCTCATTTTCCAAGCTCCTTGTGAACTGGAGTACCCTATGGTAGGACTACGATCGTTGAGTTGTATTCTACGATCGCTGAGGTTTTGCTACGATCGTTGAGGTAGCACTACGATCGTTGAGGTTGCACTGCGATCGTTTAGTTCTCTTCAAACTCGACTCTACGATCGTTGACTGACTTGGTCTTTGAGATGAACTTGATCAAGCATTCCTTCTGGGTTAAGGTAGCTCAGGAAGGGCCAACCTCTTAGAGTGAGCTAAGGATCAGGTTTGTCCCTGAGACGCTTTCCAGATGGAATACTATAGCAGTGATTTGCAATGACATCTCATTCGACCTTTTCTGATTGGTAGGTCTTCTACAAACTTTTTAGACAATCGCATTCTTTGAAATCGTGGTGTCCTCCTGCTTCTTACACTACGATCATATGTTTGATCGTAGGCACTTCATAATTATGAGTTGGGTGGCTGAAGGGTTATCAGTAATACATTTTGAGACGTTCCTACTGACTATGGATCTTAATTTGGTTCATCAGCCACAAAGTTTTGGGACTCTGTAGCTGGTACAACTTTTCATAGTATATCTCAGTGCTGTTGTTCTTTAACAGATCATTGCTCCCCCATTGTTGATGTTGTCTTCCAAATAGATGTGATTCCCTCTTCTTCAGGTTCATTTGAAGGAAGCCTTGCATATCTCCTTTTGACTGGAATCTTCATCATTACTTAGATTTCCTTGTATCGTAGAGATGATTATTTTCAAGACTGATCACTCTACGATTTTTTGATAGTACTACGAACGTAGTCTTCTTTGACAGTTGTGTTTGTGAAGTTCTGCTCTCGCAATAAGTTCCTCTTGAATGATGCTCGATAATCTTCTATTGTGAGCTTCCTTGAGGATTCTTCCCATATAGCATTCTTGACTGGCTTTTGAGCACATAAGACCCTTTCCTTCTTTGGCTGAATGGCTTGCTTCCATATACAGATTAGCAGCCATGTGAGCTCCATTCTGGTTAGCTCAGAGGGTCTTCAATGACAGGCTTGGACAGATAGGAACTCTATCAGAATCATCTCTGAATTGTCCTTAGCCTTCTGCTGGTTGAGTCTTCTTGATTCATCATTCCTTAGTGTGGTCAGACTGACTAAGTACCTGCAGGTTTAAATATATTTCTATTTTTGGTACCAATAATTAAATGGGTCCTGCTAGGTTAGTTTTCTAAACCCCTGTTCCTCTTATTTGGATAATCATCATATTTATCACCAACATACATATTCATGCATGCACCTATCTTATGATAATACATTTTGAGATGCATGATGGTGAGTGTGTGTAGGATTTGGCACCTAATAACACACTCTCTATCTATGATGGTTTCATCATTCACTGGGTTATGTTCACAATGTTTAAGTGTTCATAGAGTGAGAATCAACTCTACGATTTAGGAGTATCTGGTTGATTCATCGAGGTGATGATTCATGAATCGCCAAGATCCTCTTGCAACACCGATCATGCTCGTGTGTTGTCAAACACTTAGAACATGTGCTTGTACATACATACTAACTCACCAGTAAAGATTACTTCTCATAAAGTTCATTAGGCCTGTGATGCTCTTATGACCCATTTCAGATTTCCTTCAAGATGTTATCTTCAACCTAAAACTTGGATGGAGAGAAAGTTTATAGTCATTTGAGTTTCCATCCTCAGGTTACTTTCTCTCTTCACCTTTTTAGGTAGATTATGACTCCTTGACAGAATACTATTATAGTTCATAAGAAGATGCTATTATGATGTACATTTATAATGGAGAGGAATTGTACCTTTTACTGTCAGTTACTAAACAGTCATTTATCTTAGATATACTGAGTTTAGGTATTGATGTGCATAGCTTTAGTTTTACTCCTGACAGCTTATTGCTCTTGTCGGTCTTTAATTAATCAGTAGTGGTCTTGAAGATATAGGTCAAAAGAATCTCAACATCAAGATCTTTGACATCCTTTAGCTGACAGAGTTTTTACCCAGCTGTTGGTTGGCCAGACATAAGTTTGAGAAGATCTTCTTTCTTCTCTCGATAAACATTTCTTAGCATGTATGGCTTCTTTATCTTTCAGACTGGTGGATGCTTGACTCTTTGTTATTGATGTCTCTTGAGTTCTCTCGTTTGGTCTTAGGACTACAAGATTGACTGCAGGCTAGGATTGGTCTTGTGGATGTAACAATAGAGACCATGAACCAATCTGAGCAGCTTCAGGTGTATATACACATTTAACCTATACACAATATTTCTAACATGTGAGCTCATCTGCATATAACAAGTTACTTACTACTAAACTCAGTTTAAAACAATGTTAGTGCCTGGGATCAGACTCAAAGCGATTAGCTTTTGAATATAGCATGAGCACCTGCTTTGATACCAATTGTTAGTTCCCAGAGGGCACAATAGATCTAGAAGGAGGGGGGTTGAATAGATCCTTTTTATTTCAAATACTTTTCTGGTTTATATTATATTGTTCATAATTAATATATAACAAATATAAGAATCTTTTCAAGCACAGTGGAATAGGTAAAAGATCCCCTTCATTGATATATTCATAATCATATATACATTGTTCGTAGAGTAAGTTTAGTTGTAAACAGTTAAAACATACATAGCAGTTATAGCAGTTATAGTACATAATGTAAATGACACAAGGGGTTTTAAGTGGTTCAGAGACTCAAGTTCCTAATCCACTCTTACCGCTTTCAACTAGTAGGATTTCCACTAAGGAAGGGCAACACCCGAATCATTAAGATTCCTTTAAGGCCAAGAGCCTTGGGACTTGATTCACTAAGAACTCTTCAAGGCAAGTGACCTTTGGGACTCCTCTAGTTCCCTAGAACTCTTCAAGCCCAACAGCTTGGAACGTTTAGTCCCTCCGGACAAGGACCCTTCCAGCCTCGCTTTGTTTAGTCCTTCTTGACAAGGACCCCCTCAGCCCACGGCTTTGTTGAGTTGTTTGTTTGTTGTTGTTGAGAGTCGGTCTTTGGAGATAAGATGTCTTCATGCTCTGAACATCTTCTATCCTTAGCAGCTTGGCTTGATCATCCTTGAAGTGCAGCTGAGTGTTGCATGATGCTCAGCTTCTTTGGTTACTCAACCACTTCGGATGACCCCTTTGTGAACTGCCTTGAAGATCTTTCTCCTTGGTACTTAATGGATGCACATGATAGGCTTCCAAGATGACTGTAAGATCTTCTGTTAGGTACTTAGAAGCTTTCTCATGCTTGACACCAAGATGGCATTTGTGATCTTCCTTCTTGCTACTTGATGCCTTCTCATGATGGACTTGCTAAGATGACTGTAGGCTCTTCTCTATTGTACTTAGAGTCTTCCCACGATGGACATCAAGATGACATAATGCTCTTCTTTCTCTCGGCAGTTCAGAACACTCTTCATGTAGTAGAACTCTCGGTTCTACATAGTAGAACTCACACTTCTACTTCTTTCTTTATCCTCGACTTTCCGAGTGTTCTTGGTGGATCGTAGAGTGAGCCTTCGGACTCCTTTGTTTCACATGGTTTAGATCAGTCCACCTTCTCTCCAAACTCGCTTAACTCCAAAGTGACCTTTGATCTTTGAAGCTCTTTCTCATTTATACTTCTTCCCAATCCTTCCGTTGGAAAGTAGCCGTTGAAGGCTATTCAAATCTCTTCACAGATCTCGAGTTGCTTGAGGTAGACTGCTTGATGTGACATGTCATACTTTTTTCTCGACGTGTAGTTCTCTGTTTCACCTACCCCCTCCGATGTATCGCTTTAATGTCTTCAAGGCGGTCGAAGACTTTATTACCTCTTTCGATTTCTCGATCGAGAGGTTGTCCTATTGCATCGACGCTCTCAATAAGCACTTGTCAAGAATATTACCCTTGATTGAACCTTTGCCAATGCTTGGTCTCAAATTTATTCGAACTCTACGATTCTGATGCACGTCTTTAAGGACCTGATCGCAGTGTCTTGTTGAGTGTTGTTCATTGACTAGTTGAGTTAACACTACGATCTTGAAGAGTGTTGATTGGATCTTCAATGTAGAACACCTCTTCCTTGTATTGTGCAGTGCTTCAATACTTCTGTTCGCTTCAACTGTTCTCAGAGACTGATGGCCTAATTGTTAGGTTTGTAATATTCATGTGCACAATCAAATTGCTCAAAATAAGCGGAAACGTGGAAAATCAGAGTTTTAAAAATTTTTACAAACCATATACCCAGATCACCCTTTATGCACAATTATTAATTAAACGAAAAATAAAGAACAAGAATCATACCCTTGAAGATACGAGCTTCCTCAGGTACAAGTTCACCTCCAATCCTTTTCGCGTTCAACTTGAATCCACCGGGTTTGGTTCCTTCCTTTGATCAACGTTAGCCACCCAAGTGTTTGGCCTCTAGAGGTGATCCACCAAGGAAGAAGAAGGATTCAAGAAGATGGGTGGTTGGCTTAACCCTAGTTTTTCTATCTCTATAGAAAAGAGCGTACTCTCCCAACAATTGGAATCACATAGGTTGTAAAAGTCAACAACCCCCTCACCCATAATAAGACTCCTCTTATTTATAGATGTGGGCAACCCTCCTTAACAATTAAGGAATTGAGTTTTATTTTAATTAATTAAATTCTTTTAATTAATTAAGCTCCCTAATCTTATTAGGGATAATTAATTAAACTCTTTTAATTAATTTGCCTCCTAATCCTATTAGGATATTTGAGAATACTTTTATTAATTAATTCTCAAACTCCTTTAGAATTAAATAATAATAATAGTAATAATAATAATAAGACTCTCTTATTAATTTATATTTAATATTTCCAAAATATTAAATAATAAATATTAAGCTATTTAATTTATTCTATCACCATAGATTAAATTAAATATACTTAACTTATTATTACAATTATGCCATTAACTTCTTAAATAATTATTCTTCCTTTTATGGTGTGACCCTTTAGGTTATCCATATTAAACCTAGGTTGTGAATAAATCAATTAGAACAATTCTAATCTTATTTAAATAAATAAATTAAACTAATAATTTATTTAAATAAATAATATTTATTCTACAATAGGGATAAGCCTCCTAATGATCAACGACTTTCCAAATAATATAGATTTCAACATTAATCATAAAAGAACCTTTGAGTAAATAGTTATAAAATACAATTCAATCCTTCCACCATACAATGTCCCAATTAAATATAAGACATGGAATTCTTTGTCAAGTCTTATTTTATTTAATTATATGTATTTTGACTCTTAAATACTTAACTCAAATAATGCAAATTAGAAACTCATTTCTAATTTCATTCTCGCCAAGCCAAGGACTACCGAGTTGTCATTTATCGAATCACATAGGACATTTCTCTTCTTTTACTAGAAGTGGAAGATTCTTTATTGATCATACATTATCTCCATGTACAACTTATTATACTCAAGCATACCCTTTGATATACCCTAAAGGTCTTAAGGAATAAGTCAAAGTATAACTTATCATACACAAGATACTATGATGATCTCAAGTCCAAGGATCACTTCAGACTACTATCACTACAGTGAATTCCTATTGACAAAAAGTAAAACTCCATTAGGTATTCCTTAGCGAGCCAATGCTCAAATTGAACTTATTCTCTAATAAGCACCTACATACTTGCTTTTAGTGTCTCCACACAAATGATCATGAGATCAAGCATCCTCATCCAATGAAGCAAGCAACGATGTACCAATCTATCTGGATTCACTAATCCCCAATTTAGTAATCCAACGATTGGGAACTATTTTAGTTTTAAGCTTTCTAAGAATTTAGATCTCATTAGAATGATCATCATCATTATTCTAAAAGCATTGCTTAAAACTATGGGTTTATCACATATTGTAAAACAGCATCATGTAGATAATTTAAAAGCCTTTAATAAATTAATACTTTTTATTAATAAATGAATAAGATTATTACAAAGTATATGCTTTATCATCAAACATGATTGGCTTGTGTGCATATTACTTTCAATCTCCCACTTGTATTAAAGCCAATCGCCATTGTATCTTATACCCTTCTTCTCTAAGTGACGATTATCCTGCTGTTGGATAAGCTTTAGTTAATGGATATGTAATATTTTTCTTGAGAGTCCACCATCTCTATAGTGATTTCCCATCTTTCAATGATTCTTATAATCAAATGAAAGTGCCACAATACATGTTTAGATCAAAGATGAGACTTAGGAACTATTCCTAGTTCTGTAATGAACTTTTTATCCAAACAATCAACTTGCAGCTTCATTTATAGTTACTTACTTTGTCTTTATCACTAAACCAGTAACTCTTTGCCTTTTTGAATCTTTCTAATTCACTGCACCACCGTTTAAGGTAACACTTTACCTTAAAGTGGATTTTCTGTCATCTTGGTCTGTCTGAAAAACTTGAGTCTGTTAAGCCCTCTAGTTTTAATTTAGACCCACCATAAATATGATCACATCCTTAGTGCCAGTAAAGTACTTTAAGATGTTTTTCACCGCCTTACGTTGTTGATCTTCTCGTAATATGATCGATCAACATCGTGTCTCGTACATTTCATTGCATACATGATAGTTACTCATGCGATCTCTCTTTTATGAGTCTTTGGGGACTATTAAGAGAGATACACTCCATGGCTCATCAACATGAGACATCCCATGGAGTTTGCCATGCTAAACGACTTTAGCATCTAATGAATATACGTTCCTTGGGTTAAGCCGAGCATCCTTTTAAATCTATCTATATAGATTTGTATCCCCAATTACGATACTCTTTCCAAATCATTCATGGAGGAATATTTAGACAACTTTATCTTTACTAATTGTAGCATTGGTATGTCATTCCTTATCCGTAGTATATCAACATATAATACTAGAAATGTCACGACGCTCCCACTGACCCTTTTGTACACACTAAGTTCATTCTTATTTTTGATAAAATCAAACTCTTTTGATTGTCTCATCAAAACGAATGTTCCATATTTGAGAAACTTGCTTCAATCCATTTCTCTGAGTTTCTACAACTCTTACATCATCGTATGTAACGTGTTCATCATCTTCTATGATGTGTACCTCATCATCATCATCTATGATGAATCCATACCTCCTAGGTATCTTCTGTGATCGATCCGATTTGATTTATTGGGTTGTGGTATAATAGGTCTATCTACAGGTTCCTCTTATTTGACTTATAGTGTTTTGTGGTTCTTGAACTCTTCAAGATATATTATCCTCCCACTAGCCCCTTCAATGATAAACACTTTTATCTTAGAAGGCAACATGTTTCGTAACAAACACCTTTTGCTAAGTAGGATTATAGAACATATACCCTAAACTTACTTTAGGATGTCCCACAAATTTGTACTTGTCAAACCTTGTCCCAAGCTTATCATTTGAAACCTTTTCACATAAGCTGGACAACCCCTAATCTTAACATACTTAAGATTAGGAATCCTCCCTGTCCATAATTTTTTATGGAGTCTTGGGGCCGGATTTTGAGGTTACCTTTTCGTAGATATGTAGCCATTTCTAGGACATGATCCTAGAAGGATACTAGAATGTCGGTAAAATCATTATGGACCGTACCATGTCCAACAAGGTACGATTTTTCCTTTCAGATACATCAATCAATTATTACGTATCAGGAGGCGTCCATTATGAGAAAACCATTTAAGATGATCTAGAAACTTATTGCACAAGTATTTATTCCTTGATATAATTAAAGAATCTTAATACTTTGCCAATTTGTTTCACTTCTGAATTCTTTGAACCTTTCAAATAATTCACAATTGTATTTCAGTAAATACATACATTCAACTCTTTGAATGATCGTCTCATTTTCTTATACTAGTTTGTTCAATTTATAAAATAATTTTTCACGTAAGTCAAGTATACAAAATCCATTAAGTAATATTTCAGTTCTATACAAAATATTATTATTATAAATAGAACAACAATTGTTCTTAAATATAATACCAAAGATTTCATTGTCCAACAATAAAATGGAAATAATGTTTCCAACGAGAACTGGAATACAATAACAACTTATTGACTTAATAGATTTGCCCGTAGGCATTGCTAAACTATAAGTTTCTATGGCTAATATGGTAACCTTTGCTACATTTCCCGCACATGGGATTACTTATATTTGTTTAGCTTTCTACTTCTGCTTGGTGCCTTCATAAATCTATATTTATGATAACCAAAGTCGGTATCCAATACCCAAGTAGAACCTTGACTTAAAGAAAAATTTATTTTAAATCATGAACAAATTTGTATTTGTAACCGAAACTTCACTAAGCTTCTTTGGTTAGCCTCTGCAAGATACTTCTCGCAGTTTCTTTCCAATGTCCAGGCTTATTGCAGTGGAAGCAAACTCCTTTGCTATCCGTATTAGTTTTGTTCTTATTATCCTTTGTTTACGCCTTTCTGTTTACCTTCTTTGAATCGTTCTTCTTTTCAGAAGATCCTTTGGCCCCTACCAGTAAGACATGGTCTTTCTTGGTTAAAAGTGACTCAACATTTTTCAACATGTTAAGCAAATCAGCGACGCTGATATCTAGCTTGTTCATATGAAAAATTCACAACAATTGTGAAATGAGTCCGGGAGTGAGTGCAAGATCAAATCTTGACTCAACTCTCCATCCATGACAAAACCAGTTGTCCTAATTGATCAATCAAATTGATAATGTTAAGAACATTTATCTGTACTGTAGTGTCATCGGTCATTCTAGATCGGAAGAGCTCCTTAGATATCTAATATCTATCAGTTCTACTTTTCTCACCATCAACTACTTGATGTGTAGGAATATAATAGGAACATCCATAGTTTCATGCTGACGCTGAAGCTCGTTTCTCATGGATGCGAGCATGATGCATTGAGCCAACTGTGCATCATCTTGCCACTTTCTAAAAGTAGCAATCTCTTTCTTAGAGGTATTGTCTGCAACCATTGCAGGGATAGGCGTATTAAGGACATAAGATAGCGTTTCAGTCATGAGAACTATTCTCAAATTCCTTAACCAATCCATTTAATTCAGTCCGGTTAAATAACATCTAATATGCTTCGCAGTGATTGTGATTTAGACATTGTAAAGTTCTGTAAATGAATTTGAAACTAACAACATTTTAACATACATTCTTTTATTAATTACCAAAATAATTTAGGTCTTGTTTTAAATTGGTATCTCCCACTATTTTCTTCAAACTATATTACCCTCAGTTATATAGTTCGGCAAAATCTAATTAAAGATTTGCTAGTGAGAATAAGGATCCCATTTCAAATGTATATAATCTTGTGGTGACACAACAAACTATATATAAATAAATAGGTAGATAACTCTTGTCAATTACATCAACTATGCAACTCCTTATATTTTGCCTCTTAGATTATTTTGATCAAGTGGTGGCACATCCGAATCAAAATTATCCAAGTTAAGTCCAACCTAACACTCCATATATTCAAAAAAAAAAATATCATCCTTGTGGTGACACAACAAAACAATATTGTTCAATTTTCTTTATAAGCATCAAATGTGATAAATTAACATCTTAAATACTTAATACTTACTCTCTTGTGGTGACACAACAAACTCATATTAAATATTTAATACTCTATTAATTTTATCATGCCTGAAGGCGACTTTCGATATTCCAAATATCTTTGAACGCTTAAGACTTAATATAAAATTTGAGGGGTTTATTATTAAAATGTCTCATCTTGTTTTAGCTGCATAAATATATATATATAAAATACGCGTATATTAATTAACATGCAAGCATGTTTGCATAATATATAATATATATATATATATATATATATATATATATATATATATATATAGTATAAGCATGCACATATAGAATACTATATTCTACCCGGATTGATTATGGACTTTTATTCTAGTTTGGTTCACTAGAGCCACCAAGTGAACCAAAAAGGTCAAACCCTAGGGGTGCAAGAATTAATATTTAAATATAACTATTACATTTAAACCCGGGCTCCATTACAAACGGGTCTTCAAGCACTCCTTGCTCTTTGATCTCTAATTCTTCAAAATTTATTCTTACTATTCCTATTACAAAACTATTTAAAATAAATAGAAACCTTGATCAGCAGTCAAGGGGAAGTACATAGGAGGAAGATAGAATTTACATTAAGAAAAATTAGAGAAGACGAGGTACGCAGACCCCATTTAATAAAATCCATACATTCATGCATTCAACTAAAATAAAATCAAATCACATTGGTCAATAGTCCATAATCAATCCCATTTATTATCATACACATCACCATATGCATCAATAAATAACATTCATCTCATGAATAATAAACATTTAATATATATATATTGATATCATTTAATGGGCAAATTTAGTTAGTATAAAATCTAATTTTGAATCAAAATAAACTCCTTTATTTTAATCCAAATTTAAATCAAAATAAAATTATTTTATTTTAATTTATCCAATTTTGAATAAAATAAACTATTTTATTTTAATCAAAATCTTTAATAAAAATAAACTCCTTTATTTTAATTAATTATGGAATCCAATTCCATGTAAAAAAAAAACTTCTTTATTAAAGGAAACACGATATTCTCTTTCCTATTCACAAATAAACTTTTATTTTGAATAATATAAAATTTTATTTTATATTTAAATAAACTCTTTTATTTTGAATAATATGAAATCTTATTTCATATCTAAATAAACTCCTTTATTTAAGGAAAGACTGATTCTTTTTCCTATTCACAAATAAACTCTTTTATTTTGAATAATATGAAATCTTATTTCATATATAAATAAACTCTTTTATTTAAGGAAACATAGAATCCAATTTCAACTCTAATTAATTAGCATGAAATTCTAATTTTAAAATTAAAATAAAACTTTTATATAAAGATTAAAATAAACTTTTTATTTTAAAATTAAAATAAACTTTTATTTTAATTATAAAATAAATTAAAGGGAATATATATAATATATATATAATATCACGTGATACACGTGCCAGTTTGCCACCAGATTATTAATAGATTAATATTATAATGGTGACAGGAAATACCCACGCCCTGAAGCATTATTCCTTTTGCTGGCCACGATTTAAGCTCATTAGATTTAAAGCTTATCATGATTACCCTTAATAATAAAAAAGTGATCCTGATTTCTCCTTTTTCAAAAAAAAAAAGATCCTGGCCACGATATTATATATATATAATATAATAACCAAATCGCGGGAGGTGGTTTTAGAAAAACGAGAATCTGCAACAATTTAGTAGCATTACGTATTTCGCGATTTAAATTTTTTTTTTTTAAATAAATTTTATACAATAAAATTATGTCCAATTAAATTGTTCTAAACACATATCAATATACATATTAAATCAAACAATTAATAATTCGTGATAAAAGTTTGGCTCTCGATGCCAATTGTTAGGTTTGTAATATTATTATGTAATGCAATCAAATTGCTTCAAAATAAGTTTTAAACGTGAAAAATCGAGTTTTAAAAATTTTACAAACCATATACCCGGATCACCCTTTATGCACAATTATTAATTAAACGAAAAAGAAAGAACAAGAATCATACCTTGAAGATCCGAAGCCTCGCAGTACAAGTTCACCTCTAATCCTTTTCGCTCAACTTGAATCCACCGGGTTTGGTTCCTTCCTTTGATCAACGTTAGCCACCCAAGTGTTTGACATCTAGAGGTGATCCACCAAGGAAGAATAAGGATTCAAGAAGATGGGTATTTGATTAAACCTAGTTTTTTTTCTATCTCTATAGAAAAGAGCGTATTCTCCCAACAATTGGAATCACATAGGTTGTAAAAGTCAACAACCTCCTCACCCATAATAAGACTCCTCTTATTTATAGATGTGGACAACCCTCCTAAACAATTAAGGAATTGAATTTTATTTTAATTAATTAAATTCTTTTAATTAATTAAGCTCCCTAATCTTATTAGGGATAATTAATTAAACTCTTTTAATTAATTTGCCTCCTAATCCTATTAAGATATTTGAGAATACTTTTATTAATTAATTCTCAAACTCCTTTAGGAATTAAATAATAGTAATAGTAATAATAATAATAAGACTCCTCTTATTAATTTATATTTAATATTTCCAAAATATTAAATAATAAATATTAAGCTATTTAATTTATTCTATCACCATAGATTAAATTAAATATACTTAACTTATTATTACGATTATGCCATTAACTTCTTAAATAATTATTCTTCCTTTTATGGTGTGACCCTTTAGGTTCTCCATATTAATTCGATTGTGAATAAATCAATTAGAACAATTCTAATCTTATTTAAATAAATAAATTAAACTAATAATTTATTTAAATAAATAATATTTATTCTACAATAGGGATAAGCCTCCCTAGCGATCAACGACTTTCCAAATAATATAGATTTCAACATTAATCATAAAAGAACCTTTGAGTAAATAGTTACCGTACAATTCAATCCTTCCACCATACAATGTCCCAATTAAATATAAGACATGAAATTACTGTCAAGTCTTATTTTATTTAATTATATGTATTTTGACTCTTAAATACGCAACTCCAAATAATGCAAATTAGAAACTCATTTCTAATTTCATTCTGCCTTGGCCAAGGACTACTGAGTTGTCATTTATCGAATCACATAGGACATTTCTCTTCTTTTACTAGAAGTGGAAGATTCTTTATTGATCATACATTATCTCCATGTACAACTTATTATACTCAAGCATACCCTTTGATATACCCTAAAGGTCTTAAGGAATAAGTCAAAGTATAACTTATCATACACAAGATACTATGATGATCTCAAGTCCAAGGATCATCAGTACTACTATCACTACAGAATTCTATTGACAATGTAAGTAAAACTCCATTAGGTATTCCTTAGCGAGCCAACGCTCAAATGAACTTATTCTCTAATAAGCACCTACATACTTGCTTTAGTGTCTCCACACAAATGATCATGAGATCAAGCATCCTCATCCAATGAGCAAGCAACGTATGTACCAATCTATCTGGATTCACTAATCCCCAATTTAGTAATCCAACGATTGGGAACTATTTTAGTTTTAAGCTTTCTAAGAATTTAGATCTCATTAGAATGATCATCATCATTATTCTAAAAGCATTGCTTAAAACTATGGGTTTATCACATATTGTAAAACAGCATCATGTAGATAATTTAAAAGCCTTTAATAAATTAATACTTTTTATTAATAAATGAATAAGATTATTACAAAGTATATGCTTTATCATCAAACATGATTGGCTTGTGTGCATATTACTTTCAATCTCCCACTTGTATTAAAGCCAATCGCCATTGTATCTTATACCCTTCTTCTCTAAGTGACGATTATCCTGCTGTTGGATAAGCTTTAGTTAATGGATATGTAATATTTTCTTGAGAGTCCACCATCTCTATAGTGATTTCCCATCTTTCAATGATTCTTATAATCAAATGAAAGTGCCACAATACATGTTTAGATCAAAGATGAGACTTAGGAACTATTCCTAGTTCTGTAATGAACTTTTTATCCAAACAATCAACTTGCAGCTTCATTTATAGTTACTTACTTTGTCTTTATCACTAAACCAGTAACTCTTTGCCTTTTTGAATCTTTCTAATTCACTGCACCACCGTTTAAGGTAACACTTTACCTTAAAGTGGATTTTCTGTCATCTTGGTCTGTCTGAAAAACTTGAGTCTGTTAAGCCCTCTAGTTTTAATTTAGACCCACCATAAATATGATCACATCCTTAGTGCCAGTAAAGTACTTTAAGATGTTTTTCACTGTCTTACAGTGATCTTCTCCAGAATATGACTGATCAACATCAGGTCTCGTACATTTCATTGCATACATGATAGTTACTCATGCGATCTCTCTTTTATGAGTCTTTGGGGACTATTAAGAGAGATACACTCCATGGCTCATCAACATGAGACATCCCATGGAGTTTGCCATGCTAAACGACTTTAGCATCTAATGAATATCGTTCCTTGGGTTGAGCATCCTTTTAAATCTATCTATATAGATTTGTATCCCCAATTACGATACTCTTTCCAAATCATTCATGGAGGAATATTTAGACAACTTTATCTTTACTAATTGTAGCATTGGTATGTCATTCCTTATCCGTAGTATATCAACATATAATACTAGAAATGTCACGACGCTCCCATTCGACCCTTTTATTACACTAAGTTCATTCTTATTTTTGATAAAATCAAACTCTTTTGATTGTCTCATCAAAACGAATGTTCCATATTTGAGAAACTTGCTTCAATCCATTTCTCTGAGTTTCTACAACTCTTACATCATCGTATGTAACGTGTTCATCATCTTCTATGATGTGTACCTCATCATCATCATCTATGATGAATCCATACCTCCTAGGTATCTTCGGTACTGATCCAGATTTACGATTCAGTTGTGGTATAATAGGTCTATCTACAGGTTCCTCTTATTTGACTTATAGTGTTTTGTGGTTCTTGAACTCTTCAAGATATATTATCCTCCCACTAGCCCCTTCAATGATAAACACTTTTATCTTAGAAGGCAACATGTTTCGTAACAAACACCTTTTGCTAAGTAGGATTATAGAACATATACCCTAAACTTACTTTAGGATGTCCCACAAATTTGTACTTGTCAAACCTTGTCCCAAGCTTATCATTTGAAACCTTTTCACATAAGCTGGACAACCCCTAATCTTAACATACTTAAGATTAGGAATCCTCCCTGTCCATAATTTTTTATGGAGTCTTGGGGCCGGATTTTGAGGTTACCTTTTCGGTAGATATGTAGCCATTTCTAGGACATGATCCTAGAAGGATACTAGAATGTCGGTAAAATCATTATGGACCGCACCATGTCCAACAAGGTACGATTTTTCCTTTCAGATACATCAATCAATTATTACGATCGAGGCGTCCATTATGAGAAAACCATTTAAGATGATCTAGAAACTTATTGCACAAGTATTTATTCCTTGATATAATTAAAGAATCTTAATACTTTGCCAATTTGTTTCACTTCTGAATTCTTTGAACCTTTCAAATAATTCACAATTGTATTTCAGTAAATACATACATTCAACTCTTTGAATGATCGTCTCATTTTCTTATACTAGTTTGTTCAATTTATAAAATAATTTTTCACGTAAGTCAAGTATACAAAATCCATTAAGTAATATTTCAGTTCTATACAAAATATTATTATTATAAATAGAACAACAATTGTTCTTAAATATAATACCAAAGATTTCATTGTCCAACAATAAAATGGAAATAATGTTTCCAACGAGAACTGGAATACAATAACAACTTATTGACTTAATAGATTTGCCCGTAGGCATTGCTAAACTATAAGTTTCTATGGCTAATATGGTAACCTTTGCTACATTTCCCGCACATGGGATTACTTATATTTGTTTAGCTTTCTACTTCGCTTGGTGCCTTCATAAATCTATATTTATGATAACCAAAGTCCGGTATCCAATACCCAAGTAGAACCTTGACTTAAAGAAAAATTTATTTTAAATCATGAACAAATTTGTATTTGTAACCGAAACTTCACTAAGCTTCTTTGGTTAGCCTCTGCAAGATACTTCTCGCAGTTTCTTTCCAATGTCCAGGCTTATTGCAGTGGAAGCAAACTCCTTTGCTATCCGTATTAGTTTTGTTCTTATTATCCTTTGTTTACGCCTTTCTGTTTACCTTCTTTGAATCGTTCTTCTTTTCAGAAGATCCTTTGGCCCCTACCAGTAAGACATGGTCTTTCTTGGTTAAAAGTGACTCAACATTTTTCAACATGTTAAGCAAATCAGCGACGCTGATATCTAGCTTGTTCATATGAAAATTCACAACAATTGTGAAATGAGTCCGGAGTGAGTGCAAGATCAAATCTTGACTCAACTCTCCATCCATGACAAAACCAATTGTCCTAATTGATCAATCAAATTGATAATGTTAAGAACATTTATCATCAGCATTTGAGTGTCATCGGTCATTCTAGATCGGAAGAGCTCCTTAGATATCTAATATCTATCGATTCTACTTTCCTCACCATCAACTACTTGATGTGTAGGAATATAATAGAGCATCCATAGTTTCATCATGCTTTTGTGAAGCTCGTTTTCATGGATGCGAGCATGATGCATCGAGCTAACTGTGCATCATCTTGCCACTTTCTAAAAGTAGCAATCTCTTTCTTAGAGGTATTGTCTGCAACCATTGCAGGGATAGGCGTATTAAGGACATAAGATAGCGTTTCAGCCATGAGAACTATTCTCAAATTCCTTAACCAATCCATTTAATTGAATTCTGGGTTAAATAACATCTAATATGCTTCATGATGATTGTGATTTAGACATTGTAAAGTTCTCGTAAATGAATTTGAAACTAACAACATTTTAACATACATTCTTTTATTAATTACCAAAATAATTTAGGTCTTGTTTTAAATTGGTATCTCCCACTATTTTCTTCAAACTATATTACCTCGGTTATATAGTTTAAGCAAAATCTAATT
The DNA here is from genome assembly GCA_020205605.1 of Panax ginseng. Taxonomy (NCBI): domain Eukaryota; kingdom Viridiplantae; phylum Streptophyta; class Magnoliopsida; order Apiales; family Araliaceae; genus Panax; species Panax ginseng. The sequence continues at coordinate 105,353,060 of CM035142.1, read as the reverse complement.
AAAGATTTTGCTAGTGAGAATAAGGATCCCATTTCAAATGTATATAATCTTGTGGTGACACAACAAACTATATATAAATAAATAGGTAGATAACTCTTGTCAATTACATCAACTATGCAACTCCTTATATTTTGCCTCTTAGATTATTTTGATCAAGTGGTGGCACATCCGAATCAAAATTATCCAAGTTAAGTCCAACCTAACACTCCATATATTCAAAAAAAAAAATATCATCCTTGTGGTGACACAACAAAACAATATTGTTCAATTTTCTTTATAAGCATCAAATGTGATAAATTAACATCTTAAATACTTAATACTTGTCTTGTGGTGACACAACAAACTCATATTAAATATTTAATACTCTATTAATTTTATCATGCCAGAAGGCGACTTTCGATATTCCAAATATCTTTGAACGCTTAAGACTTAATATAAAATTTGAGGGGTTTATTATTAAAATGTCTCATCTTGTTTAGCGCGCATGCACATATATATATAAAATACGCGTCATATTAATTAACATGCGAAGCATGTTTGCATAATATATATATATATATATATATATATATATATATATATATATATATATATATATATATATATATATATATATAGTATAAGCATGCACATATAGAATACTATATTCTACCTAGGATTGATTATGGACTTTTATTCTAGTTTGGTTCACTAGAGCCACCAAGTGAACCAAAAAGGTCAAACCCTAGGGGTGCAAGAATTAATATTTAAATATAACTATTACATTTAAACCTAGGGCTCCATTACAAACGGGTCTTCAAGCACTCCTTGTTTCTTTGATCTCTAATTCTTCAAAATTTATTCTTACTATTCCTATTACAAAACTATTTAAAATAAATAGAAACCTTGATCGTGATCAAGGGAAGTACATAGGAGGAAGATAGAATTTACATTAAGAAAAATTAGAGAAGATTTAGTGCTATGCAGAACCCCATTTAATAAAATCCATACATTCATGCATTCAACTAAAATAAAATCAAATCACATTGGTCAATAATCCATAATCAATCCCATTTATTATCATACACATCACCATATGCATCAATAAATAACATTCATCTCATGAATAATAAACATTTAATATATATATATTGATATCATTTAATGGGCAAATTTAGTTAGTATAAAATCTAATTTTGAATCAAAATAAACTCCTTTATTTTAATCCAAATTTAAATCAAAATAAAATTATTTTATTTTAATTTATCCAATTTTGAATAAAATAAACTATTTTATTTTAATCAAAATCTTTAATAAAAATAAACTCCTTTATTTTAATTAATTATGGAATCCAATTCCATGTAAAAAAAAAACTTCTTTATTAAAGGAAACGCATATTCTCTTTCCTATTCACAAATAAACTTTTTCTTTTGAATAATATAAAATTTTATTTTATATTTAAATAAACTCTTTTATTTTGAATAATATGAAATCTTATTTCATATCTAAATAAACTCCTTTATTTAAGGAAAGATCGATTCTTTTTCCTATTCACAAATAAACTCTTTTATTTTGAATAATATGAAATCTTATTTCATATATAAATAAACTCTTTTATTTAAGGAAACATAGAATCCAATTTCAACTCTAATTAATTAGCATGAAATTCTAATTTTAAAATTAAAATAAAACTTTTATATAAAGATTAAAATAAACTTTTTATTTTAAAATTAAAATAAACTTTTATTTTAATTATAAAATAAATTAAAGGGAATATATATAATATATATATAATATCACGTGATACACGTGCCAGTTTGCCACCAGATTATTAATAGATTAATATTATAATGGTGACAGGAAATACCCACGCCCTGAAGCATTATTCCTTTTGCTGGCCACGATTTAAGCTCATTAGATTTAAAGCTTATCATGATTACCCTTAATAATAAAAAGTGATCCTGATTTCTCCTTTTTCAAAAAAAAAAAGATCCTGGCCACGATATTATATATATATAATATAATAACCAAATCGCGGGAGGTGGTTTTAGAAAAACGAGAATCTGCAACAATTTAGTAGCATTACGTATTTCGCGATTTAAATTTTTTTTTTTTAAATAAATTTTATACAATAAAATTATGTCCAATTAAATTGTTCTAAACACATATCAATATACATATTAAATCAAACAATTAATAATTCGCATAAAAGTTTGGCTCTGATGCCATTGTTAGGTTTGTAATATTCATGTGCGCAATCAAATTGCTCAAAATAAGCGGAAACGTGAAAAATCAGAGTTTTAAAAATTTTTACAAACCATATACCCGGATCACCCTTTATGCACAATTATTAATTAAACGAAAAAGAAAGAACAAGAATCATACCTTGAAGATCCGAGCTTCCTCAGGTACAAGTTCACCTCTAATCCTTTTCGCGTTCAACTTGAATCCACCGGGTTTGGTTCCTTCCTTTGATCAACGTTAGCCACCCAAGTGTTTGACATCTAGAGGTGATCCACCAAGGAAGAATAAGGATTCAAGAAGATGGGTGGTTGGCTTAACCCTAGTTTTTCTATCTCTATAGAAAAGAGCGTATTCTCCCAACAATTGGAATCACATAGGTTGTAAAAGTCAACAACCTCCTCACCCATAATAAGACTCCTCTTATTTATAGATGTGGACAACCCTCCTAAACAATTAAGGAATTGAATTTTATTTTAATTAATTAAATTCTTTTAATTAATTAAGCTCCCTAATCTTATTAGGGATAATTAATTAAACTCTTTTAATTAATTTGCCTCCTAATCCTATTAAGATATTTGAGAATACTTTTATTAATTAATTCTCAAACTCCTTTAGGAATTAAATAATAGTAATAGTAATAATAATAATAAGACTCCTCTTATTAATTTATATTTAATATTTCCAAAATATTAAATAATAAATATTAAGCTATTTAATTTATTCTATCACCATAGATTAAATTAAATATACTTAACTTATTATTACGATTATGCCATTAACTTCTTAAATAATTATTCTTCCTTTTATGGTGTGACCCTTTAGGTTCTCCATATTAATCCGATTGTGAATAAATCAATTAGAACAATTCTAATCTTATTTAAATAAATAAATTAAACTAATAATTTATTTAAATAAATAATATTTATTCTACAATAGGGATAAGCCTCCCTAGCGATCAACGACTTTCCAAATAATATAGATTTCAACATTAATCATAAAAGAACCTTTGAGTAAATAGTTACTGCATACAATTCAATCCTTCCACCATACAATGTCCCAATTAAATATAAGACATGAAATTACCGTCAAGTCTTATTTTATTTAATTATATGTATTTTGACTCTTAAATACGTTGACTCAAATAATGCAAATTAGAAACTCATTTCTAATTTCATTCTGCCTTGGCCAAGGACTACTGAGTTGTCATTTATCGAATCACATAGGACATTTCTCTTCTTTTACTAGAAGTGGAAGATTCTTTATTGATCATACATTATCTCCATGTACAACTTATTATACTCAAGCATACCCTTTGATATACCCTAAAGGTCTTAAGGAATAAGTCAAAGTATAACTTATCATACACAAGATACTATGATGATCTCAAGTCCAAGGATCACTTGTCTTACTATCACTTCTGAGAATTCCTATTGACAGGTAAGTAAAACTCCATTAGGTATTCCTTAGCGAGCCACGTTCAGTGAACTTATTCTCTAATAAGCACCTACATACTTGCTTTAGTGTCTCCACACAAATGATCATGAGATCAAGCATCCTCATCCAATGAGCAAGCAACGTATGTACCAATCTATCTGGATTCACTAATCCCCAATTTAGTAATCCAACGATTGGGAACTATTTTAGTTTTAAGCTTTCTAAGAATTTAGATCTCATTAGAATGATCATCATCATTATTCTAAAAGCATTGCTTAAAACTATGGGTTTATCACATATTGTAAAACAGCATCATGTAGATAATTTAAAAGCCTTTAATAAATTAATACTTTTTATTAATAAATGAATAAGATTATTACAAAGTATATGCTTTATCATCAAACATGATTGGCTTGTGTGCATATTACTTTCAATCTCCCACTTGTATTAAAGCCAATCGCCATTGTATCTTATACCCTTCTTCTCTAAGTGACGATTATCCTGCTGTTGGATAAGCTTTAGTTAATGGATATGTAATATTGTTCTTGAGAGTCCACCATCTCTATAGTGATTTCCCATCTTTCAATGATTCTTATAATCAAATGAAAGTGCCACAATACATGTTTAGATCAAAGATGAGACTTAGGAACTATTCCTAGTTCTGTAATGAACTTTTTATCCAAACAATCAACTTGCAGCTTCATTTATAGTTACTTACTTTGTCTTTATCACTAAACCAGTAACTCTTTGCCTTTTTGAATCTTTCTAATTCACTGCACCACCGTTTAAGGTAACACTTTACCTTAAAGTGGATTTTTCTGTCATCTTGAGTGCATGCGAAAAACTTGAGTCATTAAGCCCTCTAGTTTTAATTTAGACCCACCATAAATATGATCACATCCTTAGTGCCGATAGAAAGTACTTTAAGATGTTTTTCACATCTTATGTTGATCTTCTCCGTAATATGATCGATCAACATCGTGTCTCGTACATTTCATTGCATACATGATAATTCTTTCATGCGATCTCTCTTTTATGAGTCTTTGGGGACTATTAAGAGAGATACACTCCATGGCTCATCAACATGAGACATCCCATGGAGTTTGCCATGCTAAACGACTTTAGCATCTAATGAATATACGTTCCTTGGGTTAAGCCGAGCATCCTTTTAAATCTATCTATATAGATTTGTATCCCCAATTACGATACTCTTTCCAAATCATTCATGGAGGAATATTTAGACAACTTTATCTTTACTAATTGTAGCATTGGTATGTCATTCCTTATCCGTAGCATATCAACATATAATACTAGAAATGTCACGACGCTCCTAATTTGACCCTTTTTGTACACACTAGGTTCATTCTTGTTTTTGATAAAATCAAACTCTTTTGATTGTCTCATCAAAACGAATGTTCCATATTTGAGAAGCTTGCTTCAATCCATTTCTCTGAGTGTCTACAACTCTTACATCATCGTATGTAACTGGTTCATCATCTTCTATGATGTGTACCTCATCATCATCATCATCTATGATGAATCCATACCTCCTAGGTATCTTCGGTACTAATCCAGATTTACGATTCAGTTGTGGTATAATAGGTCTATCTACAGGTTCCTCTTATTTGACTTATAGTGTTTTGTGGTTCTTGAACTCTTCAAGATATATTATCCTCCCACTAGCCCCTTCAATGATAAACACTTTTATCTTAGAAGGCAACATGTTTCGTAATAAACACCTTTTGCTAAGTAGGATTATAGAACATATACCCTAAACTTACTTTAGGATGTCCCACAAATTTGTACTTGTCAAACCTTGTCCCAAGCTTATCCTTTGAAACCTTTTCACATAAGCATCATGTAGATAATTTAAAAGCCTTTAATAAATTAATACTTTTTATTAATAAATGAATAAGATTGTTACAAAGTATATGTTTTATCATCAAACATGATTGGCTTGTGTGCATATTACTTTCACTAATTCCTTGCTCTGGTCCGCTTCTGAATATCAAGACACTTCAGATTTGTGGCGCGTCCAGCTTGGTTTCTCCTTGTGATCTCCCTTTTACTTATCATCAATGAACTGACCCTGCACTTAATCACTTTAGACTTGCTCTTCAGAGGCTGACCAGTATCTCGGTTCACCTTCCATCAGTTCCTTCTTTGTTTGTCAAACACTACGATCTTGGTTGCTTCCAAGATCGTTGTCTTCTGTTCACTTGATAGCTACTGCATTAGCTGACTTTCCTTAGTCAACTTCTGAAGTCTTCTTTGGATCTCCTTGTGGAAGACTTCATTACGAATGGCCTTACAACTCAATCTTGATGCTGATTGGGTTGGTGCTTAGATCTTCTGTTAACTGCATGCCATTCGATTTGAGTGCTCTCTGGTTTCTTGGATGTAGCTTGCAGCTTGAACCAGAGGCTTCGTTTCTTTGGATATTCTGGGAGTGCTCATTTATTGAGAACCGTATATGCTCTACGATTCAACCTAGGCATTGTGATCACTTCTTTTGAAGTCGAAGTTCTACATTCTACGATTCAGCTTCAGCTTGTGCAGACACTACGATCCCGAGATCAGATTTTAACACTCTACGATTTCTGTCTTGTGCTTGTTGTCTTCATCTGATCTTGCTTGACCATGATCTCTGCATGTAATCCATAGGCTCTACGAACTCAGAGTGTGATCTACGATCCTTGACTTGGCTTCGGCATCAGTAGACTTTACGACTCTAAGTGTAGTCTATGTTTCTGTCTTGGCTTCGGCAGATGGACCTGGCCTTCTCGTGGCGGTTGTCTCTCACGATTCTGAACATGACTTCCTCAGCATACTACGATCCCGATGAAGCTCTATTCGATACACTACGATCCTTCTTCATTTCCTGGCGGCCTAAAAACTCCAAGAGATCTACTATCTTGCATACTCCTATTCAATGCCGCCTCGATAGCTCTCGAGTTAACCTTGACTCACCGGCGGACTACAACTTCTAGTGCAAGACTTCGGCGATCGGACTAAGATATCTATTACATCATAAGATCAACCTAACAAGCTTGATCTTTCTATTTTTATAGTCCTTGTACATCATTTCTTTTTAAGGACTTTACAAAGCTGTTTTGCTTATGTAGGATCAACTTAACATATTTGATCAATTCATTCTAAGTCCTTGTACATATACTTCTATTATCTATCAAAGGACTTTACAGCTTTTCTTAATGCAAGCATACTTGCATATTCATTCATATATATATCATAATCAAATCATATATTAAATAAGAATATCATTCATATGTTTATTCCTGACAATCTCCCCCTATTTGATTATGAGAAAAACATTAGGTGTATATACATGTTATGAATGAATCTTATATACAGTGAGCAGCTGTATTTCTAAAACAGATAATCATGAAAGTCGTTTATATTGATATGGCAATTTATATATTCGGACATTCTACATCCCGGATCCGAACATACCTAATAAAGTTAGAGATGTACCTCCTTGGCTCATGTATATGTTTCGGGATGCTTGTTGATCATTTACTCTTTCATTTATTTATTCTTCTGCTCTCGCTTGCTCCCCACAGGATGATGACCTTCAGTCTTTGCTTAGTTCCACTTCAGCATCTTTCTGATCATGCTCTCCCTCAGACTTTGCGATCTTGTTATCATCTTCTGGCTCCCCCTCAGATGATGACTCTTTATCTGCAGCTGCTTTCTTCTTCTTTGACTTCTTCTCCCTTAACCCTCTGCTTTTCCTTTGGTGCCTTCTGTTCCTCTTCTTTCTATGCCTCTTTTTTCCCTCTTTTTGTCATCAATCATTTGAGAGAGCTGCTCCATGTTGGACATAATTCGCTCCATTAGGTAGGAGGAGTTGGCAACTTCAAACTTGAGTTCCTGCTGGCCTAACTCAAGTTGTACTGAGAAGGACTATTTCAGGTCGTCAATCTTGTCAGACAGGGCTTGGATCTGCTCTTCATTGGTCATTTGAATTCGTAGAGCATCTGCCTTCTGATCTTGTATGTCCTTTTGATAGATGTTATCTCTCTCTTGGAGTTTGAGAGATACATCAGCCATAGTAGTGAAGCTTGTCTTTGGAAGGAATTGTCTCCTCATCTTTGTCGACTGTGACGTGATTCAAATGATGTGAGAGATATCTTCTCGCTTAAATCATCGTAACTCCTTTGTAGTTCTTGCTCCAAAGTAATGTGATTCTTTTTGTTGGGCAAAGAATGGTGGTTGAGCATCGGTTTGGACTCTACGATTTTCATCCTTAGATGATTTTTGAAAGTCCGGAGAATCAATAATCGTTGAGTTCCATTCTTTAGTTGAGGATGAGGAATATCTGATAGTGGTGCTTGAGCATAAGGAGGCTTCTGGTTTTAGGCTAGAACATCATCAACAGTAGAGTGAACAGTCTCTACGATCAGCTCCTTGGTAATAACTCTTCGTCCTTCAAAATCCACTCTACGATCGTAGGGGATGTAGAGATTTCCAGCATGTCGATAGACCTTGAAGTGAGGCTGGTTTGTGATCATATTTGTAGCATAACTTTTCACCCTTGGGAAGTTTTGAGCTACCAGCTCCAGACTTGGAAACTGCTTGTAACACCAACTGAAGGAGCTTCTATCTTTTTCAGTGTGGGCCTTGAGCCATGGCATCCACTGGAAGAACCATCTTTCTGGTGGAGCATCTGGTAGATCATTTGACACTTCCACTACGATCCTTCTGCTAAATCTTACAGGAGAGAGAACTGGACAATCTTCTTGTTCGTCTGCTTCCTGAGTGAAGAACCAGAATCTTCTTCAATCTCTTCTCTCTCAGAGCCTGAACTTTTTTGATCATTTTCATGAGAGAATTCTCTCACGCATTTCATTCTCGAACCTTCTTGACAAGAAGATCTTCTTGATTCATCTTCTTCATTCTTTGGTTTCTTTTTAGCATTTTATACAGGATCTGAGACTCATCATCACTCAATTCAATGATGGCATTTGATTGACCACTGCTCATTTTGGAGGCAAACTTGGCTTGCAGTCTGTAGCTTTTCCTTCTTCTTGGAGGTTCAGGTTTGGGAGAGTTAGACTCTTCTTCTTTAGATCCTGACTTCTCTGTTTCAGAAGACCGACTTCTTTGAGGTTCAACACTGGCAGGGACAGACTCTTCTTCTGTCATCTCATCAACTTTTGATTCATCATGGGAGCTTTCTGGTTTTGAGGAGGCATTATCTTCTTCTCTTAGAACAGTATTGTCTGACCTATTATCTGGGCTTGTTGGTGCAGTTGCAATTAGAGTCCTCAGGCCCTGGCTTCATTTAGTCCCTTCGGACAAGGACCCCTCAGGCCCTGGCTTTGTTGAGTTGTTTGTTTGTTGTTGTTGGAGTCGGTGCGGAGCTGCTAAGATGTTTTCATGCTCTGAACATCTTCTATCCTTAGCAGCTTGGCTTGATCATCCTTGAAGTGCAGCTTAGTGTTGCATGATGCTCAGCTTCTTTGGTTACTCAACGACTTCGGATGACCCCTTTATGAACTGCCTTGAAGATTCTTCTCCTTGGTACTTGATGGCTGCACATGATATGCTTCTAAGATGACTGTAAGCTCTTATGTTAGGTACTTAGAAGCTTTCTCATGCTTGACACCAAGATGGCATTTGTGATCTCCTTTCTTTCTCCTTGATGCCTTCTCATGATGGACTTGCTAAGATGACTGTAGGCTCTTCTCTATTGTACTTAGAGTCTTTCCATGATGGACATCAAGATGACATGATGCCCTTCTTTCTCTCGGTAGTTCAGAACACTCTTTAAGTAGTAGAACTCTCACTTCTACATTATAGAACTCTCACTTCTACTTCTTTCTTTGCATGTCTCTAAGTGTTCTTGGTGGATCGTAGAGTGAGCCTTCGGACTCACTATCTCACATTGTTTAGATCAGTCCACCTTATCTCCAAACTCAGCAACTCCAGCAACCTTCGATCTTTGAAGCTTTTCTAGATTTATACTCATTCCCAATCCTTCCATTGGAAAGTAGCCGTTGAAGGCTGTTCGTTCCTAGTAGACACAAGTTATCTAGAAGGGGGGGGGGGGGGTTGAATAGATATTTGAAAATCTTTTCTCTTTAAACTTGTTCTTAGATAATGGTTAAAACTTAGCGGAATTAGTATTTATTTTAATCTTCTTTACCAAGCAATGGAGTTATGAGCGAGTAAAGCGGTTATAGCAGAGATATAGTTTGTTATAGCGAGATATAGCATGAATGTAAATGACACGATTGTTTTTAAGTGGTTGAGCACTCAAAGATCCTAGTCCACTCTTCTACTCAACAGTAGGATATCCACTAAGGATGTCTTTTACAATCTTACGAATCACATGTGATTCCTTCTAGACCCGTGATAGCTTCAGAACTTCTCTAGTTCACTCTTGAACTCTTCAAGTCCAGCAGACTTCTCTTTCTTACAGTTCACTACGAATTCTTCAAGTCCGGCAGACTTCGTACTCTTCTTCAGTTGATTGATAGTTGTTGAGTTCTTGATGGTTGCTACTTTCGATTCTTTGTGTAACCTTTGGTTCGTTAAAATCGAGTAAATGAGCAAGCTTTACAATATCTCAGATCGTAGAGTTGAGCTTGAGAGAGATTTTCACGTTGTTTGATTAATGCTTGCTTTGAATCTCTCTCATTTGTCTGATCTGTATATATGTGATGTTGAAAACTATCCGTTGGATCCATCCGTTGTGGCATTAAATAAATGAACTTTACAGATCGTGATGGAGACATTTATGCACATCTTCCGAATTCGCATTCAAGCCCACCGACACCGCTGCAGCTCTTTTTCACCTACCACCTGAAAAGGTATTTTGTCCCTCTTACCCATGGTACTATCCTTAGCTTCTTCACTACGTTTCTTTGTTGCATACTAAGGATATTTCATATATATTCGGGATGATGAGTGAGTATCAAGCATCCGGGATCCATTCCCCACTTGTTGAAAACACAGATCATGAGGCTCGGCGCTTTTCGACATGAGAGCGAGATGATCTTTCTACGATTTGGATCGTGGTGTTCTACGATTTAGATTGTAGTGTCTTTGACATCTTTGCATACTCTGGCTATTAGTTCGAGAGCACTACGATTTCCCTTCATCTTTTTGCACACTACGATCTTCTCTTGCTCGTCGTGTTGTTGACTCTACGTTCGAGAGCACACTACGATCGTTGACTTGTAAAACTTCATGTTTCCTTCAAAGATATCTGCGATTGTAGAGTTGGCTCGGCAACGCGTTGGGACCTTCTACGATTCCAAGAAGATTCCTCTTCAAGGCGGGCACACTACGATCTTTAGGCTCTACGTTTTTTTCGCCTTGACTTACGCAATGTTGGTCGGATGGATGCACTACGATTTCTTCGAACTAATCTATTACATCTTAAGATCAACCTAATGCTTTTGATCTTTCTATCTATACATTCTTTATCGAGAATGGTACACGTTGAAAGCTTAGATCAACCTAACAATTTTGATCTATCACTAAGTCCTTGTACATATATTCATTTAAGGACCTTACAAATAATCATGAAGATATACATTTAAAACATCAAATCATAATATGCATTCTCCCAACAATCTCCCCCTATTTGATGTTGACATAACCAAGGAGATTTGTTGTCATGATTATTAGTGACTAGATGCATTTGCGAGGAAATTTAAACATGACTTAGTATTTTTGGTGAAGCATTTGAAATTTCTAGTGAATAAGTATGAATTTCTTGATGATCGGAAGATATTACAATTCAAAGATTACATCAATAGGAAATTTAAGTTTTAACTTATCTCTGCTTCCTTGAACTCTTATTTGGAGGTGGGTTGGCATAATCCTCAACCCTTCTTTTCCTTTGAGCTTCCTCATTTTTCTTAACTCTTCCGGTTCGCCAGACTTAGGCTGGATTCTCTTCATGTCTCATGCATGAATGCGGGATCTCCAATTGGCATTCTTATGCGTACAGTAGACACGTCTTGTGAGCTAGGAGTTGGCTCCTGATGACTCAGAGGAATAGCTGTTACAATTGCTTGCTGACCAGATCGTTGAGTCTGATGATGTCTTGAAGGAGGGCTTCGTGATGTCTGAGCATGAAATTTACTTCTCCCCCTTTCTTGAGTTTCATTACCTCTTCCTCTGCCTTGGCCTCCTTGATCTCCTTTCCCTTTATTATTCTCCCCCTTTATGTCAGCATCAAGGGTTCGAATATCGACAGACAGCCGATTAACTCCTTGAACAAGCTCATTCAGTTGGCTTTGGGTTTGAGCAATGTCCTCTCTATTTTCCTAGATCTATTTTTCAGCTCTAGCTTCTTTATTTTGGAGGACTGTCAAGAATCATATCATTATGCTTCTCCTGATTGGCATAAGATTTCTGGAAGTCATAGACAGAAGCTTTCAAGTTGAGAATATTGTCCAGCATAATTTGATGTTGACGATCTTGGTGTTTCTGCATTTCAAGTACAACCTCTCTTTGCTTGGCAGCAACCTGGAAGTGGATCTCATCTCTGTCTGATATACTCTTCAGAATCTCTTTGATAATTTCCCTTAGCTTCTTTGTAAACTCAGTATTCATAGTGCCAGGGAGATTATTTGCAACTGTGATCATTTGATTCAGCTGGATATTGATGAGATCAGAGTGAGTTTCCAGGCTTGCTTCTATAGACTTGACCATTTTTTCAGAGGTGTCTTTCAAGTCATCCTTGGTAAGCAGGCTTGGGAGAGTATCATTTGCTTGAGGATTGATCTTGCAGATTGTAAAGAGCGAGATCAAGACTGAAGTAGTCATGTGATGAGGAGGATGGTATATCAGCTGAAGGGGCTTGGGTTTGGATATCTGGGATATGTGACTCTAAGATTTCAATATTGGACTCTATGATGTGGCTTGAGTCTGGAATCGTAGAGTTGGTGATTTGAGGGAGCGGGGTAAAGTTAACTTCTTCTGGTTCTTCAATTACAGAATTTTGGGATTCTGCAACTGGAAACTGATTTACTGGATTGAGAATTACTTCCAGCTATTTAGGAAATTCATAGAAATAGCTAAATGAAGATGATGACAGGTGATTAACTCTAAAACTGGTAGGGATAGACAATACCTCAGGTTTATCTTTTGATGAGGAATGGTTGGTAAGAAGCTTCTTGGCAAAGATGACTTTCCCTGGAAATCCATTAGCCAGAACTGAGATTGCTGGATATTCCTTGAAGCTCCAGAACATGTGATCCCATGAGTTTAGGATTTGAGCTTGATGGTATGCCATCATGGGTAGGTAGGAAAACAGTTGAGTGTACATATAGCTCCTAAATCCATCTTTCCCTACACCAGTGATTTCAAGCTCATCATTATCATCATCTTTTTCTTTTTCGTTTTCTTCTGAAGATTCCATTATCTCAATGATCTCTGGAGGGTTTGGCATTGGCTCAATTTCATCTTGAATAAGGACCTCTTCTTCAGCCATTGGGATATCATGAGGCTCCCCGTCAGCATGAACATCTTCTTGAGCAGCAGACTTCTCCCCCTCATCTGGTGTATACTCAATCATGAGAATTTCAGGGATCTCCCCCTCAGCTGGAGCACTATCCTTTTCGTTTGGTTGGGGCAGTTCTACTTTTGCAGCCATACTCTTGGCTTCCCTTTTTAGCACTTTTCATTCTCAAGAATATACTTCTTGACCAGCTTTCTTTTTGCTTTGCTGGGTTTAGCCACAACTTCTAGACTCTCTTGAGTCTTAACTTTGTCATGTTGAATAACTACTATTCTTGAGGCAGCTTCTTCCATTTCTGCCACACTTGGCCTCGTTTCAGAGAACAACAGAGTCTCTACGATCGAAGAAACTGTTGGTCTTTTGGACTTATGACCAGTTTTGTTCTTTAGGATCTGTGAAATGGTGGCTTGATCCTCTTCAGCTTCTTCTTGTTGTTGCATCTTTCTTAGCCTTCTTAGAGTCTCTACATCAGAGGACTCTACAGGAATGTTAGTTGTAGATCCTTGAGGCTCTTCGACTTGTCTTGCCCTTAGCTTTCTCTTGCCCTTTCTTTTTTGGCAAGAGCAGAGGGTTCTCCCTTGTCTGCTTCTTCTTCTTCTTCAACTTCCCTGACAACAGACATGTTTCCAGGAATGCCTGCGTCCTTTAGTTCCCCAGTTCTCCCACTGGACTCAGTCATCATTCTTACATACTCAGCAGGGTTCCTTTCCCAGTTCTTAAACAACTGTTGTGTCATTCTTCGATTTGGGTTGATGGCTTCTCCTTCATTATCCCCAATTTTGTCCCCCAGTGCAGATTGCAGAATGATGCTTATGAATCTCCCATACAGCATCTTCGGAGTGCTCTTTGATTTCTTCGAGTTGACGATCCACTTGCCGATCCACTCGAGCAACACAAATTTCATAGTTGAGTTGTGTACCATGAACCATGGCCGATATGAGCTTAAGTTGAGTCTTATTCTCGAGTCATGACCGAGCTCTTGCGCAGAGATGCATTTCCCAATAATGTCAACCAAAATTTGCACCTTTGAGGGAACTCCTTCTTTTTGTAGCCTTTCACAGAGGATTCTTCTTGTGGTGCATTTTCTTCAAGCCCTCTTGGAAGCTTATGTTGTCTAGAAATGGGTGCCCCGTGCTTAAAACCTAGGGCCGATTGAAGTTTTCTTCCCTTAGCCTCATTTCAACTCCTCTTACTCGTGTAGTGATGGTGTTGTGTTCATACACTCCATTCTTGTAGAACTCCTTCACTAGCTTGGGATAGATGAGGTGTCGGTGCTCGGCGCCTCTTTGAGACCGCGCTTCTTGAAGAGCGCTAAGGTCTTGTGAAATTTTGGTGGAGCATCCTTGAACTCATCGAACAGCAGTCTGTGCTTTCTAAATTACATTTAGGCGACCATTGAGCCTCAGAGTTGAGAAGTGGGATACTGATCGAGCTTTTTTTTGATTTAGGGTTTCATTGAGAGAGAGAGAGAGAGAGAGATGATCTTTTGAACTTCAGATTTCAAAAACACGGTTCTAATTTGTACTTGTAGCTTCCCTCTCTCTTTTTGACTTAGTGGGACAGGTGTCACCTTTTGCTTGGCTCTACGATTTTGACTGTGCATGAATGTACTGATTTGCCCTTTGAGTCTTCAGAGCTGAGATGTCCTTAGGATGACTACGATCGTAGTGGTAGTCTTCTGGTCGTTGAGTCTGTCCTGTGATCGTCGAGTCTGTCCGGCAGTTGTTGAGTCTGATCACCATTCGTAGAGTCTGTCCTACGATTGTCGAGTCTGTCCGACAGTCGTTGTGTGACGCCCCCAAAATAGGTCCATTCCATCCAACCCATTCTGAGTCGCCAAATACATGGTACAGAAATAACTACAACTTTATTATTACAACATATAAACTGTGAGTTTAAATACAGATATTGCCATCTAGACAATATCCACACGCAAATAAATCCCCATCATAATTATTGATACATTATTTTACAAAAAAGGTGAGGACTACTAAACAACTCTCTCTAGAACCTTCATTCCATACCCCACTAGTAATCGCTACATTCTCGTCTCCCGAGAAGAAAAATGGAACAAAAGGAAAAGGGTGAGCTCAACTAGCCCAAAGAAGAATATCATGACTAAGATAATATACAACAAAATTATCGTTAGTCTTCAACAGGAAAAATCTAATAGAATACAATAGACAACAAGTTTTAAATCAATATTCGCAAATGAAAATAATAATTCATTAGAAGAGTTAAGTAGAGAATGCAAACTACTATCTTCTATGTATGAATTTTAAAGTTCATCGCTCATCTTTTATCCCCTGTAACATCAATCAATATATATCCGAATCAAATATTCATCTTTGCACTACAGCCAAAGATATTCATCGATTGGTCATGTTCATCTAAACACTGCTCATCTTTGCACTACGGGCCAAAGATATTCATCGAAATCATTCATCTTTGCACTACTACAGTCAAAGATATTCATCATAAATCATTCATCTTTTGCACTACGTGCCAAAGATATTCAATAATATCATCATTTAAGACCGAGGATGATGAAAATATATTTTTAAATAAACGAATCCAATGGAAACAAAATGACAAAAATTAAGGATTAAGAATTCGTACTTTGTTTTATCCACGTCCAAAAATACCTCAAAAATAATCATAGTGGTGTAAAATTCAAGAATGATCAAAACATGGATACAATCAAAACTAGTATCCGTAATAGATATTTTGGACGAAAAGAAAATTTTTCATTTTTCGATGAATAGTCTTGTCGTGATTCGTGAATAGATCAGATATCGTGAATAGTCTTGAGTATCGTGAATAGTAACTCCGACACCAAAAGTTCCAAATTTGATAAAAAGTTTCAACCAATATTTTGGCATAATGATATTGAAGAAATAATATCATTTTTAAAAAAATAATATCCCTTACCTCGAAAGACAAGATTTAGTTGAAACACCGTATATAGCTATGACTTGAACTTGCAAGATATAGCAATACTCAAAATATACTCAAAATACTCACAAGAATACGCTCAATAATATAGAGAGAAAACTTGGGTTTACGGTGTGATTTTCAATTCTAACCTAAGACTCTATTTATAGGAAATCGCTTAGAACACCAAAGCGAAAATTTATTAAAATAATAATATATATATTAAAATTCTCTCGCACCTTCTTGAATCTGAAAATCTGCATTCAACACATTCAAATCACATGCTAGACCCCACAAAAACGTTTTTCATATTTAAATTATTTTAAACTTCCAAAATCAATTATTTTGAGCTTGAACTTCAATAATTCACAATAAATATCCCTTTTATCAGAAAATTCAAATCACGCGAGTTTTTATAGGAAATTCAATTCTCTACAACTTTGCGGAAGAAAGTTTTTCCAAATTCCAAATGAAATTGATAGAAATCCATAAATGGGCGATTTCTGTGCTATAATCAAATTTGACTAATAAATGGGGTCCACCGACATGTTTAACATGTTTTAAATATTTTGGTAACAAAAATACTCCTCCTCCACATATACTCATATATCCCACATTCATCATAAAAATATCATCGTTAATATATTATTAAAATAATATATTTAAATGAATTATTTTATCGAAAAAGATAAAATATTAATTTTCAACAATTGTCACTATAAAATTTTCTCCATCTATATTCACATAAAATCAATATTTTCCTCATCATATGAATTAATAATTAATTATTCACAAATAATATTATGAGAATCACAATATTGACAACCAGCAGGTTCCTGGGAAGAGGGCTTTCAATAAGAATTTCTCTCTTCTTGGTGGCCGCAATTAGGTGACCAAACCTCTCCTTAAATGAACTTTCTAGACATTGCCAATAATGTTATCTAATAATATTATTCAGGATAATATGAATTATTGCTTCGATAATGAAAAATCTTGTGTAATGACAATTATTCAAACAATGAAAGAATATAAAATATCAATAAAGCAATTATTGAATCAATAAAATAAAATCTCGAACATTAATTATCGTAACCATTATTGAGTAGTGCCTTCTTATGTAAGAATCAATAATTGGTGCAATACTGGTATCTTCTTGTTCAACAATAGCAGACATCGTGTTTTAAACCACGGGTATTCCAACAAAGATAATTCAGAATAACTTCTGTTGTTATTTTTAAATAACTTATTTTGTCATTTTCTTTCTCCAATCGCTTTCCGTTATGGGGCCCACAAATGCACGTATGTCGTCGCATACGAATATTCCCAAGCGCACGAATATTCCACGACCAAACGAATATTCCCAAACAATAATGAATATTTTATAACCACTTGCTTATTCGAAATATTTGCGTATTTTACCCATAACTATCCACATTAATCACATCAACCCTTACTATTTCAAAATAATAATTAGAGGAAATTAAATTTCATTTATTAATTATTTGGCGTCTTACACGTTGAGTTTGATCACCATTTGTAGAGTCTGTCCTACGATCGTCGAGTCTGTCTGGATCCTTGTGATGAGTTTTTGACTAAGCAATCTTTTTAAGGTAACTCAGGAAGGGCCAATCTCTCGGTGTGATTCAAGGGTTAGGTTTGTCCCTGAGGCACCTCTTAGAGAGATTGCTTTGTTATGAAGCTTGTCATTACAGGATTCACTTTACTTGTTGAAAGGGCTTTTGATCATCGTTGAGGTAGTTGTCTGTTCGGCTCTACGATCGTGAACTTTCCTTGATCATGTCTACGATTTTGAGTACAACCATTATATCTGTAGTGGTTAGCACAATCTAGAGCATACATTTCATGGTTGAAGATTTAGCATGCCTAGCTCACTTATTAACTTGTTAAATCTGGATTCTTCTAGTGGTTTTGTAAAAACATCGGCAAGTTGATTTTCAGTAGGGATATATTGTAAAGATATAGTTCCATTTTGCACATGATCCCTAATGAAGTGATACCTTATTTCTATATGCTTGGTCCTAGAATGCATAGCGAGATTATGAGTTATTGCTATGGCACTTGTGTTATCACGATTGTATGGGAATAGATTTGAAATCGAACCCATAGTCATTAGTGATTTCTCATCCATAGGATCTCGAGCACAAAGAATTGCCGGTGATAATATATTAAACCTGCGGTTGAAGTGAAATCGAGTTTTGCTTTTTGCTAAACCAAGAAGTTTGACAGTGCCAGCATGGTACTTTTTTCTATCTATTTTGCATCCTGCAAAATCAGCATCTGTGTATCCTATCACTTCAAATGAGGATTCCTTGGGATACCACAGCCCCAAGTAGGGTGTACCCTTGAGATACCTGAAGATCCTTTTTACAGCAGACAAATGTGACTCTTTAGGGTTAGCCTAAAATCTAGCACATATGCATGTTGCAAACATTATATCTGGTCTACTGGCAGTTAGGTATAAAAGAGACCCGATTATACCTCTGTATTGAGTGATATAAATACTTTTACCTTTCTCATCCTTGTCAAGCTTGGTTGCAGGAGCAATTGGTGTTTTCATGGGAGAGGCTGATTCCATGTCATACTTCTTTAGTAAGTCTTTGATGTATTTGGCTTGGTTGATGGATATTCCTTCATCAGTCTGCTTCACTTGCAGTCCAAGGAAGAAATTCAGCTCACCCATCATGCTCATTTCAAACTTGCTCTGCATTAGCTTAGAGAATCTCTTACATAACTTTTCGTTAGTAGAACCAAAAATGATATCATCAACATATATTTGAACTAGTAAGACTTTGTCTTTATGCTTTCTAAGAAATAGTGTGGTATCTACTCTACCTCTAGTGAACCCATTTTCTATTAAGAAGTTAGTCAGTGTTTTATACCATGCACTAGGTGCTTGTTTAAGACCATATAAAGCTTATCTAATCTATAGACATAATTGGAAAGAGATGGATTGATGAAACCTGGAGGTTGTTCTACGTAGACTTCTTCTTGAAGCTCTCCATTTAGAAATGCACTCTTGACATCCATCTGGAAGACTTAGAACTTCATGTGGGCAGCAAAGGCAAGAAAGATTCTGATGGCTTCTAGTCTGGCAACGGGTGAAAATGTCTCATCATAGTCAATACCTTCTTCTTGAGAATAGCCCTTTGCCACTAATCTTGCCTTGTTTTCGTGATGACCCCATCTTCATCCATTTTATTCACGAAGACCCACTTGGTTACTATGTGACATGGGATGACTCTTTGGTCTTGGTACCAATCTCCACACTTTGCTTCGCTCAAATTGGTTGAGTTCTTCCCGCATGGCTTCTATCCAATGGAGTCTTCCATAGCATCCTCTATCTTCTTTGGCTCTATCTGTGATGTGGAAGCTTAGATAGAAACATTCATTCGAGTAGCAGAACTCTTGTTTTAACTCTTGCACTTGGATCTCCAATGATTAGATCCCGAGTATGATCCCTTGCCCATTTGTTCCCTGTTGGGACATACATCCGATGTCTTCTGTCTTAGGTCTTCAAGGTCTATCTCTTCTTCTTGGAGTGGAGGCTCATTGTCTTGGATGGACTCTCTACGATTTCATTATCATGCTCTCACGATTTCATCATTCGGTACTACGATCGTAGTGTTGAGCTCGACGATTACATTCAGTAGTGTACACCACTATCGGTCGTAGTGTCTAGAGGCACTGCTTTGTCTAAGTCAGTTTCATCAAAGATGATAAGTATTGAGACTTCGACATTCAGTGTCTTCTTATTGAACACCCTGTAAGCTTTGTTGTCTGTGGCATATCCAATAAAGATCCCTTCGTCTGACTTGGGCTGGAATTTTGTCAGATACTGCTTTCCATTGTTGAGAATATAACATGCACAGCCAAAGACATGGAAATAGCTGACACTTGGCTTCCTTCCTTTCCACAGTTCATAGGGTGTCCTCTTGATCATAGAGTGAATTAATGATATGTTCTGTGTGTAGCATGAAGTGTTGACAGCTTCTTCCCAGAAGTATTCAGGCAGATGAGCTGCTGCTAGTAGGGTCCTTCCAACCTCTATCAGAGTTCTATTCTTTCTTTCAGCAAATCCATTTTGTTGAGGAGTTCGTGGAGCTGAGAAGTTATGACTGATGCCATTGTCTGAGCAGAACTTGTCTATTTCTGAGAAATCGAATTCTCTTCCATGATCACTCCTTATTGCCTTGATTTTCTCTCCTTTCTCATTCATCACCGGATCGAACATCTTGATTAATTGAGAGCTCGTTTCATCCTTTGAAGTTGGGAAGAATACCCGTATGTGAATCGGGTGTAGTCGTCGACTACAACCAGAGAGTATCTTTTTCCTCCAAGACTGGTTGTTGGGATTGGCCCAAAAAGATCCATGTGGAGCAACTGCGGGGGCTTGTCAATGGAGTTGGCAGTCTTGCTCTTGAATGAGCTTCTGGTTTTCTTTCCAAGCTGGCAGGCGTTGCATGGCCTTTCCTTCACAAATTTGAACTTGGGTAGGCCAGCTACGAGATATTTTGATGCCAGTTTGGACATGTTTTTAAAGTTTAAGTGAGACAGCCTTCTATGCCATAGCCAACTTATTTCCTCGGATGCTTTTTCCAGAAAACATATTGTTTCATCAGAGCTTAGTTGACCAAGATCTACTATGTAGACATTTCCTTCTCTTGTTTCGGTTAGCTTTATGGCAGATGTCTTCAAATCTCTGACTTGACATTGATTATTGAGAAATGTTACTTGGTGACCCTTGTTGCAGAGTTGGCTGATGCTTAGAAGGTTGTGTTGATGTCCTTCCACATAAGCTACTTTGTTGAAAGATACTGCACCATTGCCAGCAGAGCCATATCCTCTTGTCTTGCCTGAGCCGTTATCTCCAAATATGACTGAGGGACCCTCTTTTTCTACATAGTTGGATAGTAGAGCTTTATTCCCTGTCATATGCCTCGAGCAACCACTGTCCAGATACCATGTTGAGGTCGTGGAGCTCTTTTCCTGTCAAAACATTTGAACCTTCATTTTGGTACCCATATTTGCATGGGTCCTTCTTTGTTAGTGCCTTTGAGGACCCAAATTTGTCTAATCTTAGGTCTCACATGCATGGAATTATAATAACACTTTGTAGCCCTATGACCATACTTATTGCATATGAAACATCTATTATAATGCATGCATGTGTGTGTGTGGTGATTCATCTTCCACTTGGACTTGTGTGGTTCCTTAGTTAACCTTATGTTAAACTAATTCTCTTTCTTCCATGTGTCCTTAGGTTTTATAAATAGTGATGAGTGTGCCTTACCTCTACTATACCTTCCCAGTTGATTTGTAGAGTTGGTTTTGTTTGACTCTACGATTCTTTGAGGTTGGTAAGTAGAGGTTGGGTTACTCTTTTCCTTGATGAAACCCAGACCAACGTGAGATCCTTTACTTCTCTGAGTATAACTAGAGACAGTAAAACAAGGTTGAACTGGTTCTTCCAACTGTGAGGATTTCATAAAAGCAATGCCTCTACCAAAACTTGAGACATTACTAGTGCTAGTTTCAATTGTCTTTTCCACACTTAGCTCTGAGATGGATTCCCCAAAGCCTCAAGCACTGTTTCGTCGAATGTGCTTCTCCCGACTAGAAAGCGGGTAGTCCATGGATGATGAGGATCTGTTCCATGCGAGAGATAGTCTTCTCTAGATCCTCAATTTTAGAGGTTAGCTTAGACTCTCTTTTGTGCATGATGTGCGTTTATGCATTTTAAAGTTTCATTTCTCGACAAGCTTGAGAGAAGATTAGTACTTAGAAGAGGGTTGTTTCAAGCTCTTCTTGAACTTTCTTCTCTCTCTCTTGAAGAAGTGAATGATCTTTAGACAAGACTCGAACCACTTCATGTATTGATGTAGAGTCGTTGGTTATGCCATGCAAAGCAGTTGTTAAGTCACTTATATCTACATCAGGAGAATTAAAATAAAATACCTCATCGATACTTACATCATGTATGTTTAGGCTTTGTTTGTCCTTTGCATGTTTGGCCATTAAGCACAGATTGGCCATATGTGGTTCTTCCTCATCTCCGGAGTCTGCATTTGAGTCATTATCTGAATCACTCCATGATCCTCCGACAATCAGGCCTTTGTCTCTTTTCTGAGGCCTCATGGTTCCTTTGTATTCTTTCTTTGCATGAGATTTCTTCTTTAGTTCTTCTTTGATAGGCTTGTTGCAGTTGGCAATGAAATGACCAAGTTTATTGCAGTTGTAGCATAAATCATTCATTTGTTCTGGTCGGCGTGAATTCTTGACTTTCTTTGGCTTCACGGATTCGCCTTGTCGCGATAAACCTTCTTAGTCTCTTTACCAAAGATAAGAAAGTCATCGTCATCGTCTTCATCATCATCGAGTCAATCTCGGTTATGACATTTGATACACCTTCATTTGCCTTGAGAAGCAACACCCTTATCCTTTCTTCTTCCTTCCGATAAGGTTTGGTAGCGTTGGGTCAACTCCGGTCAGACGTCGGGGAGATTTCCATACTGATTGTTGAACTGTCATCTCATTTAGATTCTTTGATTCTCTTATTTCGTGGTCTTTGCATCCCACACCTTTCGGTAGGGCTTTCATGAACTTTATGGTTAGATCCTTGTTAGGATAGATCTTCCCATACGCTTTCGTAGAAGTTGAGCGAAAGTTGAATCTTTCATAGGTTGCGATCCACGTTTTCTCCCCGCATATGAACGAACATTTCATACTCTTTGTGTCGAGAGATCGCTTGTTCTCTCCGACTTCTTCATTCATTCGTGCATAATCGTGATGCTTCCCAAACTTCCTTGCATTTGTTTTCTTTGTTTACAACATTTTCAAGCAGATCGTCCTCTAAGGATTGGAGCAGGATGTTTTTCGCCTTTTTTATCAAGTTGATGACTCTCTTCTCCTGTGGTATCCATCCATTCTTCTTTAACTTTGATTTATACTCTATTTGGATCGTCAATGGTTGGTGCAAGCTTTGTTGGTATATAGGGCCCATTAAGAACAGTCTCAAATAGATCTTCATCTATTGAGTCCATGTATGCTTGCATCCCGACTTTCTTGATTAGCAAATTTATCCTTGTTGCACATTGGTGGTTTCTTTTGCCCCCGGTCTGGATTCGCTGCAATGAAAGTGCCATTTGGATCTACTTAGGCGTGTAATTTGTAAAATAGAACCCGCCTCGATACCAATTGTTAGTTCCTAGTAGGCACAAGTTATCTAAGGGGGTTGAATAGATATTTGAAAATCTTTTCTCTTTAAACTTGTTCTTAAATAATGGTTAAAACTTAGCGGAATTAGTATTTGTTTTAATCTTCTTTACCAAGCAATGGAGTTATGAGCGAGTAAGACAGTTATAGCAGATATAGCAAGAATGTAAATGACACAGTTATTTTTAAGTGGTTTAGAGCACACAAAGCTCCTAGTCCACTCTTCTACTCAACGAGTAGGATATCCACTAAGGATGTCTTTTACAATCTTCTGAATCACACTGATTCTTTCTAGACCCGTGATCCTAGAACTTCTCCGATTCACTCTTGAACTCTTCAAGTCCAAAGCAGACTTCACTTTCTTTACGATTCACTACTGAACTCTTCAAGTCCAAAGCAGACTTCGTCTTTCTTCTTGATTGATTGATAATTGTTGATTTCTTGATGGTTTCTTGCTACTCGATTCTTTGTGTAAGCCTTTGGTTCGTTAGAACCGAGTAATGAAAGCAAGCTTTGCAATATCTCAGATCGTAGAGTTGAGCTTGAGAGAGATGTTCACATTGTTTGATTAATGCTTACTTTGAATCTCTCTCATCTGTCTGATCTGTATATATGTGATATTGAAAACTATCTGTTGGATCCATCCGTTGTGGCATTAAATGGGTCTGAAATTTCTGTACTGTGATGGAGACATTTCTGCACATCTTCTGAATTCTGCATTCAGGCCCACTGACATTGCAGGCTGCTTTCTCACCTACCACCTGAAAAGGTATTTTGTCCCTCTTACCCATGGTACTATCCATAGCTTCTTCACTACGCTTCTTTGTTGCATACTAAGGATATTTCATATATTCTCGGACTGATGAGTACTACAGCATCTGGGATCCATTCCTCACTTGTTGAAAACACAGATCATGAGGCTCGACGTTTTCTGACATGAGACAGATGATGCTCTACGATTTGGATAATGGTGTTCTATAATTTAGATCGTAGTGTCTTTGACATCTTTGCATACTACGAAGCTATTAGTTCGAGAGCAATATGATTTCCCTTCATCCTTTATACACTACGATCGTCTCTTACTCGTGTTGTTGACTCTACGTTCTCGAGAGCACACTACGATCGTTGACTTGTAAAACTTCATGTTTCCTTCAGCATACTGCGATTGTAGAGTTGGCTCGGCAAACGTTGGGACCACTCTACGATTTCCGAAGTCCTTGTACATATATCTCTATTATCTATCAAAGGACTTTACAACTTTTCTTAACGCAAGCATACTTGCATATTCATTCACATATATCATAATCAAATCATATATTAAATAGGAATATCATTCACATGTTTATTCCTGACAATCTCCCCTTATTTGATTATGACAAAAACAATAACTGCATATGCATGTTATGAATGAATCTTATATACAGTGAGCAACGGTATTTCTAAAACAGATAATCATGAATGTCATTTATATTGATATAGCAATTTATATATTAAGACATTCTACATCCTGGATCCGGAACATACCTAACTAGTTAGAGATATACCTCTTTGGCTCCTTGTATGTTTCCAGGATGTTTGCTGATCAGCTACTCATCTGATTGTTCTTCTTGCCCTTGCTCCCCCTGAGATGATGACCTTCTGTCTTTGTTTGGCTCCCCTTCAGCTTCTTTTTGATCATGCTCCCCCTCAGACTCTGCGATCATGGGATCATCATCTTTTGGCTCCCCCTCAGATGATGATACTCTTTCTGCAGCTGATGTCTTCTTTTTTGATTTCTTTTCTTCTATCCCTCTGCTCTTCTTTGAGTGCATCTTGCTCTTCCTCTTTCTATGCCTCTTTTTCTCCCCCTTTTTGTCACTAATCATTTGAGAGAGTTGCTCCATGTTGGACATAAGCTACTCCATCAGGTAGGAGGAGTTTTCAACTTCAAACTTGAGTTCCTACTGACCTAGCTCAAGTTACACTAAGAAAGACTGCTTTAGGTCGTCAATCTTGTCAGATAGGGCTTGAATCTGCTCTTCATTTGCTTCTGAACTCGTAGAGTTTCAGTCTTTTGATCTTGTATGGCCTTCTGATAGATGTTATCTCTCTCTTGGAGTTTGAGAGATACATTAGCCATAGTAGCTTGAAGCTTGTGCTGGAAGGAATTATCTCCTCTTCATCGCCATCGAAACCCGTGATTCTTCAAAGGAGCGAGAGATATTTTCTCGCTTAGATCATCAGAACTCTTCTGTAGTTCCTGTTCCAAAGTAGTTTGATCCTTTTGTTGGGCAGCAGCTGGTTGAACATCAGTTTAGACTCTACGATTTTCATCCTTAGACAGATTTTCGAAAGTCTGGAGAATCTAAATAATCGTTGAGTTCCAATCACTGGTTGAGGATGAGGGAATGTCTGATAGTAGTGCTTCAGCATAAGGAGCCTTCTGGTTTTGGGCTTGAACATCATCAGTAGTAGAGTGAACAGATTCTACGATCAGCTCCTTGGTCATAACTCTTCGTCCTTCAGAATCCACTCTACGATCGTAGGGGATATAGAGATTTTTAGTATGGCGATAGACTTTGAAGTGGGGCTGGTCTTTGATCAGTTTGGTGGCAAACTTCTTTACTCTTGGAAAGTTCTGAGACACAAGTTCCATGCTTGGAAAGTGAGAGAAGCACCAGCCGAGATAGCTTCCATCTCCTTCAGTGTGGGCCTTTAGCCATGGCATCCACTAGAAGAACCATTTCATCAGTAAGTCGTCAGGATTATAGAGAATGGTTGAGCAATCTAGCTCCATATTGTTCCAGTTTTTGGCTATGTCAAAGATAGTCATTCTTACTACCTTGAGCTGCTCATTTCTATAGTTCACCCATCTCTCTGATGGAGCATCTGGTAGATCATTTGAAACTTCCACCATGATCCTTCTGCTAAATCTTGTAGGAGAGAGAACTGGTTAATCTTCTTGTTCGTCTTCTTCCTGAGGTGCAGAACCAGAATCTTCTTCAATATCTTCTCTCTCGGAGCCTGAACCATCTTGATTGTTTATAGCAGAAAATTCTTCTTGCTGCATTTCATTCTCAGAACTTTCTTCAGCAAGAACTTCCTCTGATTCATTTTCTTCATTCTTTGGTCCTATCCTCAAAGACTATCTTTACGTGATGATGGACTCATCATCACTTAATTCGATGGGGCATTTGATTGATTACTTTTCCTCTTGAGGCAAATTTGGCTTCTTTGTCTCAGTAGCTTCGTCCTTCTTCTTGGAGGTTTAGCTATGGGAGAGTCAGACTTCTCTTATTCTTTAGACTCTGACTCCTCTGGTTCAATATACAGACTTCTTTGTGGTGCAGCACTGGCGGGGGCAGATCCTTCTTCTTTGGACTCATCATTATCTGACCCATTATTTGGGCTCGTTGTGACAGTTGCAATTGGGTCATTTCGAATTTCTTTTTCATCATCAGAGTGACTACTCTGAGAATTAGCCACAGGGCTTGAGCATTCCTCTTCATCAGCAGATGCTGTAATTTCTCTCATCACATTAGCTTCACCTTCATTGCTGGACTCTGTTTTGACATCTGTCTCTTTTCCTTCTGCTGACTCTACGTCCTTTTCTTCAGCAGATGTACTATTCTGGGAAGCTGAGGCTGTTTTGTCTTCCACCTTGGCTTTCTTGCTGACTGGCCCTTGGAGCAACCTGTTGCTTCTCCTCTTTGTTGTTCCAGCAGTTAAAATTTTTTCTTCTTTATCCTTGTCCTTTGAGGAGAGACTTCTTGATGGGGCTTTTGTTTTCTTCATACCTCTGGATTTCTTCTTGGCTGGTGTGATTGATACTGGTACCGAGTCATCAGACTCAGAGCTCTCTGCTTCTTCTGTTTTCCTCTTCCTTGCAGAGGCTTTGCTACTGCTCCCGGTTGTGAGCCTTCTGTTCTCCTTTGGGTTCTTCTTCCAGTTCACAAATAATTGTGGAGACATCACTTTGTGCACATTCAAAGTTTCTCCCTCATCATCCTTGATTTATCCTCCTAGCTTCTTTTTCAGCACAATACTCAGCAGTCTACCATGAAACACTTCTTCTTCTCAGTTTTCTCTATCCACTTGGAGATTTGATCGAACAAGATAACTCCAAAGTTAATTTGTTTCTTCAGAACTATTGCTGACATTATCTTTAACTGTTGGTCGATCACTGTATCATGTGCAGTATTCTTGCACAGTATACATTTTCCAACTATTTCAGCAAGGAACTCATACTCTTCTGGAAACTCCTTCTTCTTCATGTCTTTCAGGCTAGGGTTTCTTTAGTACCCCATGAACTCCTTTCCTTGTCCAAAGATTAACATCATCCGAGTTCTTCAAACTTCTTGGTTAGGAAAACCTAGGCATCGATTGAGGTCAAGACTTCAACTTCAGAGACTGACCTTTAACCTTGGTAGACAGGGTTCTGGAGTTTATGGAGGCGTTTGAGTAGAACTCTTTAACCAGGTCGATGTATACTCGAGTACTTGCCTCAAGGCATTCTGAGAATCCAGCCTTCTTCACAAGCTCGAGAATGTCCCTGAACTTCCTTTCAAATTTCTTAAATGATTTGGTTCCGAGCTGAATGCCAGTGATTACTTGCCAGTTTTCCATTTGAGCAGTTCGAAGAATGTGGGTATTTGATTTAGAGAAGTTTATAAGAGATGGCTAATTATGATTTGGTAAGACTCTGGAGGGTTAACTATTTTTGGCTCTTGAGAGGATTCTAGGGTTTTGAAAATGGGAGGGAGAAAGGTTTGATAGCTTTTTGGTAACTGTCTGCAGATTTGAAATTGTCTTTATGGCAGTTCCTTCTAACTCTGCATACTCAGTGATGTGTCAACTGTCCATTGGTTTCATGTTGCCCAATAATGAGCTGTAACTCCCCATAACTTTTCAGTTAGATATTTTTCTTTTAGAATAGTCGACGTTTAATTTACGTGGCTTTGACCGTTGACCTTTTGATTCGTAGAGTAGTATGATAAGGCAGCTATGGACTCTACAATTTCCCTTGTTGACTCAACAATCAACTTCTGAGAGAGGCTGCAGTGGATGGCTTTGACTTCTGTCCTTACATTTATGCAGCATAGCTTAATCACTAATATTCAAACTTATCTCCTCATTTTGAATGGCTGAGCAATTATCTCATTTTTCAATCTCTTTGTGAACTGGAGTACCCTTTGGTAGAACAACGATCGTCGAGTTGTCTTCTACGATCGTTGAGGCTGTACTGCGATCGTGGAGTTCTCTTCAACCTTGACTCTACGATCGTTGACTGACTTGGTCCTTGAGATAAATTTGATCAAGCAATTCTTCTGGGACAAGGTAGCTCAGGAAGGGCCAACCTCTTAGAGTGAGCTAAGGGTCAGGTTTGTTCCTGAGGTGCTTTCCAGATGAAATGCTATAGAAGTGATTTGCAATGACATCTCATACAACCCTTTTTGATGGGGAGATCCTCTACCAAATTTAGACAATCTCATTTGGTGTAATCGTGGGGTCCTCTTGCTTCCACACTGCGATCAGATGCTTGATCGTAGGCACTCCACGATTTTGAGTTGGATGGCTGAGAGGTTATCAGTAGTACATTTTGAGACGTTCCTGCTGACTATGGATCTTCATTTGGTTCATCAGCCACAAAGTTTTGGGACTCTGTAGCTGGTATATTTCTTCATAGTTTATTTTAGTTTTGTTGCTTCTTAACAGGTCACTGTTCCCCCATTGTTGACGTTGTCTTCCCAGATGGATGTGATTCCCTCTTCTTCAGGTTTATTTAAAGGCGGCCCAGCATATCTCCTTCTGACTGGAATCATCATCATCACTTAGATTTCCTTATATCATAGAGATGAGTATTTTCAGGACTTATCACTCTACGATCTTTTGACAGCACTACGAACGTAGTCTTCTTAGACAGTCTTGAGGTTGACAAGTTTTGCTTTTTAATGAACTCCTCTTGTCTGATGCTCGATGATCCTCTGATGTGAGCTTCCATGAGGATTCTTCTTATATAGCACTCTTTGCTAGCTTTTGAGCACATGAGACCCCTTTTCATCTTCTGTTGCATGGCCTAATCCCATATTCAGATTAACAGCCATGTGAGCTCTATTCTGGTTAGCTCAGAGGGTCTTCAAAGATAGGCTTGGCCATATAGGAACTTTATCAGACTCATCTCTGAACAGTCTTTTGCCTTCTGCTGGTTGAGTTTTCTTGACTAAAGTCTTCTGCTTTAGGATTCCTAGTGTGGTCAGATTGACCAAGTACCTGCAGGTTTAAATATATTTCTATTTTTGGTACCCATACTTAAATGGGTCCTGCTAGGTTAGTTTTCTAAACCCCTGTTCCTCTTATTTGGATAATCATCATATTTATCACCAACAGACATATTCATGCATGCTTCGATTGTGCAGTGCTTCAATACTTTTGTTTTGCTTCGATTGTTCTCTCGACATCTTGATGGCTAACTCCTTGCTCGGTTCCCTACGAATAGCAAGACACTTGATTTTTGGCGCGTCCATTTCGCTTTCTCCTTGTGATCTCCGTTCACTTATCATCAATGGGTGACCTACACTTAATAACTTCAAACCTTGTTCTTCAGGAGGCTACCCAAAGATCTTGGTTCACTTTCCATCGAGTTCTTTCTTTGTTTGGCAAACACTACGATCTCTTGTTGCTTCCAAGATCGTTGTCTTCTACATTCACTTGATAGCATGCGACTTGCGCGACTTTTCCTTGTCGATTCATCAAGTCTTCTTATGATTAGCTTATGGATGACTTCATCTCGAATGGCTTTACAACTCAATCTTGATGCTGATTGGGTTGGTGCTTAGATCTTCTTTTAGCTTGCATGCCATTCGTTGAGTGCTCTCTAGTTCCCTTCAGGTAGGATGTATCTTTGCAGTGCCAATCAGAGGCTTTGTTCCTTTGGATATTCTGGGAGTGCTCATTAGTTGAGAGTCGTACTTGCTCTACGATTCTGGCTATACATTGTGAGCACTTCTGTTGAGGTCGTAGTTCTGCATTCTACGATTCGGCTTTGGCTGTGCATACACTACGATACTGAGATCAGATCTTGACACTACGGTTTCTGCCTTGTGCCTGTTGTCTTCATCTGATTTTTCTCGACTAAGATCTCTGCATGTAATCAATAGACTCTACGAACTTAGAGTGTAGTCTACGATCCTTGACATGGCTTTGGCATCGATAGACTCTACGACTCAGAGTATAGTCTACGTTTCTTTCTTGGCTTTGACAGATGATCGGTCGGCTCATAGGCAGGCTGTCTCTTCGATTCTGAACATAAATTCCTCGGCACACTACGATCCCAAGGAAGCTCTACTCAACACACTACGGTCCTTCTTCGTTTCCCCTGGTAGTCTACGAACTCCGAGATCTACTATCTTGCATACTCCTATTCTGCCTTAATAGCTCTCGAGTTAACTTTGACTCTCCTGGCAGACTACGACTTCTGGTGCAGTGCTCGATGATCAGACAAGCCTATCTATTACATCATAAGATCAACCTAACATGCTTGATCTTTCTATAATTATAGTCCTTGTACATTATTTCTTTTCTAAGGACTTTACAAAGCTGTTTTGCTTATGTAGGATCAATCTAACATTCTTGATCAATTCATTCGAAGTCCTTGTACATATATCTCTATTATCTATCAAAGGACTTTACAGCTTTTCTTAATGCAAGAATACTTGCATATTCATTCACATATATCATAAACAAATCATATATTAAATAGGAATATCATTCACATGTTTATTCCTGACAAGTACTATTCACGGGGTACTATTCCCGAAGTACTATTAACGGGGTACTATTCACCCGAGGCACTATTCATGACAAAAATTGATTTCTTTTCGGTCTAAATCATTTTTGATACAATATTATTCTTGAATTTTACTCCACAATTGGTGATCATATTGACAATTTAGATATTCTTGAACTCTGAATAAATTGTATTATAAATGTTTAATATTTATCCTTTATCTCATTTGATTGATTCTTTATATCATTGACATGATCCTCATGCTTATACTGCGTTAAAAGTCATCTTTGGCCCGTAGTGCATAGATGAACTGTTGGTTATTGGTTTTACAGTTGTATGTCTTTGGCATGTAGTGCAAAGAAGAACTTTTGATTGATATCTTTGGTCGTAATGCAAAGATGAATTGTTGATCGATAGCTTTGGCCCGTAGTGCAAAGATGGACAGGTGTATGACATGATCATGACCACTGGTGATACTAACGAGTATCTTTGGCCGTAGTGCAGGGATAATTCGATGATGTGATTGGCAGGATCATGACCATTAGTTAATAGTTGAATGTCTTTGGCCGTAGTGCACTAACAGACAATTGATTGGTATGATCATGACCATTGGTTTTATAGTTGAATATCTTTGGTCCGTAGTGCAAAGATAGACAACTGGTTGGTATGATCATTGTTATTATATTTGAATATCTTTAGCCTTTGGGGTAAGGATATTGAGAAAAAGTTCTATTAAGCCTTTGTGGCAAGGAGGAACTGTTGATTCACATTATTATAAACATGAATTGCAAATTTAACTAAAATCTTTGGTAGTTCAGGTGAAAACATGTGATGAAAGTTCTCTTTGTCTTGGGTATAATAAAGAACTGTTAATGGGTATTACAGGGATAAAATTGATGATAAATTTTTAAATCATAGAAGATAGTAGATATCATGTTCTTCTTGACTCTTCTAATGGATTGTTTGTTCCGCTGCAGTTGTTGATCTAAATCTTGTTGTCTATTGTATTCTATCAGTTATTAAGCTGTTGAAGGCTAATGATAATTTATTCTGCATTATCTTAGTCATAATATTTCTTACTGGGCTAGTTGAGCTCACCCTTTTCTTCACTGTTCTTTTCAGGAAATGAGAATATAGCCGGGACTAGTCAGGGAATGGAGTGATGGTCCGAGATGGTGGCTATAGTGGTCATCACTATTTTATGAAATAGTGTGATAATAAATGTAATGAGGACTTTATTTGAGTTTGAATACTGTCTATGAGACAATATTCGTGTTAAAACTCTCAGCTATGTTTTGTCGTATTTGACACGACAGTTGTATAATTAAGTTGTAGTTGTATTCTGTACCATGTATCTGGCGACCCAAGATGGGTGATGTATACCTGTTTTATGGGCGTCACATATATGACATAGTAATTACAAATGGGAGATTCTTAACAAGGAAATAATAAAGAAAAGAGGGAAATGCTGCGAATTATAACTTATGGACATTGGAAGAGAAATGAGTTGCTACAACTCATGGTTGATGCTGCACTTCTTGGATGGCGTGATATTAATGGAATGCTAAGTAAGCAAATAGTTGAGAAAGAGATATTTCCTGCTTTTAATCAAAAGCATGGCTGCCACATAACATATTCATAGTACCAAATCGACTGAAATGGTTTAAGAATTTTATGGAGCTTTTTCGTAATAGCTCTGGGTTTGGGTGGAATTCAGTCAATAAAAAGTTCACTGCTAAGGATGAAGTGTTGGAAGAATACTTCACGGTGAGCTTCTACTATTTTTAAAATAATTATCATTGATAGCTCTATTTTATATGTTTATGTTATTCACACTATGATTAATGGAGTTTTTTTTGTTGGTAGTCCCACCCGAATCATAGATACTTAAAGAATGATACTTTAATCGACTATGAAGATTTAAAAATTGCAATTGAGAATGTAATTGCTATTGAAAAAAACTCAATTGCACTTGGTGATGAAACTGATGCAAGAACATTTGAACTGGAAGAAAATAGAAATTTCGGGACAGAAGATTTGAATTATGATTACAGTAATGATGTGTTTGTACCAAATGAGGTTGGAACAACATTCCAAGAACCACCACCCACACAATCTATTTCACCCACACAACCTACTCCACCCTTACCATTTCAAGGAACAAATACAGAGACTTCCTTGGCCAACAATGCTCAGAAAAAACGAAACAAAATCGAGTTTGAATGGATTAATAGCTCCATTGAGACCACTACTCAAGTTGATGTTTTAGAAAAAAGTTTCTACTAGCATTGACTCAATTGCTATTGATTCTCGGGGAGTCAGTAGTTTATTGGAGAAAAAGGAAAAAGATAGTAGTTGCTAGGATGCTATCAAAGAGATACCAAATTTGGAAAATCAAGCTCGTTACAAGGCGGTTGAATAGCTTAATATTAAATCAAAGAAAGATATGTTCTTGAAAATGTCACTAGAAGAGTGCTCATATTGGATAACATACAAATTGTAAGACCCTAACTTTTATGAATAAAGATGAATTTTCTATAAATATCATTTTTGAATATTAAGGAGTGAATGTGATATAATGTTATAGTTGTGGGTAATATTTATAAATTTTGCAAAGTACGCAAGTTGTTATATTATATTCGATTGGACGGCACAATCATTGATGGACCCCACAATGGAATTATTATCGGAGTTAGAAAACAACAGAAATATCTTTTTATAAAAGTAACGGCAGAAGTTTTACCGTTAACTGTTGAAATACCCAGTGTTAAAAGTACAGTAATACGCGTGGTTGCATAGTAGCACACGGTATTGATTATTGATGCCTACGTGAGAAGTCACTTAATTTTGTTCAATTATTGCTATAATAATTGTTGCATAGTATCTCACGTTATTTGATTCAATTATTGTCGATATTTTATATATTATTAAATCAATAATTGAGATGACAAGTTATTCATATTATTATTTGCATAATTAACAATGTCTAGAAAGTTCTGTCGAGGAGATGTTTGGTCACCTAATTGCGCGCCAATAGGGAGAAATCCTTATCGGAAAGCCTTCCCCTTTCCTAGAACGATCTGGTTGTTAATATTGCGAGTTATAATAATATGAATAAAGGTTGTTAAAAATATTGAGAGGATTTTTATGAAGTATTTATGTAAATTTTGTTTATTTTATGGACCTCCATTTACACATTTTTCAAAATAATCGGTAAAAGGTTATTCAGTATATTTTTATATTATAAAGGTGGGGCCCACATTTGGAAGAATATTGAAATGGGTTGTCACGGGGGGTGGGAGAAAATCAAGTCAAGAGGGAGTTAGTATCATTAGTATTATATATATATATATATATATATATATGTTTTATATTATGTATATATATATATATATATATGATCCGAATTTGGGGGTGAGAGTTGCTAGGGAGGCAAGCAATCTATTATTATATATATATATATATATATATATATATATATATATATATATATATATTATAATAAGTTTTATTTTTATGAAAAATAGAATATATTATATTTTATTGCATAGTATTTTTACTATGCGATTGGTGCGATAAAGTTTTGTGAATCGTAAATTGGTGTCCGTGGAATTTTGATTGTTTCGTCCGTGAGATTTCTTAACAGTACCCCTTCCATTCTCCTATAAATAGGATGCTTAGATAGATTTGAAAATCATACCAGAATCAGAGAATTCTTCTTCTATAATATTGAGCGTATTTCTTTCGAGTTTTAGAAAGTTTTGAGTGTAGAAAATAGTAAAAGTTTTCTTCAGGAATATCTCCGCTATACCAGTTGGAATACTCTTCTTTTCAAGGTAATGGATGTCATTTTTTGTTCAATATTCATATGAAATAATATTTTCTTCCATACTCTGTAGTATGTAAGTAATATTATTTCGTTTCAGATTCCGAATTCTATACTCATTTTGTTAAAGTTTTGACTTCTATACTCCATGAAATTAGTAGAATATCTTTGATATTTGCGCTTCATCCAGTATTTTTTCATGGAAATATTATTCTGAGCATTCTTGATAAGTTTTAACATTGCATGCCGGAGTACTATTCACGGGATTACTATTCTCGAAGTTACTATTCACAGGGTATTATTCACCCGGGGTACTATTCATGACAAAAAATGATTCCTTTTCGGTCCAAATCATTTTTGATACAATATTGTTCTTGAATTTTACTCCACAAAGCAGTATCATGTTTACAATTTGGACATTATTGAATTCTGGATAAATTAAATTATAAATCTTTAAAAATTTATCATTTGCTTTCTTTTAATTGAATTCTTATATCATTGTCATCATCCTCATGCTTATATTGTTATGAAAGTCATCTTTGGCTCGTAGTGCATAGATGGACTTGGTATGATTATGAACAAAGATTATTCGGTATAATCTTAATAGTAATGTTACAAATGATGTGTGTAAAAAGTCCTCGTTGGCCGTAGTGCATTGATGGACAGTTGTTGGCATGATCATGACCATCGGTGAAAACACGAATATCCTTGGCCCGTAGTGCATGGATAATTTGTGGTCGTGATACTAATGAATATCCTTAGCCGTAGAGCAGTGGTGATTCGATGATGTGGATTATTTATTAAGTTGAGTCTCAGCGATAAAAGTGATGAAAAACCTTTTAAATCATAGAAGATAGTAGATATCATGTTCTACTTGACTCTTCTAATGGATTGCTTGTTCCGCTGCAATTAAACTTGATGTTTGTTATATTTTATTAGTTTAACACTATTGAAGGCTAACGATAAATTATTCTGAATTATCTTAGTCATAATATTTCTTACTGGGCTAGTTGAGCTCACCCTTTTGCTTTCATTGTTCTCTTCAGGAAATGAGAACATAGCCGGGCCTAGTCGGAGAACGGAGTGATGATCCAAATGTTTGCAATAGTAGTCCTCACTATTCTATGAAATAATGTGATAATAAATGCATTGAGGACTCCATTTGAGTTTGAATACTGTCTAAAAGACAATATTCATATTAAAACTCTCAGTTTATATTTTGTCGTATTTTACACGACAGTTGTATTATTAAGTTGTATTTGAATTTTGTACCATGTATTTGACGACTCAGAATGAGTGATGTATACCTATTTTGCGGGCGTCACACAAATTGTTAGAATAATTGCAGTTATTGAGATGATGGTCTGAGTTGAGAAATATGCTCTAGTTGGTTTTTGCATTTAGCGTAGGCATGTTAACATTCTGAACTTTGATTTTGATGTAAGTTCTAGTAGGGGTGTAAGCCGAGCCAAGTAGTTCGGTACTCGAATCGAGATCGGCTCGAAAATATGATCCAAAACTCAAATTCGAAGTTGATCAGAGTCGAATCTGATCCATACTCGTTTTCTGTTTAATGATACACGAGTCGAATTCAAGAATACTAGTGTTCGCTCATATTAGGGTTTGAGTATTCTATTTTTTCTCGAACCATATTCAATACCTGCTCGATGGATCATATTCGAATATTGGTCTGATCCATGCTAGTAAGCTAAATATGTGATATTTGTATTAATCTTTATAATGTATAAAGTGTAGTATGAAATTGTGTAAACTTGTATACTTGAATAAAGCAATGAATTGAATGTCAATTTATATTACATTCTTTATAATTTTAATACATAAATAAAAGTGAATTTTTTATATATATAAATATTAGTTAAGTAACCAATTTAGTATGTAGTGGTTCAATTTTAAGTGAAATGGTTCATATTCGAAACTCGATTTGAAGGCTCATGAGTAACTCGCTTTGTAAACGAGTTGAGTACTTACGAGCCGAGTAGGTCCGAGTAATGATCCGAGTCGAATCTGGCACAAAAATATAAATTCCTTATCGAATTCGAGCTCACTTTTTTTGAGTCGAGCCGAATCTGAACATGAAGGTGTTCGTTGTGATTCGACTCGTTTACACCCCTATGTTCTAGTTGGAATTTGGTTTGGTATGTGCTATTTGGTTTTTGTAATTGGTGCAGGTATGTTTGACATTATGGGATTTAGTTAAAATATATGTGGTTGGTTTTTGTTAATTGGTGTTACATTTTCATGGTTCCTACCAATTTTTATGTAGTTATTTCATGCTGCATTCTACAACTAAATTCATATTATTGCAATTAGGATATTAATTTAATTTTGTACCAAATGAATGATATATTAGATAATGTAATTTACTTTTAATTTTTTGCAGTATCAAATATAATGTCTCACGCAAATATGCAAGATCAAATATATAAAATATTCTCGATATTGTTTAACTCGTGAGACTTTTGGTCGATCCCATTTTCCTATTAGTAGAAATTTTAACAGTTTTGAACGTTTTGAACACACTAGCACCTCAAATGAGGGTTAAATGGAAAGTCGACCATTGAACTTTTCTGATATTTGGGTATTGAGCCCCTTTCTTTCGGTCAACGCAAAGTGAGCCTCTTTCTATTCAAAAATTTGGACTTTGAACCCCTAGACGCCACATGTGTGTTGATCTGCTGACGTGGCACACGTGGCGCCAACGTGGTATTTAATGTTGTAATCTGACACGTGTCAACTGCTGACGTGGCGTCTTTTAAATTTTTCCCAAAAATTTTACTCTATCCATCCCTTATCTGGAGTATTAATAATATTGTTATTTGGAGTATTTATTATTATTATTATTATTATTATTATTATTATTATTATTATTATTATTATTGTTATTATTATTATTATTATTATTATTATTGTTGTTATTAGTACTTATTTATTATTATTATTATTATTATTATTATTATTATTATTATTATTATTATTATTATTATTGTTATTATTGTTGAAAATTTTCTTTTTTTCTAAAATATCTATTGTGGATACTAGCTTTGATTGTATTCATGTTTTGATCATTCTTGAATTTTACACCACTATGATTATTTTTGAGGTATTTTTGGACATGGATAAAACAAAGTATCTGAATCCTTAATCCTTAATCCTTGTCATTTTGTTTCCTTTGGATTCGCTTTTATAAAAATGTTTTTCATCATCCTCGGTCTTAAATGATGATATTATTGAATATCTTTGGTTTGTAGGCAAAGATGAATGATTTCGATGAATATCTTTGGCCGTAGTGCAAAGATGAGCAGTGTTTAGATGAACATGACTAATCGATGAATATCTTTGGCCAGTAAAGTGCAAAGATGAATATTTGATTTCGGATATATATTGATTGATGTTACGAGGATAAAAGATAGCGATGAACTTTTAAATTCATACATAGAAGATAGTAGTTTGCATTCTCTACTTAACTCTTCTAATGAATTATTATTTCATTCATGCGAATATTGATTTAAAACTTGTTGTCTATTGTATTCTATTAGATTTTTCCTGTTGAAGACTAACGATAATTTGTTGTATATTATCTTAGTCATAATATTCTTCTTGGGCTAGTTGAGCTCACCCTTTTCCTTTTTGTTCCATTTTTTCTTCTCGAGGCGAGAATATAAGCAATCTAGCCTGGGTATGGAATGAAGGTTCTAGAGAGAGTTGTTTAGTAGTCCTCACCATTTTTGTAAAATAATGTATCAATAAATGTGATGAGGATTTATTTGAGTATAGATATTGTCAGAAGATAATATTTGTATTCAAACTCACGCTTTTCTTGTTGTAATAATAAAGTTGTAGTTGTTTACGTACCATGTATTGACAACTCGAGAATGGGTGTGTATACATATTTGGGGGCGCCACGGTTGGTATCGGAGCTTAGGGATATGATCTCTGGCGGAGATCGGGGAATAGAACTAGGAGGGAGAGCGAGTAAATCCTTCGCTAGTGTGTCTTACCTAAGCTTATTTGTTAGTTGGTCAAGATATAGGGATATTATGTGATATATTGATTTCCTTAATTAACCCTTGTTTTATAGCGGTGATTTGAGAATGTCGACTGAAAATATTAACAGTGGAGTAAATGAGACCGTGGAGACGCTTGTACTCACCAACGAGGAGAACGTGCACACAGGTGACAATGTTCCTCCTGTGAACAACACACCAACGAGTGAGATGATGAGCGAGGGATGTTTAGAAGCTTTTACGGTTCATGCAAAATCGACGAGGAGACTCGTGTTCAAAATACTGAGGAGAAATGATAGCAATTCACGGGTTGTCACAACTAAGCGATTCAAAGAGTTGGGACCACGAATTTAAGGAAAGCAGATCCGATCATGGCGGAAACATGGGTCAAGAAAATTATCAAGATATTCGATGTCTTGGGATGCACGGAGGAGAGCAGAAGGTTCCATTCGCCACCTTTATGTTAAGTGGCGAAGGCGGATTCTTGGTGGGAGTCTCGTGAAGCGTACCCATCGGTACCAAGACTCAAAGATGTCTTGGGAGACGCGTTTGAAACTATTTAATGACAAATACTTTTACGAAAGTGTTCAATCATATGAAGGAAGTGGAGTTCATCATATTAAAACAAAACAATACGATGGCGGTGTCTCGATGACGAGGCAAAGTTTACAGAGTTATCGAGTTTGCACCTCATTTGGTGGAGAATGAGGAACGATGACGCGGATGTTTCGAGAGGTTTGAAACGAAGATACGAAAATATCTCATTTCTCGGAAATTTTCTCTCTATTCGAGATGTTGTAAAATGAGGGCTCAATTATTAGAAGCGAGATAACGAGTACGGTCAACCGAGGGACCACAATCGAGGATCATAACGAGGAGATAGCGGTCAACAAAACAACGATAACCCGGAGAAAGCGGTCAACAAAACAACGATAACCGGCGGAGAAAGAAAAAGATGGACAAAATGGTAACCACTCTGGTGGTAATCATAGCCATGAAAATAGAAGAAGCGAGTCGGGAGGACATTTTAAAAGAGGAGATTTAACAACGACCATGTGAAGGCGGCGGTCTGCAAGCAACAACTGGTTCTAAGGGAGGAGAACGACCACCGGTAATAAGCTATAAATGCGGAAAAGAGGGACATATCTGTCCAAACTGCCCACAACAGTTCAAGGTATGCTATAATTATGGAAAGGAAGGACATATAGCTCGAGATTGTACGGTAGCGAAACCTAGTTCAATGAGGGACGGTGACTCAAAAGATCATCCCGTAGAAAAGTCAAAGTCAACGGTTCTGGAAGAAGCGTTTGTTAGATTGGTCAAAATGCGAGGAACCCAAACGAGGTGATCACGGGTAAGCTATTTATAAATTCTTGCGAAGTTTATACCTTACTTGATCCTGGGTGCTACCCATTCATTTATCTCTCCGCTTTGTGCTCAACGTTTAAACTTGACTATGGAGAAATTAGACTTTGACCTATCTGTGGAAACTCCGTTAGGAGAAACTTTCATCACATCCACTGTTTATAAATCTTGTTTGATTCAAGTTGGCACCATCACCTCACCTGTTGACCTTATCTCTTTAAAGATACTTGCTTTTGATGTGATTTTAGGGATTGATTGGTTAACTACCCATCATGCCAAAATTGATTATTTTTGTAAGGTTGTTAGTTTTCATATTCCTAACCAACCTGTTGTACAAATTCAAGCAACTAAACCATTAAAATCAATCACTGTCATATCTAATCATAAAGCTATTCGTTTATTGAAAAACGGATGTCAAGCTTTCTTCGCCCATGTTATGGATTTGAATAAAGACATGTCAAATTTGAATAATATTCCTGTTGTTATTGACTTTCCTGACGTATTTCCTGAAGAACTTCCCGGTCTACCCCCAGAACGTGAAGTTGAATTCTTTATTAATCTTGAACCTGGTACAAAGCCCATTTCTAAAACCCCATATCGAATGGCTCCTATTGAACTTCAGGAGTTAAAGGTCCAACTACAGGAGTTGTTGGACATCGGTTTCATTCGTCCTAGTACATCTCCTTGGGGTGCTCCTGTTTTATTAAGTACAAAAGAAGAAAGAGGCGGGAGTATGCGACTTTTGTATTGACTATCGGGGAATTGAACCATGTCACCATCAAGAATAGGTATCCTCACCTCGTATTGATGACTGTTTGACCGATTGCAAGGAGCACAATTCTTTTCAAAGATCGATCTTCATTTTGGATATCATCAATTTGAAGATTAGAGGCGAGGATATTCCAAAGCGGCCTTCGAGAACTTCGATGCGGGCATTATGAATTCTTAGTCATGTCTTTCGGATTGACTAATGCTCCTGCTGACTTTCATGGATATGATGAATCGAGTATTCAAGGAATATTTGGATCAATTCGTTGTTGTCTTTATTGATGACATCCTCATATATTCCAAAATTCGTGAAGATCATGAGAACCATTTGAAGCTGGTACTCCAAAGGCTTCGTGAAAACAAGCTTTATGCCAAGTTGAAGAAATGCGAGTTTCGGCTTGAGGAAGTAGCATTCCTTGGGCGCGTGGTGTCGAAACATGGAGTATCTCGTTGATCCGTGAAGATTGAAGCAATACAAAGTTGAGAGCAACCGAAGTCGGTGATTGAAGTACATAGTTTTTTGGGCTTAGTTGGTTATTATCGGAGATTCGTGGAAGGGTTTTCTCGAATCGCTACTCCATTAACCCAGCTAACTCAGAAGGATACAAAATTCGTTTGGAGCGAAGAATGCGAGAAGAGTTTCTAAGAGTTTAAGAGGAGACTTATTTCGACACCTGTTCTAACAATACCATCTGGTTCGGATGGATTTGTTATCTCTGTTACCGCTTCGGGAAAAGGGTTAGGATGTGTTCTCATGCAACGTGGGAAAATCATAGCCTATATGCCTCATGAAAACTTAAAGAGTATGAGAGGAATTATCCTACTCATGATCTAGAGTTAGCGTGATCGATTTTCGCAAAAAGATATGGAGGCACTATCTATATGGGGAGAAAGTGGAGATATATTCAGACCATAAAAGCCTTAAATATTTCTTCACTCAAAAAGAACTCAACATGCGGCAGTGACGTTGGCTCGAGCTATTGAAAGACTACGACCACACTATTCAATACCATCCTGTAAAAGCGAACGTGGTAGCTGACGCGTTGAATAGAAAATCATATGCAGGAATGAGTGCGATGATGTCAAGTGTACGCATAGAGCCAACTTTAATAGAAAAAGTTAAGGTTGCTCAAGCCACCGACCCGGAGCTGATGCGTATGAAGAAAAAAGTACAAGAAGGTGCTATTCCGGAAACGAGAATTGATGAAGAAGGAATACTTCGAGTCCACTTCAGACTTTGTGTTCCTAACGACTCTGATTTGAAGTACAAGATTATGATGGAGGCACACAATATACCATTTTCAATCCATCCTGGAAGTACTAAAATGTATCGTGATCTTCGACATACATTTTGGTGGAACAATATGAAGAGAGAGAGATTGCAAAGTTTATCTCGATTTGTTTAACTTGTCAACGTGTAAAGGCGGAGCATCTAGTACCTAAGGGTCCGTTGCAACCACTTGAGATTCCGAAATGGAAGTGGGAACACATTACCATGGATTTCGTTACGGGTCTTCCTACGGTTTCTCAAGGCATCAATGCCATTTGGGTTATTGTTGATAGATTAACCTAGTCTCGCTCATTTCTTGCCGACACGGAGACTTATTCCCTTGAACGTCTTGCTAGTATATATGTAAATGAGATTGTGAGGTTGCATGGCATGCCAAGTATCCATAGTTTGGATCGTGACCCAAGATTCACTTCAAGATTTTGGGTTAGGTTGCAAAAAGCTATGGGCATGGATTTACGATTAAGTTCGGCATACCATCCTCAAACGGACGGACAATCAGAGAGGACTATTCAAACTCTTGAAGATCTATTAAGACTCGTGTGTCCTAAACTTCAAGGCGGTTGGGATAAGTATTTACCATTGGTGGAATTCTCTTACAACAACAGATTATCGTGCAAGTATAGGTGTGGCTCCATTGAAGCATTATATGGACGAAAATGTCATTTCTCAAATTATGTTGGGACGAGGTGGGTGAAGAAACATTGTTGGGACCCGAGTTAAGACGTATGACTTCTTGAAAAGATCCAAATGATTTGACAAGCGATACAAAGCGGCACAAGATCGACAAAAGAGTTATGCGGATCTTCATCGAAAGGATGTGGAATTTAGTATAGGGGATCATGTATTATTGCGAGTTGCTCCATGGAAGGAGTTACAAGATTTGAGAAGAGAGGAAAGCTCAATCCACGATTTATTGATCCATTTCAAATTCTTGACCGAGTAAGAAATATAGCCTATAGACTCGCGTTACCTCGAAAG
Organism: Panax ginseng; assembly: GCA_020205605.1. Lineage (NCBI taxonomy): Eukaryota > Viridiplantae > Streptophyta > Magnoliopsida > Apiales > Araliaceae > Panax > Panax ginseng. Next base: position 105,309,719 of record CM035142.1, on the reverse strand, counting down.
TATGTCTCGTGTTCATAATGTGTTTCATATATCATGCCATTAAATATGTGAAAGACCCAAACCACGTTATTGAGTTAGAACTGGACGAGATAGCTGAAGACTTAACGTATGAGGAGGTACCTGTCAAGATCTTGGATAGGAAGGAGCATGTCCTACGTGCAAAGGTCATACCACAAGTTAAAGTTTTGTGGAGGAATCATGCTATAGGGGAAATGACCTGAGAATTAGAAACGGAAATGAAAGCGAGGTATCCTCATCTTTTCGAAACACCAGGTACGTACGTCAATTTCGAGGACGAAATTTCATAAGAAGGGGAGGTTGTAAGACCCCAAATAATTAATAAATGAAATTTATTTTCCTCTATTTATTATTTTGAAATAGTAAGGGTTGATTTGATTAATGTGGTTAGTTATGGGTAAAATGAGAAAATATTTTAAATAAGCGGTGGTTATAAAATATTCATTTTGTCGGGAATATTCATTTGGTGGGGAATATTAAATGCGGCCAAGAAATTGACCTTAATGTGGGCCCCATAACTGAAAGCGATTGGATGAAGAAAGCGATAAATATAAGTTGTTTAAAAATAACAGGCGTAGTTGTTACCGATTTATTAATTGTTGGAATACCCGGTGGTTAAAACACGATGTCTGGCGTTGTTGTTGACAAGAAGACACCGGTATTGCACCAATTATTGATTCTTACTAAGAAGGCACTACTCAATAATTGTTACTGTGAATTTATTATTCGGTATTTTATTTTATTGATTCAATAATTGCTTTGCGTTGATATTTTATATTATTGTTGTTTCAATAATTGTCACTACTACGGTATTTTCCATTATCGAAGCAATAATTCATATTATCTGAATAATATTATTAGAAAACATTATTGGCAATGTCTAGAAAGTTACATCTAAGGAGAGGTTTGGTCACCTAATTGCGCGCCTTAATAAGGAGAAATTCTTATTGGAAAGCCCTCTTTTCCAGGAGCGGCACGGTTGCAAGATCTTGTGATTCTGTAATATTATTTGTGAATAATTAATTATTGATTTATATGATGAGGAAAATATTCATTTTATGTGGATATAGATGGAGAAAATTTTAAGGTGACAATTATTGAAAATCGATATTTTATCTTTTGTGATAAAATAATATATTATTATATTATTATAATATAATAAAGATGATATTTTTACAATGAATGTGGAATATATGAGTATATGAGGAGGAAGAGTATTTTTGTTGTAAAAGTTGTTTAAAACATGTTAAACATGTCTGTGGGCCCATTTCTTGACTGAAATTTGATTATAACTTTGTAAAGTCGCTTGGTTTATGGATTTTGGTCAATTTACATTTGGAATTTGGAAAAACTTTCTTCGCAAAGTTGTAGAGAATTGAATTTCCTATAAAAAGCCGCGAGATTTGAATTTTCTGACAAAAGGACTATTTATTATGAATTATTGAAGTTCCGAAGTTCCGAAATAATTGATTTTTGAAAGTTTTAATTGTTTTAATTAACAAAAAACGTTTTTGTGTTTGGTTAGCCTCATTAAACACATGCAAGTTCTTTGAATTCAGATGGTTCTAGAGTGCGTGAGACAAATTTGTATATATATATATATATATATATATATATATATATATATATATTATTATATTAAATTTTCTACTTTGGTGTTCTAAGTATTTTCCTATAAATAGGGTCTTAGGTTAGAATTGAAAATCACACCGAAATTGAAGTTTTCTCTCTATATTATCGAATTATTCTTGTTAGTATTTTGAGTATACTTTGAGTCTTTATTCTATATCTGATTGCAAGTTCAAGTCATAGCTTATATCCGGTGTTTCAACTAGAAGAACTGTCTTTCGAGGTAAGGGATATTATATTTTTTTTAAATCATATTAATTCTTCTAATATCATTATGCCGAAGTATTGATCTGAACTTTTAATCAAATTTGGAACTTTTTGTGTTGGAGTTACTTATTCACGATATCGATTAATTATTCACGATACGACAATTATTCATTAATACTACTGACTATTCATCAAAAAATGAAAATTTTTCTTTTCGTCTAAAATATCTATTGTGGATACTAGCTTTGATTGTATCCATGTTTTGATCATTCTTGAATTTTACACCACTATGATTATTTTTGAGGTATTTTTGGACATGGATAAAACAAAGTACGAATCCTTAATCCTTAATCTTTGTCATTTTGTTTCACTGGATTCGTTTCTTTAAAAATGTTTTTCATCATCCTCAGTCTTAAATGATGATATTATTGAATATCTTTGGCCTGTAGTGCAAAGATGAATGATTTCTGATGAATATCTTTGGCCCGTAGTGCAAAGATGAATAGGTGTTTAGATGAACATGACCAACTGATGAATATCTTTGGCCTGTAGTGCAAAGATGAATATTTGATTTCAGATATATATTGATTGATGTTCTGGGGATAAAAGATAGAGCGATGAACTTTTAAATTCATACATAGAAGATAGTAGTTTGCATTCTCTACTTAACTCTTCTAATGAATTATTATTTCATTGCGAATATTGATTTAAAACTTGTTGTCTATTGTATTCTATTAGATTTTTCCTGTTGAAGACTAACGATAATTTGTTGTATATTATCTTAGTCATAATATTCTTCTTGGGCTAGTTGAGCTCACCCTTTTCTTTTTTGTTCCATTTTTCTTCTCGGGAGGCGAGAATATAAGAAGATGCAAGTGGGGTATGGAATAATAAATATACTGAGTTATTCAACGTAATAATAAATAATGGAATAACATAAGTTCTTTTCATTAAGACGAAAGAAAGAAATAACACCCCTCACTGTAAAAAAAAACCGAATATAAGAGTAGGGAAATAGCGAATACTTTTCTATAGGTTCTCTTATAATTCTCTCTACAGAGTTTCAAATTGAATTCGTAAGAAATAATGAAGGAATAAGCTCTATTTATAAGAAAATGGAATGAATAAGTAACTAATTCATGAACGGTCCAGATTGATTTACTATTAAGCGGACGGTCCATATTGATTTACTATTAAAACTTAAAACAACGGTCCATCTTGATTTACTATTAAAACTTTAAATCAATGATCCATATTGATTTCTTATTATAACTCCATCAATGGTCCATATTGACTTTTTATTATATCTTCAACCAGCATTCGAAAAATTAGCACATCTCCTCATAGAATAATATTGTACCCAAATACCCGAATGCACAATACTAGAGTGAATAAGAAAGGGTGAATAAGACTTGTGAATAGTAACTCGTGAATAGTAACTCGTGAATAATCTTACGCAAAGCAATTTACGTAGTAATAATTGAACAAAACCGAGTGACTTCTCATGTAAGCATCAATAATCAATACTGGTGTGCATCTTTGTAACTCACGCCAGACATCGCATTTCTTTTAACACCGGGTGTTTCAACAGCGATTAACAGTAAAACTTTCGCCGTTATTTTCATAAAGTATTTTTTGTCGTTTTCTCAATCCGACAATAATTCTCTTGCGGGGTCCACAAATGATTGTACCGTCGTACGGATATTTCTCGACCAATCGAATATTATATAACCACTTGCTTACTTTGCAAAATTTATAAATATTACCCACAACTATAACATTACATCAAATCAACACCATAATATTAAAAAAATTATTTCGAGAAAATTAAATCTTTATTCATAAAATCTGGGGTCTCACAAAGGGGCTCAGTGTGCGTTGACCGGAAGAAAGGGGCTCAATACCCAAATATCAGAAAAGTTCAGTGATCCACTTTGCATTTAATCCCCTCAAATGATGGCTAAATTTGGATCCACAGTACCTTCTAAAATAAGAGAAAACACAAGATTTGTTCCTTACTTTAAGGTAAGTAATGAAAATTTCATTATTATCATTATTTTTGTTGTTGTTATTTATCACCATTATATTGAATAAAAATGTCTATTAATTCATTTAAGGATTGCATTGGAGCTATTGATGGTACACACACTCCAACAATAGTAGAAGTACGTGATGTAAGCAATTATCGTAATCGTTATGAAAAAATATTGCATAAATGTATTAGCAGCTTGTAATTTTGATTTGGTTCATATATGTGCTTAGCGGGTGGGAGGGTTTATCTCATCATTCAAAAGTGTTAAGCGACGCTTTAACAAGGAGGAACGGACTTAAAGTGCCACAATGTATGTACTTATCTTATTTTTCATTTGATTTGTTTGATATTAAATTCCATAGTGATTTTTTAAATGACATATGATTAGGTAAATTTTTCTTGGTGGATTGTGGATTCCTAAATCGGCACCAATTTTTAGCTCCTTTTTGAGGTGTTCGATATCATCTTCAAGATTTTGCTAACCAGGGTCGTGACCCCGAAAATGCAGTTGAGTTGTTCAATCTTCGTCATGATTCCTTAAGGAACATAATTGAGATGATATTTGGTATATTTAAATCGAGATTCACAATTTTCAAGTACGCACCTCCATTTCCTTAAAAAACTCGAGCAGAGCTAGTGTAGGACCCCACAATTTTCTTTGTAAAAAGTATCGTTCAGATGAATTTCCTATTGAACTAGATAACGAGTCTTACCATCTTCATTGTTACCGGTCAATTAAAGAGATAATTTGGAACAAATTTTTAAAACTAAGAACAACAACGAGAGAATGCTAATGAATGGAGACTCGTATAACTTTTGACATGTGGAGAGATGTCGAGCATAATAATAACAATGACCGATAACAAGGGTAATAGTTTTGGTGTTGTTGAGTCTGTAACTTCTAAAATTTTATTGATATCTGAGTATCCAAACTTATCATGAGAATAATATAAAGGCTTTCAACATATATAAAATATCATGCCACAATAATTCAATGAACTAATATGATTTCCTTAGTTTAAGAAAAATTGAGAGAGGCTGTACACATAGACTAATTAACAAATATAAACTGCAAGTGACGTAGGACACATTATAAATTGAATTCTGCAATTGATTGATGTATGAATAAATATAGAATTTAAACTCTACGCTTAAATTCTAGGGTTTAGAGTTTCAACTCAACATCTATTAACTCAAAATATATCCACGATATAAGAAAAGATGATAATGATTATATATCCAAAATATATACTCTCAAGGAGAATTACATCGGTATTTAAACAAAATAAACCCTAAATTAGACTTAGAGACCAAAAAAATAAAAATATCCCAAATAATTAAAACAAGATACTAAAATACCCCAACTAATTAAAACAAGATACTAAAATACCCCAACTAATTAAAACAAGTTCATAATATTGAAATAAACAAAATAAATAAATAAGACAACTAAATCATCGATCCCCATCAACACGATATTTTAGAAGTTAGTAAAAATTCTACTCCATCCGTTCCTAAAAGATTGTTGTTGAAGATTTTGGCACATGAATTAAAAAAAGTAAAATTTATTTGAAATTTTATCACTACCCATTTATGGAAGTTAAAGACTATTAATACAAGAGAGATAATTTCTTTTGATAATAAGAGAAGGTAAAGGTAATATAAGAAAATAAATAATGTATTCTCCTCAAAAACTATAAACGACAAACTTTTTAAAACAAATTTTTTCTTCTAAAACAACAATCTTTTAGAAACGAAAAAATCTGTCACTTAAAAAAAGCCTTAATTAAATACAACCTTCTAAATTTGAAAACAAACAAAATATAATCCCTACAAACAAATATAATAATCTTAAAAATAATTGAGAAATAATAACTAGAAGAGTTGACTAAAAATTCTCGATACCTTCATCAAGGAAACAAACACATTAAGGTTCACAATCCCAACCTTGCAAAGATAATTCGTTGGACAAATTACATTTGCTTCTAACTAATATATCAAAATCTTGTGAAGAAATTACAACTAATAAGAGCAAGAAACAGAAGTGCTGTTTTATCTTGCAAATAGTAGGACAATAATCATACTGAGGAGCTCCTAATCAAACAGGCTGAATCCCATGTCATCATCACTCTCTTCCTTTTGCTCTTCCTGTTTCATTTCAACAACAAATATAAGAAAACTGAAAACAACAGATGATCATCAAAATGAAACAAACATTCTGAAATCATAGCGTTACATTGTTACTCGCTTAAAAAGTTTTATTTAAAAAAAAAACTCGGTTACTATAATTCTAAACCTGAAGATATTATTTCATTACAGTTCGTAAGAATCTGAAGCCCAGCTGAGTTTCACATACATACAGCAGAGGAAGGAGATATTAAGATTTAGTTGACTACCTTCTTCTCCTCAGGGGGAGGAGCTGCTGCTGCTGCAGCTCCACCAGCTGCAGGAGCCGCAACAGCAACAGCACCACCACCACCACCGGCTCCAACATTCAAGACAAGATCTTCAATGCTTCTCTTTTCAACAAGCTTGGCAAACAAGATTGGCCAGTAAGACTCAATAGTAAGGTTCGCAGCCTTCACAATTGCAGCAATCTTCTCCGCCTGTGATCACCCACGTTAGATTTGTGTGTAGGTAGATGTGGCAAATGGGTTAATGCATTGTTAACAGATAAAATTTAATTAATGGTGGGTCATAAATAGGTTGTGTTAAAAATGGTTAATTTTAAATGTGTCATAAGCAGATTATTTTAAATGGATACTAGTCAAAACCTACCAACCCCTATATAATCCACAATAGAAGATAAACAATACCAAAACTTTAATATTTGTTAATGAGTCATAAAATAGTAATTTTAAAGCATATATATATGTATATTACACCTATTTTCATGGAGGAAAGTAGGCCTATTAAAGCTACTACATCAGCTTTACATGCAGTGTTGTGTTTCAGCAAGTTCCTGCATTGAATTTTTATCTAATAACCCAGCGGTTCTTGAGGTGTTTGTCATCTACAGAGGCAAAGTGGGGGTGATTTAAAATGTGTCATATATTTGTATTAGCTGGCAAATGCATTTAGTATTCAATTAAAATTAGTTTGTAATAATATAAAAGGGTCAAGAGAAAAAAAGTCCTGTATTTAGTCCATTTCCATTACAGTAAAAATCCTTTTTTATTGCTTATATGATATAAAGATCATTTTTTTTCTTGCTCTATGATATAAAGATACATCTATAGGAACTCCTTCGCACGAGAAAGAAAAAAAAAGTACTCTCAGATGACGACATATTGACATGCAAGCGATTTTCTTTTTCCCGGTAAAGAAGTGGACAAGGATGGAGAAGATAAAATTGGAGAGGAGAGTAAATGGTATAGAAGTCGTGATTTATGGGTGTGCTAATTTACCTGACCCACGGGTTATCCACCATTCAACCCACTTATTTCTTATTTCAACCATATTGCCGGCTCTATGTTCTCTAAGTTTTTATATATATATATATATATATATATATATATATATATATATATATATATATATATGTTAAAGAATGGAATTATACATAGGTATCTATAGTGAGTCTAAAGAAGTTCAGTAAAGAAAATTAGCACAAATGAGAAATGATATGCTTACGGTGATAGGGATCCCATCGTCGCTGAGGATCATGGCAGCATAAGAGCAAGCGAGATCTCCGAACGTCATTTTACTGCAAGTAAAATAAATCTCTGCGTTAGATAGAAAGATCGACCGATCGAATTGTAGAGTCTTACTCTTACACACGATGAAGTTGAATGCCCTTTACCTCCAAGGAATGAAGAATGACTTTGGTTGCAGTCTTCCACACAGATACTGCTCCGCCGCGCTCCTTCTCAACTAGGGTTCTGGAGTTTGCCCGTGAAACGGATTTTATAGGCAGAAGGATGCGCTTTGAGCTAGGCCCGTTTCTGACCAGGCCCATATTATTTAAACGGCCAAGGCCCATAAGTCTGCTAATCTGTGCCAGGTCAGGCACTGCTGGTCTTGGTGCAATGCAAAAAATTTCAAACGAATTTAGCACCTACAATCCCATGGTGGCATAATTTTCAAATGGCCCATTTTAAAGTAGTTACTCCCTCCGTCCCATAATTATATGCTAATTTTTTATTTTGAGATGTTTCAATATATAGGCTACTTACTATTTATAAAATTTAATTGGTTCATTGTTTTACTTTTATGCCCTTATAATAAATATTCAACCATTACTATTTTTTTGAAGAAACAACATTCAATGTCATTATTTTTATCACCACATTTAATGTTGTTGTATTCTCTTTGGTTAAAATTTATGGATTTTAATGGTCAGTACACGTCAATCAATAAAATTGAGAGTTCTAGTGTGATAAGTAAGGAGTAATTAACTTATTCATTAATTTTATATTAAGGGGTATATGTAGAAAATGTATGTTAAAAATTGCCACTTAACTGATTTTTTTAAATTATGTGCCAAAAAAAATTAGCCTATAACTATAGGACGGAGGAAGTACTATTTTTGTTGAAAGAATACCTGTTTAGTTAATTAAGTAGTATAGATACGGGTGAGGGAATAGGAAGATATATTACGTTAGATGGAGATGAGAAGATTTACATAATTTTACGGGTGCAAGGGGATTTATGAATATATTTATTATTAAATATTTAAATATTTATGTGTGTACTTTTATATATATATATATATATATATATATATAAAATAATCTATAGCAAATAACATTATATTTGTCAATTTTATAAATTAAGCGCGCAGATTAAAAAATAACGATGACCGCACGCGCGTGCGATGAAAAGTACTAAATTACCTCTTATATACGCTAGACGAAGTAGCGTATTTCTATCTATCCACCCATTTCCCATTTCGTCTCCTTTTGCCCTGCGATTACTAAACCCTCTTGCGACTGACGAAACCCTCCTGCGACTGACGAAACTGACGAAGCCGGGAGGGAGAAGTAGCGTATTTCTATCTATTCTAGCCTCCCATTTCCGATTACCCTCCTGGGGCTTGCGATTACCCTCCTGCGGCTTCGTTTCCTCCCATTTCCCATTTCGTTTCCTTTTGGCTTGCGATTACTAAACCCTCCTGCGACTGACGAAGCCGTGTTCCCTCCCTGCGATTCCATCTCTTCTGGCCTGCGACTGTTGAAGGCGTCTTCCTCTCTGTGTATGAACTCATTTGCAGGGATTGGCTGTTGCAGTGTGAGTCATGTAAGGTTCTAAGGGATGGGTACGTATATAGTACCAGATTTGCTGGCCAGAGAGCTTGTTCCTGGGGACATTGTTGGATTGTTACGTAATACCACCAAGGTTGATTGCAAAAGTCACCATTAATGTTTTCTTGTTCAATTGGTCATGTAGAATTTTACATCTTTCAGGAGCAAAATTCTATTTCAGCTGAAGGTTATGAGAAATAAAATGTTTAGTATTTATAAGTGTATACTGTTTGCATGCTAGAAAGCATGTTTTTACGCCATGATTAAGTAAATGTTCTTTCATAAAGCATAATAATTGCACACTATTTATTATAAGAATGAGATACTGTGATCATTCTTGATTCAGCATATTGTTAATTAACAGAGGAAATATTTGTCATTTTTTTGCTTGTGTATCTGCTCTCTGTGCACAGATCTAAAGATATAGTGCTGGCAATCCTAGTTTCCAGTTACTTCAAAATCTTTCTTATTGCTACAATGGTATGATTTAGTCAAAATTCTACAACATAATGTGACTAATTTAAGTTTTTACTATCTAGTTAACTCAATATGCTCTCTAATTCCTGAGTCTGCACTCTGTAGATCTGGGAATTTCCTTCGTCTGTGTTTTACATCAGCGACATAGCTGCCATTTGATTGCCGTGTCTGTGTTATAAGATAAATTGACTATTGGCTGCCTTATACGGTGCGATCGGTTGGGGGTAAGTTTGGGATTTGAAAATTTTTTTAGTGTACGCTAGTTGAACTATCGTAAGGGCTGTAATGTTTTTCACCATACGCTGCTTCGTCTGGCGTACGGGCATTGTTATTTTTTAATCTGCGCCTTTGATTTATAGAATGGACAGATATGATGTTATTTGCCTAATTTGCATCCATAACAAGTATTTGCTATGGATCATTTTCCATATATATATATATATATATATATATATATATGTGTGTGTATATATATATCTCAACAAAATAGATAGATACTGCATGATTAAAACAAAATTCCAATAAACAATACAATTTAAATGTTTTGAAATTATAAAAATTAAAGTTTCATTTTCCCATAAAATAATCAAAGCTTTTGAAACTAAAAATATGAATAAGTTATTAAAACAACATTACTGAAGCTAGCCTTGGTAAAGAATATCAACAATTTCTGTACAGATTGTGATTCTTCCAAAAACTTAGGTTGATCACACTGCGAAACAATATATACACATAACAAAATTGATCCTGTCTTTCAGGGTTGCCCCCTTGTGCAGGCTCAATGTCATCGTGGTTTGTCGAGTATTACGTACATCCAGTGATTTAGTCCGTGTGCTTGTAAACAAGATTAAATTTGAAACATGCATCTTATCAATTCTTAATTTTATTCTAAAAAATGGGACTCATTCTGAAATGTAAAAATAAAAATCAGCCACTCATATTTTCATCTCATCTTGATTTGTGTCCGGCTGTTATTTATCTTCCTCCTATATATTTTTTTTATGATAAAATGGAAATTTTAACAAGTACTTAATTTTTTTTAAAAAAGAAAAGAAAAGTCTTCTTGTTGATTTTCCTAAACACTCTAAACACACCTCTCTAGATCTCTGTACATTTTTTTTGCTCCACTTCTTGAGGTGTGATCCATGACCAAATATCATCCATCTTCACAATATTGGTTTGTATCTCTCTCTTTGGATCTGGTAGTTTGTGGGGAAATAAGTAAGGTGTTTGGTTCATAGAAATCATCTTCAAATCAAATAAATAAAATGAATAACCACAAGGAATGGGAAAAGGCGCATTGGCTGCCTCCAATAATATCAAAATGTACATCTGTGATGGGGCTCAACATAGCCACAATAGCAACACACATGCTTGGCTTCATCTTATTGTTGGTGGTTTGCCATTTCTCCTACATGTTCTTGCGCAAATTTTCACAGCCTCGCGTTGTCTCTGAATTCATTGTAATTTTCTCTCTCCTCTCTCTTCAATCTTGATCCATGCATACGTACATTTTTGGTTTTCATGGAATATTATTATATTTATTGCCTTCAAGAGCGATATATTTCATATATCTGTGTTTGGATGTCATGAAAAAAATGTCGGATCTATATATCGTCACCAACTATTTTTTTCAAGAAAATTTTTCTCAGATTTCATCCATCAAAAAATTAAAATCTTATTTTCTTGCGAATAATATATAATGTCGACCAAACATTTACAAGAAATTCTTTATTTTAATTTTATGTAGAATCATTTTGCTTATTCAACATTTTTGGATTCAAACAGTCGCATATTAAGGTTTGTCGTATAAGTTAATCATTCTCTCTCTCTCTATATATATATATATATACACCGGTTCTCTCCAGCGAATTGGAGGGAACGAATAAAAAACGAACCGGTTTTAGCAACGGACAAAACAGTCGTTAAAATATAAAAAACTAGAATTTTATTCATTCCGAGTTCATGGGAGAAAATAATATATATATATATATATATATATATATATATATATATATATATATATATATATATATATATATATATGCACCTCCATCCCAAAATGCGAGTCATATTTAACTATATTTTTTATGCGTATTAAGGTTTGCCATGCATAATCACACTTTTTTTACTTGGTCATAATATTTTCCAATCATGCATGAAGATTAAACTTCACGTCTACACATGCAGAATATATTTAACTATGTATCATCCGAGATATGAAGGATGGACTCTAAGCAGTTAAAATTAGTCAGGACTCTATTTGAATGTTCCTATATATAAACAAGTTGTATTTGTATAAAAAAAGTTGAATTTTATAATAATTATATAAGAAATGTCATCTGAAATGTAACTATTTACTATACTAAATAAGGATCCGGTTATTATGAAGTTAACTTCATGGTAAGTTGGTCAATTGACCAATACAATGCTGACACATAGAGGAAAAGATCACCTCCTGCCTGCGTGTCGACACTGTATTGGTCAATTGACCAAAATTAACTTCATGCTAGCCATTCTCACTAAATAAATACAACTCGTTTTTGTAGACCGTTCAATTTATAACCGTCTAAAATATCAAATACAGATATGATTAATGTATTGTCATCACAAGTATGTTCATTTTCTTTTTTCTTATGTTATATTTAAGTTCTAATTAACTTCCATTTTCATATGCATGCAGGTAGGCCTAGTAATAAGCAACCTACCATTCCTTCGCAAAGCACTAAGCGCAGAAGTACTCAAACAATTAGGCTACATAGTAGAATCCGGCATAGTTTGCCACATGTTTGTAGTAGGCCTAGAAATAAACCCTAATCTCTTCTTCCATATTCCGGCTCGCGAGGCCAAAGTTGCCATGGCCGGATTCCTCACCACATTCCTATTAGTATTTTTAGTTGCACCATTTTTACACGTCCCCATAATCCCCAACACAATTTTCTACCTTGCCCTATCCCTCATCCTCTCCGGCACTGCCTCTCCCCTCCTAACTCGCCTTATAACCGATCTAAAAATCGCCAAATCCGATATAGGCCGGTTTGTAGTTTCCTCTGGTGTATTATCCGACCTAATGTCAATTCTATCAATAACACTAGGCTATGTCCTATTTGATCCTGAACAAAATTTTAAGCTAAGAAGTACGAGTGAAATCATTTCAATAACATCAGCATTGATAATTGAGACCGTTTTAGCAGCTAAAATAACACCAATAATTATGAATTGGGTAAACCGCGCAAATCCTGAAGGGAAGCCTATGAAAGGGTCACATTTGGTGCTGGCATTAGCATCTGTTGTTGGAATAACTAGCATTACGCCTTTTTTTGTGAAATTTAGCGGATTGTTGAGTGCGTTTATGGCCGGATTATTCATGCCTAAGGAAGGGAGGATTTCGAAAATGATTATTAGTCAGGTTAAGTATTTTTTTACTAGTATTTTTTATCCTATTTTTTTCTTTTGGGTTGGATCAGAATCTGATCTTGCTAAGTTTGGAGGTAGCCATTTAGGGCCGTGGGCGCGGTTGTTGTTCTTGTTTTTAATTACTACGGTTGGAAAAGTTGTGGGATCGATGGTTTCCGGGGTGATGTTAGGGTTCCACTGGCCAGAATCGATTGCAATAGGGCTGCTGCTTAGTCTCAAGGGACCTCTACAAGTGTACTTGGCTATAGTTGCAGCAAAAGTAAGTTGCTACATTTCATTCACTTCATCATGAGTTTGGTTTTTTATTGTACGTGTTTTTGTTTCACTTTCAATTTTATTTTTATTTTAAAAAGACTGCGAAAGAGATTTAGAATGAACATATTAATTTTTGTTCAAATATATAACTAAATTTTTCTATCTTTGCGAATTTGACAAAAAAACGATCATTTTGAGTCTCAATTTGGAATTATTGTGCTAAAAAATAAAATGTATTTATACAATTTAGGATCGTAACCGTATAGTACTTAAATAACAAAGGTACTTTATACAACTCATTGGACATCCCGAAGTGTTTGGAATAATCAAAATATTAATCCTTCTAGCTTATTAATTGGTTTGTAAAAAATTTGCAGATGAAACTCATAAGTGGTTCAACCAGCATTGTAATGGTATTTGTAACCTTCTTCACCATCATCTACACCCCACTAGTAGTCGCAAACATCATCAAGCGCGCAAGGAAAAGATCCCCAACCCAAAGAATGGCACTCCAATGGCTGAACCCTTCGAGCGAGCTCCAAATTCTCCTATGCCTACAAGGACCAGAAAAAGTGCAATCAGCCATTAACTTGATGGAAATCGCTCAAGGTCCACCAGACCCTGGCATTATGGTTCACCTAACGGACATGGTCGAGCTGACCGATAAAATAGCAGCCACGCTGTCTCACGAGGAAGGTGGCGAGGCCTTGACAGTGACAGATCCAAGTGTGACAGAAATGAGAGATAATATTACTCATGATGTTGAGGCTTATTTAGATGTAGGAGGAGAAGGGGTTGGACTACAAAGAATGCTTGCATTGTCTACTATGAGTAATATGCACAGAGATATTTGTATTCTCGCTGAGGACTTGATGATTTCAATAATTGTTTTGCCGTCTCATAAGGAGCAACAGATGGATGGAAGGCTTAATGGAGGGAATCCAGGGTTTCGGAACATAAATCGAAAGGTAATGGATTTTATCCAACCTTGTAGAACTTGTGTGTTCTTTGTTTATAAAGAAACTGAACTTGTGATTTGTTTTACCCAACCTCGTAACCTTTGTGTGTTTCTGGCTTTGTATGGAAAAGAAAAGAACATCGAACAGATTTTTCATTATTTTCTTTACCTTCCATTTTAAAGCTCAGAAACCTAATCTAAGTAAAGGAAATTGCACTAAATAAGCTTTAAACAAGTCTGTCTAAGTTTTGATGTTGGTGTTAGTGTTAAACAGGTTTTACGCTACGCCCCTTGCTCGGTTGGAATACTAGTGGACCGGGGTTTCGGATCAACGAGAATCTCGAGATCAAGTGTATCCATCAACATCGCCGTGGTTTTCATCGGCGGGAAAGATGACCGGGAAGCGCTAGCGTTTGCCGGGCGTATGGCTCGGCATCCTGGAGTGAAACTATCAGTGATACGATTCCTGTTGGATTTGAACAACGAGAGCAGCGTATCAACAAGGCTTAACAGGTCTAGTCTGCACACTGCAGAGCAGGAAGAGGAAATGAAACTAGATGACGAATATTTCGCCGAGTTCTATGGGCGGCACGTCGCCGGAGGGCATGTTTTGTACGTGGAAAAGTACCTAATGAATTCAGGACAGACGTTCTCGACGCTCCGGTCATTGGAAGGGCAGTACTCACTTTTCATTGTGGGGAGAGGAGGAAGGGTGAACTCAGTTTTGACCAAGGGGATGAATGACTGGGAGGAGTGTCCTGAGTTGGGGCCTATTGGGGATATTCTTTCGGCTTCAGATTACTCGGTTACGTCTTCGGTTTTGATCATTCAGCAGCATAGTCTTAAAGGAGAACTTCATGGCCTGCAGGATGAATTCTCCATCATGTAGCTATCAAACTTGTTCTGAGTGCCGGTATAGTACACAGAATGAATTCAGTTTTCTGTAACTGGCCTTAGAAATAAGAATAGGAAGCTGAAAACAGGAGCCTGTAATTAGATTGATATTTGTTAAGTTTTGCCAAAATCAGTTTATTTAACAGTGTGCGTGCGTGCGTACCTAAGTGATCTATACTTGAATGACCATACGCGAACCAAATTCCAGCAAATTTAACTGTCCAAAATTCAGATAGCTCATTAACAAGGCAAATTCAGTACACCTAAACTTAACTCATTAGGAACCAACCTTGAATTACACCAAGCTCGGGCTATGTACCATCTTAAGTCGAGTAAAGAAGGGAGGAGGGTTTCGCCTGGGTTACTGGGTAGCTCGGCTCATAGGTCTACTAACTGATACTTGCAGACAAAATCTTATGTTAAGAAAATAAAATGGTCCAAGAAAACTTAAGCCAACAGATATGGGAATTAAATAATTTCTCAAAGAGAATAAAATGGCCCAACAAAATCTAATTAAGCCTGCCCCAACGTGAGTTTCTCCAAGTTTAACTGCTGCAATTGAAGGAAGGAGGGTTTGAAGCCAGTAGAAAAAACCCACACTCTACAGAGAAAAAAGATAAAGAGTAAATTGCCATGATTGTTCATGCCATGGTATAAAAACCAAAGGGCAGCTCTGATATGTAAATTAAAAGATAGTGGAACTTATAGCCATTTCAATAATTAAACAAACAGGGTGGCGGATCTTATACCAGCCAGACTACATATTTTTTAGTACATTTTTGGTTGCTAATGTCTCTACATGTTCCTCTTTTATTTGGAAAAGCATCTGTATTAATTGCCAGATTCGTTCTTCTGCTGTGGCGTATTGCTGATGGTTCTCAACTTAGAGCTGTTAGTAGGAGATGGATCCCCAGGCCCTCTTCATTTAAATTACTCAATATAAATGCTCCCTATCTCCTGATGTTCGAGTTGCTCATCTTATTAATTCGCAAACCTTATCCCGGCGGTTTGTTGTTCTGAAAGGGGCTGTGGGTGATGAAGACTTAGATCTGATTTTCTCCATCCCAATTACCTGAATCCTGTCAATTTCAAATGAAACGGAGAGTTTACCATCATCATCTCTCTCCCAATATGATGTCAACTCCCCGATTCATTTAAAATGAAAAGGACAATGTTTTTTTCCGTCTTTTTTTATAGTATTACTAGGACGACAAAAAAATATTAGGAACTCATATTTTAACATGTATTTTTAATATTTTTATATAATCTCATTTTATATGAGAAGAATTTATATATAAATATTAAAAATATATACAAAAAAGTACTTCTCATTTTATAAACAATGCTTTATAAAATGAGATGACAAAATATAATTAATGAATAATCTAAATATACAGGTCAGCTTAAGATAACAAGCAACCAAAATCAACCACATTATTTTATATATATCTCTTGGTAACAAAGTATTACTATTGGTTTTTGTTGGAAGTGGTTAGTATGAAATTTATTTTGAGATAAGTTGGTCAATTGACCAACCAATAGAATACTGACACACAAGCGAGGTTGTATGTGTGTCAGTATTCTATTGATCAATTGACCAACTTATCAAAAAAATAACTTCATGCTAACCGGATCCGTTTTTATTATATTTTGGGTCAGTCTGCACGAGTGATAGATTAAATGACAATGTTAACCCGGGTTCTTAGCGTGAAATGACTGAAAACCGCAAATCTGCAGGGTGAGGGACTTGAGCTGGACCTATTTTATTGGATGCGATTCCAGTGAAATAAACCTAGCAAGAAGGCTAAGACTCACCGCGGCCTACCCATTTTTACCAAAATTAGGGCCATTTTCATCGCCAAAACCATTTTGGAGTGTCTGTCAGTCGTCATATAACCAGCTAGCGCTCCCTCCAAGTGAAGAGAAATACAGAGAAAGGGATGGATAGAAAGACCAACAGATAAGAGAAAATCGCAAAACACCAAAGATTAATTTTCGGGTATGCATAGTAGTGTAGTTGCATCAAGTTTCGTGCTGAGTTTTTTCTTTGCTTCTGAGATTTGTACATCTTTAAGATGCAATTCAGTTTTTGGAGAATAGGGGATTTTATTTCCTTGCTGGCAGCAAGTATGTACTTTCATTAATATATATGAAGACTTTTTTTATCCCCATCTTGTTTGTCACAAATTGACATTTTTGCCCGAGTATTTAGAAAGTTTGGTGCTTTTAATCCGTCAGTTTCCAAAAAACAGATGAAAAAGGTATTGGATATTCCATTCAGCTAGCTGT
Source organism: Panax ginseng (assembly GCA_020205605.1). Taxonomy (NCBI): domain Eukaryota; kingdom Viridiplantae; phylum Streptophyta; class Magnoliopsida; order Apiales; family Araliaceae; genus Panax; species Panax ginseng. The sequence continues at coordinate 105,292,300 of CM035142.1, read as the reverse complement.
TTGTGGTTAGTGTTTGAAATTTTAAATTAAAATTTTCATTTCGTTGAAGTTTATCAACAACCTATAAAATTATTGTGTGCTTTTATATGTCTTTATTTAACAAAAATTGGCAAAATGTCATTCGTAATTACACTTTCTGTCATTCTTAACCAGAAAATGAATCCTACACATTGTTACTTTTTCTGTACCCGATGTAATTCCAATCTAAGCTTGCAGGTAACTTTGGCAGAGTTCAAGTGCAGCTATTGGATGAGAATACCTACTAGGTGAAATAGATGGCAGAAGGAGCAGAAAATGAGGACCGGGTGGATTTTGAAGATGACAATTATGAAGAGATGGATGATGATGTTGAAGAACCAATAGAGGATGAAGGAGTTGAGGGAAGTGATGATGGAGATGATGAAAACCTTGAAGAAGAGGAACGGGATGATTTACGAAGTGGGGATACTGGGAAAGAGCAGACACCAGAAGAAGATACAATCCAGTCCAGTCATATTGCTTTTGAACCTGTAGAAGATGAACAAAACCCTGCTGCTTCTCTTGATGAAGATGACAAAGAAAAGCGTGCTCAACTTCTTGCTCTTCCTCCTCATGGCTCTGAGGTTTTCATTGGTGCACTTCCTCGAGATGTTACAGAAGAAGACTTGAGAGATCTCTGCCACTCCTTGGGTGAAATTTTTGAGGTCCGTTCTTATTAGAGGACAAAGATAATAAGAAAAAGATAAAAGAGGATCGCTTTACAATGAGTTATTTTGCTTATGGAAGCATTACTTTTTAATATGGATGTATTTGCTCCATGGTTTTGCAGATAAGATTAATGAAAAATAGGGATACCGGCGAAGGTAAAGGTTTTGCTTTTGTAGCATTCAAAACAAAGGATGTTGCGCAAAAGGCAATTGAAGAGTTACATAACAAAGACTTTAAGGTAGGGTTGGTTATTCTTTGAGAGTTCTGTACGCTTATTTGCAGACATGTACTTTAGCACTTACTTGCATTCTTTCCTAAAATGCTTCGAGTTTTTGATATTCGATACACTTTTTACTGCAGGGTAGAACCTTGAGGTGTTCACTGTCTGAAACTAAATACAGATTGTTTATTGGCAACATCCCAAAGAGCTGGATCGATGATGAGTTCAGAAAAGTTGTTGATGAGGTTGGTCCTGGGGCAGAAAACATTGAGCTAATAAAGGTGTGATTTCACCTCTAAAAGCTTGACCTAAATGTGTCATTGACTTTGTATTAGTCTATTAAGAGTGAATAGCTACAAATGTGACCTTACTAGTAAAGTTATATTCTGTAATACAGGATCCTCAAAATCCAAGTCGTAATCGTGGTTTTGCTTTCATCGAGTATTACAACAATCCATGTGCTGATTATTCCAGACAGAAAATGTCGAGTGCTAATTTTAAGCTAGAGGGAAACACTCCAACTGTCACTTGGGCTGATCCGAAGAGTACACCCGATCATTCTGCTTCTTCTCAGGTAAGCTACAATAGGATGAAGAAATCCCAAATTTGATTAATTTCTTGAGGAATTCAATGTTTGTAAAATGTTAGATCTTTCGCTTATGAGTATTATAATTAAAATATAGTGTGCGCGCGAATGTTTATCAAATTAATAATAAATATTGGTGCGCGGTATGATCCATTGCTGGGACCTGCCAATTGCACTTCAATTAAGATAGACATGTATGGTAAAGATTGTAGCAAAGTGTCTGAAGAGGTGGAATGACGGATAAAGTGAGTGGTTGGCAGTAATGTAGCTCATAAGGTTCTAAGTCCTTGAGCTAGCTTATGTTCAAGGAGCATGGTCGTGATAAGGAAGAGGCCTTTAAGATGCCTTAGCATTAAGGTGCCCTGTTAGACATATTTATAGGGGACTATGGTCACTTAGTTTAAAGACCATCCAGTGCAAAATGAAAGGGTAGAAATAGGAGATTAGGATCAGAAGAGAAGCAGATCCTATCATCGCAAGGAATCTGTAGATACACACTAAAGCACAAAACTTTCTCTTTAATTCAATAATATTTATTTTGTCCAAAAGCAAATATTATAACTCTTTAGACTAAAATTCCAACTCTTACTATAGGACTGAGAACTAAGGACATATGTCAGATCGAGTAAAATATAACCAGGGACATAACAGTAAATAATATTAGTTGTAGTAGCAAGTAGTTTATAGAGTGCAACTTATTCAATGTGATTCTAGAAAGGAGGTAGTTGAGAGGGCAAACTAGTCTTTTTTTAGTTGTATTGCTTCATAAATAGTAGTTGTAATAGATGAAAAGCAGATTATTTTGAATGAATGTCTAAGAAAGTGAACTCAGTTTTGAGTCACAGAGTTATGCTTCTTCCTCTCATTCTTTTTCAACCTCAGTTCTATCTTTTTCTTCTACCTTGATTCTAAGTTTCTAATCCTATTTTACATGGCTTCGCTCTCTTAAATTTCTGTAATCTCCTTTCTATGCTGAGGAATAAACCCAGTGTCCAGAAAATTTGGTATCAGAGCAGTCGAACCTGCTGCCTTCTTCCTCTTCAATTTACTAATATCCGATCTTCTCCTCCTCCTTAATCCGTTGTTCTTTTCTTCTCAAGCTATCTTCAACTCTCTTGTTGCCTACAGTTGTTTGATGAATATTATGTCAAAACACTCACCTATTCTTCTCAAAATTTCTCAATCTCAGTCTTCTTCTCTCGACTCCAATCTATTCTCTTCATCTTATAACTTCTTCTCAATTTTGCTCTTATACACTTCTAATACTAAACAAAATTCTGAAGCAACACAAAAATATGAAGTAAGCAACAACAAAAAATTCATGGAACAAGCAACTCTGATGCTTTGTTTTCTGGAGCACCTGCAATTGAAGGAAATCAGCTCACAGCTAAGTTGATTATGGTCTGGTAATTTTCTGTATTTAGGCAATCAAATCAACTTCTATAACATCATTCCATTATTAAATCATATTATCAAACACATACACAGCATAATCATTCATTCAGCTCTCATTAAATACATTGTTCTGCTATTAACCGTTGATAAACTAGTTTAATTCATTGTTGAACTTGTTTGTACAACTGATTTTTGATCAGTTTGAGTCTAATGGACTGTTTGTTAAGGACTTAATACATTTGAATGACTTGTGGTCTGAATCGGTCAGTTATTCAGTTCGTTTGGTTTGAATAAAAATGATCTTAATGACTGAATTGGTAAGCCCAATTGGACTGACTGAATAAGCTGTCATTTTTCATCTGATTCATATAAGCCCACTGAATGGATTTTTTACACATGTTGCTCCTCTTTTAGACTTTTCGGTGATCTTCTCCATCACCGATTGCCATCTGAGATCCCAATTTAGTAGAATGTGATCATTCAGGAAAATCAACCATAATTTCTTCATCAATTTCAGCATTCATTATTAACAGTGTAACCATCTAGAGAAACATTATCAACCCGATTCGCAGATCCAGATCTTTGAATTATTCGAATAGAAGAATTACCTCGATTAATAGTGAATCCTTCAAAGAGAGTTCGCAGATCACTTGCTTCAACAAATTTATGGGATGATTTGACTCCCAATGTTCTAAACGGCGGGAGGCGGACGGCCGGGGGCCTAGCGCCTAGGCGAGATTTTTTATTTTAAGCCAATTTTAATATTTTATCTTACATTTATCCAAACAAAACAATAATATAAAGCACAACAATCTATAATAAATATAATAAAGACATTTGCTTAAAGTTCAACCATATATCCATATTGCTAATGTCAAAGTTCAAACACAAATATGCAATTGCTTAAAGTTCAAACATATTTTTAACGTATTAGTTTTATTCATAAATTTAAAATTATATTGAATAATTTTAAAACATATTTTTTTGCTATTAAATAATAAAATTTTAAATTTCAAAAATTTAATTCAATATTAAAACTTAAGAAACTAAACATAAATTTAAGAATTATATTGAATTAAACTAAATATTACAAATGTATCATCATTTATATAATTTGAAATTGGTACAAGTTTAAAAAATTATAACTATAATAAAATTATCCATTTTGACTTGATATTGTTCATTTATTGTTGTGATTTGATATGCTACAACTTGTATTATGAATATGATAAATCATTAGAAAATAAATATATCAAAATCTAGTTTGGGTAGTTATTAAAATAAAAAAAACATCTCTGCCTAAAGCCCACCTAATTTTTTGGAGGGATTTTTTTACCGCCTTAGGCATAAGTGAGGCGCCAGGGAGTAGGGGTGAGCATTCGGTTATTAACCGAACCGAACAAGAAATTCGGTTATAACCGATACCCGAAAATGTCCTGTTTTAGCTATCCGAACAAATAACCGAAATGTGTACTAACCGAATAACCGAATAAGTTATTCGGTTATTCGGTTAATAACCGAATTTAAACATAGTCCATAAACAGTTCAGTTCCTACAATCCATAAACATAATCCATAAACAGTTTCTACAATCCATTAACATAATCCATAAACAACAACACAGTTCATAAACATAAATTAACACCATAAACATAATTCATAAACATAAATTATGGACATATGAGACTATGAGAGCTTGAAGCTGCCGCTGCTGGCCAAAATAGACTGAAGCTACTGCTGACTGCTATTGCACAATGACTGATACCATTTGCTTGAACCTCTTTCTACCAAAATTCTGAAGCTGCTGCCGACTGCTATTGCAATAATACAGAGTCAATGGATTTTGTTCATATCCCACACTAGAAGGAATTGTCAATAGAAATCTGCACAACCCAAGTAAATCATCTGGCTCTCAATACTTTAACTCATCAGAACAACTTCAAAATTGAAAATGTACCAACATCTAGCTCACTTAGCATACACATAATCAGAGTTTTACCAAGTTGGACCTAAACAAAAATTTTAAAGTTTAGTGCCCAATTTATTTTAAAGTACCAAACTTGATCAATTCTGTAATTCTATTAAATTTTTGAAACTAAAAAATTGAAGCTTGACCTTGAATTTAATCAGAAGAGTAATTGGTTTTGACATTTCAATCTGTAGCAAAATTTCCATAAAAATTAAATTGCACAATGATGAACAAAAAACAGAGAAGTAAGAAATAAAATATGCTATGCTATACGTACCACTCCCGCTACTCGTTGCAAGCAATTGTTTTATGAAAGATTCTTTAAGACTTGAGAGATTGAGAGTTCGTCGGTTCGAGATGAAGGTTTTCCGGCTGCCACGCCGAAGGCGATGAGAGTTGGAGATTTGGGACTGCCGGCTCCCGGCTGCAAGCAATTGTTTTTCTGATCTGGATCTGCTTTTTTTTGTATCGTTCGGTTCTATGGTCGACGATCTGAGAGTTGGAGTCTTGGAGATTTGAGAGTTGAGAGATTGAGAGCATTCGAGAATCGAGATCAGAAATACTGAGACTGAGATTGAGAGCATTCGAGAATCGAGAATCGAGATGAGACTGAGAGCATTCGAGAATCGAGATGAGACTGAGAGCATTCGAGAATCGAGATTTGAGAGTTGAGAGAGTAAAGTAGAAATGTAGAAATTAGAATCGTAGATCTGGACCATCTGGTGTGCTTTGTTTGGCAACGGGCTATACTAAATTAGTAATTTGGTAAAGTAAATCTGTAGTGTTTTGTTCGGTTATGTCAATATAGTATCTTTTTAAAGTTTTTCTCGGTTATTCGGTTAACCCGAAATGTTAAAAAGTAAAACCCGTACAAATTAATCGAAAACCGTAATAAAATTCGGATATAACCGAAATGTTAAAAAAAACCGAATTATCAGAAAATTTTGGTTAAATTATTTCGGTTTGGTTCGGTTCGGTTATTCGGTTATATTCGTTTTTTGCTCAATCCTACCAGGGAGGCCTAGCGCCTAGACGAGACCTAGGTTGGGATTTTTAGAATACTGTTGACTCCACTTACCCCAGGTACCATATCAACATCTAAATTGCTTAAATCCGCTAAAACTCATGACCACTCCAACACCAAAGGTCTATTACCCACTAAGGAGGTTTTCCTCATATCTCAATTCGTGTAAAATTAATCTTTCGATCTGCGAAACGGAGAGAACATAGAGAGCGGAGAAATTGATTATTATAATCCTATTATTATTATGATTATTATAATCCTTTTCTTTTGGTGTTTTTGGAGATTTGAATAATTGAGTTTTACTTTATTTGATCTTTGCATTTAGTAGGACTGGGGTAAAAAAATAAAATAGTAAAAAATAGTTATTCAGATGTTTCGTATATATCCATTATCAAATAACTTTTTTCATTCAAAATTTTGTTTCATTCAACTCATTCAGATTGCTTAAACATTCAGAACTGTTTCATTCAGTTTTATCAAACAACCCCTAACTTTCATTTCACTGCTCATTTACTCCTTGAAGTCTCTCTAAGCTCAAGCTGGGCAGACTTAACAATTGTTTGTACTCGGATCCTTGTATTAATAATAAGAGATCCAATTTCCTACTGTCCTACCATATTGTGCTCACTCAAGCTCATTTAATCTATAACTGAGTAGTGTTGCCATTACTCTGAAAATTCTTCAAACTCAGTAGTTTGAGTTGTCGCTTAAACTACTATATCATTCCAATTCTTTCACATCTGAGTATGGTGGGACCAACTAACAGTGGTCAGAACATGTTGTTGCAACAAGACTTCTTTAGTTTTAGGGACTATACTAATGTGAAGTTTCAGAAAATGGAAGAGAAATTGGAATCCTTCATGGAATACATGACTGAGTTGATGAGGCGGAGAGATTCTAGTGCTGGACCAGAGTTTATAAATTTCTTTGGTTATGTGGACCAGGGCAAGAATCCAGTCGATGTTAGCCAAAAAAAATAATATAAAGGAAATTTTAAGAAATCCAAGAAATCCTACACAACCTGAGAAGGAAAATAGAAGGAACCTTGACTATGATGAGGTCCATTGGAATCAAAACTCAGAAAAGGAAGAGGATGACAAGGATCTTAAGCCTCTCACACTCTCATTTCCCATCTTTTTTGAAGTTGTGGAAGCTGCTAGTTGGGTGAATAATTGTGAAGAATCATACTATGAAGGTCTTCAATATATGACGAAGAATTGCAACAAAGTGACTCAACAGCAGAAAGGGAACTGCATCATCCTATGAATCAACATTCTCAAAAGAATCAAGCAAGGAAAAGATTGGTAGCAAATAAGAGAGTCAATGAATTGGTGAAGTCCAAACTCTCTTCCCCTCAAATACCATCTATGGGCAAGAAGAAAATCTTTTGTTTGATGCTGAAACCCTAGGGAATGACTATGTACAACAACTGAGAAGTGTTACAGAACCACACTCTAATCAAGGGCAATTGGAAACCCAAAGCCAAGAAGTTGATAACCAAGAGGTAAGGCAAAGGTGTCTTCCTTCATTCCAATTGGAAAAGTCAAATTACCACGGTCCTCTAAAAGTTGGTGGAAATCCATAGTATATAGGTATCCTACTGAATGATGAAGACTTATGGTATAGTATACCATCAATATATGATGAGAAGCCTAACGTGGGGTGCGGGTACGAATCTAGGTGTCGGACACGTGAATTCAAAAAATAGAGGATATGCGGATATGGATCCGAATTTGGACACGGGTGCGGGGATATGATATGTCATGATTTTTTAACAATAATGTTTCAAATTATATCACCAAGTTTTTTGCTCTAGGGACTGAAGTGCAAAAATATAAAGAAACGGGCAGGAATGAAAAAAACAAAACTATAGGGACTGATATGTAGTTTTTCAGGAGCTTTTTTTTACTTCCAAAAAACTTGGGGGACTAAATTAAAAATGTTTAAAAACTATGGGGTACCTAATTGTAATTTTTCATGGATATTTTAAAATCATCTTAGATCTCACTCTCTTCTTTTTTTTAGACGCTCCTCTCTTCTTCCTCACGGCTCTTCCTCTTCTTCTTCACGGCTCGTCTTCTTCTTCCTCACTGCTCTTCTTCCTCCTCTCTCGCGTCTCAGCCGTATCCGGATTTATATGGCCGAATCCCGTACGAATCCTGTACCCGTGTCGTGTCGACACGGGTACTCCACCAAAAATGGCGAGTCCGAGTAACACAGATGCAGTCAATGTTAGCGGGCAGCAGCCCTTAATTATAAAATCCAACCAAGATTCAGTATCACACAATGGTTCCCTTCAAACTGGAACCCTTAATAGCCCATTCAAGGAAAGCAGGAGCTCTCCTAGGATTGAATGCATGCAGTCCAGAAATAAATGGATTGCTACTCCATGGGAAGGCATGTGTGCTGTGGAACCAGAAATATTGGAGACTCAAGACGTAAAACAATGTCCTTATGTAGTAGCAGAAAACTTGCAATCAATTATTGCGGTGATTCCTACGCTACGTACAAGGCAAAGGAAAGAAACTAACCATCTAGAGCATGCTAATTTCATTCTTGAGATGGGCAGATATCTGACCTTGGAAACAGTTGGTGCTGAATGCAAGAATACTTTGACCCAAAAGGGGTGTTATGCAATACCTGCTCCTTGGAGGGACTAAATAGAATCAACATTTGAAATCCTGCACTCTGAAATTGGGGCTAAGGCAAGCTTTCAGTTCAATGCTTACTATGGGAATGTTGAAAATGCCCCAAGTGACATCTCTAAAGGCAACAACAATCTAGCCTCCTTAAAGGGTGAGAAGAATGTTTTGATTTTTGATCTTTATGATCAGAGAATGGTTAAGCATTTGAGTCAGGAATTCACGAGGAATAACAAGAAGACATAATTGGCCACCCAATGGCTCGCTGGAGGTTGAGGGCTCCTTTTGAGAAAGCAACTCTCTCGTCCTTTACTCAATCTACTATTGAAATTGATTCTTCCTATGAGGGTGTTAATTTCTATTCCACCATTATGAGTGCCAATTTTGGGAGACAATTGGTGGAATAATTGTTCTAACTCCAAGGAACACCACAATAACAACCAGAAAGGACCAGATGTTACTACTAAAGGACAACATAAGATAGAACAAAAAGCGGAGTAAGTACCACGCTGAAATTAAGCTTCCTAACATGTTAAACTATGGTAAAATTAAACTAAGCAGTTCTTGACCTCCTATTTTGATCTGAGTTGAAATGGATACTTGAAGCTACAAAATGTTGACAAGAAGACTTGAAGCATGAAGGTCTTAGAATTTCAGCAATCATGTCACATGGATACTTTTTAAAGGAGGGAGAAATGTCAGATCAAGTAAATAGACATAACAGTAAATAATATTAGTTCTAGTGGCAAGTAGCTTATAGAGTGTAGCTGTAAGCGTATTCCATGTGATTCTAGAAATGAGGTAGTTGAGAGGGCAAACTTGTCTTCTGTTTAGTTGTATTACTTTTTTTAAATAATAGCTGATGTAATGGATAAAAAGCAGATTGTTACATTGAATAAATTTCTGAGAATGTTAACTCAGTTTCGAGTCACAGTTATGCTTCTTCCTTCCATTGTTTCCAACCTCAGTTCTATCTTCTTCTACCTTCATTCTAAGCTCTATTTTATATGGCTTCTCTCTCTTAAATCTCTATAATCTTCTCTCTATGCTCAGAACTAACCTCAGGATCCTTACAAAATAATTATAATTACTAAACCAACTAATACTTGGAAAGTTGTTAATAATATGAAAATAATATCGCTTTTTAATAATTTCATATACTATCATAAACACTTGCGGTCCTTGCGACTTAAAAAGGTTTTCGAAATTCTTGTACAATAAGCTTGTCCTGCATCACCTCCCATATCATTCTTTAGTGGTTTTAGTTGAGCCACTGATGAGCATGCATTGTTTTTTATGGGGTTTGAGGTACCTCATAGGGGTTAAATTACGACGGTACGATGTAATAACATTATAATTTTGTACATATCTCCTTGTATGTGTATATATAAATATTAGGGAGTTTATCATAAGGTAAATACTCCCTCCTCCCTCCCCAATTTGTTTGTCTCACTGTCCTGTTTTGGATTCTCCAAAGCTTGACATTCCAGTTTCTAACTTATCCTAACACTACCATTTTCCCTTGTTGCAAAAAACAAGTGGATTTGGGTCCAATAAAGGGTACTATTTATACACCATTATCTTGATTTTCATGGGATGTGTGAAATTCAAATGGGGCGACTACAATTGGGATGACGGGCTTGTTATTTGTTAAAGGCAAAATGCAAAACATTGCCTTATGTTTACTCGTAAACTTCGATCAAGTCACCTCAGCAACAAGAATTGGAAACTAGCTAATTTGATTGGTTTGGTTTTTATTAGCAGATTAGAGGGATAACTAGTTGTTTTCCCTATTCACATAGTTTGATTTGGACCTTAAAATTCTAGGGTTAATATTAGCTCTGTACAATGATGATTCAAAGGGAGTGCAATCTATTTTGGGCGAGGGAGAGGACGACTGGTGTCGTGCTAGATGGAGGCAGAAGATTGGTGATAGTGTGGCACAATCGACAAGGATAATTGTTAACAAGGGAAATGATGGAACAAAATAGTGATGGTAGCGACCATTAAACTAGCAAAAAAAAGGGTTGCGATCATGGCGACTACCCTTCCTCTTATTCTTTTCTATGTTCTTTTTCTGCTGACTTAAGGGATGTATGTGATGATGGTCATGCTCTTGAATGAATTTAGCAATGGAGGAAATGGTAAGGAGGAAAGTTGCTGGTTTGTCTTCTATGCTATTTCCGGCGAACTCAGGGATTTTGCAATTTGGTCGATTGTGTATTTAGGTTTGGATGTATTTAGGGGAAAATTGAAGAAGCGTTTGTAGGTAAATACAAATATATATACATATATTTGTACATATGTGCTTACATTTATACACACATAATATGTATGTATGAAGAGAAAGATGATGAACAATTGTCTATTTAAAGTGAGCGGTATTTTCCCTTTTTATTTATCGGTTGAGAATTGATTTTGTAATTCTTTTAATATATTTATATTTTAGCCTAATAGTTTATTTGACGTCAATAATTTTTTAACATTAATATAATGTTTACTTTAATAGTTTTTTAACAATAACATTTTTTAATTAATAATATTTTATGTTAATATTTGTTTTAGCTTAATACATATATAACTACATATTAAAAATGTCAGTGAGGAAAAATATGGTCAAGTGTATTAACTATTGTAAATACATCTTCCGTAGGGGTAACAATTTGAACCAAAATCGGTCAAACCAAATCGAACCGGTCGGTTTTGAACCGAATCGATGACTTGGCCGGTGCAGTTTTGACTAAAAATTAAATAAACCGAAGATGGTGCAGTGTGGTACTGTTGAACCAGTGGTGCAATGCACCGATCTGCACCAAATTCACTTTTGAATCAAAATGTATTATAAATATGTTAAAATATTAAATAGGTGGTGCAACACTGATTATGTTTTGTATTAACTTGTGATGATAAGATACTTAAGATTCTTGTTTTTTATACGAAATTATTGTTAAATTATACAAATTCTTATTCTCTGATGTTGTTTTACTTCTTGAAATATTTAATTTAATTTATTTATAAAAAGTAAATATTGTTATAGCCTAAAAACAAAATTTTAAGTTAAATAATAACCAAAATATTTAAAATTTTAAACTATAAAATAAAAGAGAATAATCTTACAAGTGGATATTTATGTTTTTGCTTGTGGAAAGTGACAAAAAAAATAAAGCAACATTCAGTAGAAGAGTTTGAAACTCTAAAAAGCGTTTAAAGGCTCATCAAGTGATTTAAAATATGTTAATGCTAAAAAAACCTCTTATTTGAAATGGTAACAAGTTTAAAAGTTTCTCTTTTAATCTTTTGGATCTACATAATTTGTTGCTAACTTTAAAATGTATGTATCGTTTTATAAGATATGTATTGTATCATAACTGAATCGTATGATACTGGGAGCTGTCGTTTACACTCTTAAATTAATCTCACTTTCACTTTATAAATTCAAACAATTAACACAGTAGTAAGCAATGATCGATCCCACAGAGAGTGATTTGTTTTATATTTATCCTATGATTTCTAATGAAAAGGGGATTTTGAATTGATTAACTAAATTAACAAGAATAAACTAATAAGAATTAACAATGAATAAAAAGCTTCAGTTCTTTAGTTCAGTATCACCTTTTTACAACAATAAATTAATCAAGTGTAACATTATTTACCCTTCAATGAAACTAATAGCCCTAGGTAACAAGCTCTGCTATCCGAAACTCCCCTTAGATTGTCACTCAATGAAACAAGCTCTTCACAAGATTCTAACCATTATATAACCTAGAACAAGCTCTCTAGATTTAATATAACAACATTAAGAACTAGGAAATTAGATTATTCCAAGCAACAAACACATAAGTTCGAATTGTTTTACTTGTCTTCTGATAATTATTGCAATATTCAAAAGCTTGTCCGTTAGAAACAATATCAATTACACGTAATACTATTTCTTAATCTAGCATATGATATTCGCTAACCCATTCAATCCTGTAGAAATCAAATCAGTTAAGCCAAATAACATTCAGAAATTAAATCAGATTATCAAGAATGAATTTCTCGTGAGAAGGAATAAATAATGAATACTCAATTAACCATTAATTATAAATAAAGTTCAACATCCTTTAGAACTAAATAAAGAAAACTAGCCTGACATACTTCCAAGTTTGCACTTCAATGGTGTAGATGAGAGAATGTAGTAGATGATTGAATGAATAAAACCCTAACTATCATCCTCTATTAATAGTGCTAGACAAAGTTCTAAATCCTACGAGAACTAGAAATTCAAATCCTAAAAGAAATTACAAATCATACTCTAGTTTTCATAAAGAAATAGAATCCAATTTAGAAATAAATCTCAATCTAAAGATATCCTAAATCTAATAGAAATATCAATCCCATTCCATGTAGAAATCTGCCAAAATCTGCTTTTAGAAAATTTTCAAAAATCCAAGATTTTCCAATTTTTCCGCTCAAATTCGCTGGGGAAAATTTTCATTTTCTGCTACGACGTCCTTTGGTAAAACAACCATAACTTTTGATTCGGGAGGAGTTACGAGGCCTGCTACCTATCAAATCGATGCTCTCGACGAGATCTACAACTTTCATTCTTTGAGAATTGACAGATTCTGGCTGGATCAAGGTTGAAATTGGGCTCCAAGTGACTGTTATGTAAATTGCAACTTCCAAACTTTGAGGTTCAATATCCGTTTGGTAAAAAGAACATAACTTTTTTATATGAATTTTGATTGAGACGATTCAAGATGTTCCGGAAAGCTAGGAAATAGCTCTACAATAAAATCGAAATCCCAAGCCGACCATGCATCCAACTTAGCTAAAAACTCTGCAATCTCCGCTTTTTTCTCGTTTCAGTTGCAATTCTTCCTGAAATCATTAAACACTTTAATAAGCTCATATACACATGAAACATGCAATAAAACTAAACATAAAAGAATCATAATAAATGAATAATATGCACTCATCAGATACGGTTCATTTTCGATTCACCTTACAATATGTATCGATTCGTCTATGTATCGTGATATGCATATCTGACAATTATGCTAAAGATTGATCCATGAATGTTAAACAGTTATCTATTTTTTCCTTCCTATTGCACAGTTTGTTAATGAAGCCTATTACTCAATATTTGCTTCCACAATTATAATTGATGCAATATATGTAGTAGTGACTCTGCCTCTGAAGTCTTGGTTTGACCATTAAGCGTACCTACTAATGGCTTTCAGCAGCAATGTAATTATTTTTTTGATTTGGTTCATGAAGTCTATTTCTCGTACAAAGGGCGCTATTGTATACCTTAAAAATGATTTTGTACATGTTCAAGGTGCATTAACTTTGTGAAGGAGAATTATTTAGTTTGATGACTGATGAAAAGAATGTTAAATCTTTCTTGTGCATAAAGTAGGGATCTCATTTCAGTATGTTTTATAAAAATTAATGTTGAGATGTTATCAATAGTTAATGTTTGATATACCAGGTCAAGGCTCTTTATGTGAAGAACATACCTGAGAACACACCATCAGAGCAACTGAAGGAACTGTTCCAGCGCCATGGGGAAGTTACAAAAGTTGTCATGCCGCCTGCCAAAAGTGGTGGCAAACGTGACTTTGGGTTTGTTCATTTTGCAGAAAGGTCAAGCGCATTGAAGGCTGTCAAAGATACAGAGAAGTATGAAGTTAATGGTAATATTTTAACATTTTCATTCTGTCAAATGTACAAAATCGATATAATATGAAAGGAAAACTATTAAAATTAATAAAGAAACTGAAAATATAACTAAGAGTTCTGGATGAGTATTACTTGACGAAGAAAAAAATAATAAAGTTCTGTGTGAGTTTTTGCTAAATCATACTGCTAGCAGCATGACAAAAGATTTGATCTGCAGGTCAGGCATTGGAAGTGGTCCTTGCCAAGCCTCAAAGTGATAAAAAGTTTGACGGGGCCAGTCCCCACAATTCTGGGCCTCATCCAAATTATATTCCCAACCCTGCATATGGTGGTTTTCCTGGTAATCCTTATGCCCCTATGGGAGCTGGATATGGTGTTGCTGCTGGTTTTCAGCAGGTATGCTAGTGGACAAGTTTTAGTCCTCTGTCCCATGATTTGTTTCTTTATTTTTCATTGATCAAGTTTTACAACATGGTCTTGCACACATGAAACAGCCTATGATATACGGAAGGGGACCAATGCCAGCAGGAATGCAGATGGTGCCAATGGTTCTACCAGATGGTCGAATTGGCTATGTTCTGTAAGCTGTCATTTGTCTAGTGTGCATTACTATAGTTAAAAGTTCAACTTTTGCTTTCACTTGTTTCCTCTAACAAAGATAAGCATTTACTGGTTTTGGGTTTGTACAGTCAGCAGCCTGGTGTACAGATGCAGCCAATGCGGCCCCGAAGGAATGATCGGCCCAATGGAACTGGTGGACCTCAAGGACGAGGACCTAGTGGTGGCAGTGACGATGCCAATCGTGGTGGTCGACGATATCGACCCTATTAGAATAGGGGACCAGTGACATGTTGTACTTGGATATTTCTTGATGAAAAACCATTTCTCCGGCACTGCCTGAGCTCTCCTCCTCATCCTTCTTCACCCAAAGTTAATAGCATAGGACCATGATAGTGCGGTATTCATAATTTACCATTAACTGTTGCAGTGCTGTCGAGAAATAGTATTGGAGTTGGTTGATTCTCTCTTTTTTAACCTCTGGAATTGGTTTTCTCCCCCCTTTGATCTGAAAGCATAAAGTGAACTTTTGTATCAAGAACTAAACACTTGTAAGATTCAGGGTGAGTGCGACTAAAATTTTCAAGTTTATAGTCATGTTTACATGGATTCGTCTATTTGTTTCTGAGTACTGGTAGGTTGACCATTGATCAGCCATATTTACTATTTATATGAGAAAATTTATGTGTACATAATATTATGAAAAATGATGCTTGTACAAAATGTTAGTTCTACAAGGTCTTTCTTATCTCGCAGGATCTGTGAGTAGAATTACCTACAGTTCACATGAGAGGTAACTTGGGGAACTAGTCCTCGCGTAAATAGCAAATACTCTTTTGGTTGACCGGGTAAACAAATTTTCTCAGTTTCGATTTGGTTAAATTACCCTTTTGTTTGAAAATTGAAAGCTTCCACAATGTAAAATTTAAATGGCAGGAGCATCCAAATTCTTGATGCCCCACCAAACTTTTGTTTCTCAGACTAATTTCTATGGCAACGAAAGAATGTTAAAATGAAATTGAAGGACAAATGAAATGTTATATGCACACCGTGATGCAAAATATATGGCAAAACTAATGATTTGGCCATTAAAGTTGGCACGTTTTACTGAATACCCGATTGAACTTTTAATTTTTCGAATTACATCACTGAACTAATTATTATTTTACAATTAAGCCATTCCGTTAAAAATATTGATGACGTTAAATAATTGCTGACATATAGCTTGACTTGGCAAAAAAATTAAAAAATAATGCTGACGTGGCAAAAAAAAAACATAATACTCATTTTAAAGTTTAAAAATAACAAAAACATAATAAAATAAAACAGATTTTTTTTAAAATATAATTTTTTAAAAAACAGATTTTTTAATAAACATAATTTTTAAAAAACATATTTTTTTTTAAAAACGGAACTTTTTAAAAAATACATAATTCTTGTAAAAAACAGATTTTTAAAAAACATAGATTTATAAAAAACATAATTTTTTAGAAAATAGATTTTTTAAAAACATAAAAATTTTAAAACACAAATTTTTAAACAACGTACTTTTTTTAAAAAAAACATAATTTTTTAAAAAAACCGGAACTTTTTGAAAAAACATTTTTTTTTAAAAGCAGATTTTTTTTCAAAACGTAATTTTTTTAAAATAAGTAAATTTATTTAAAAACGTCATTTTTTTCAAAAAACAGATTTTTTTAAAAAGCATAATTTTTACATAAAATTTTAAAATCTGTTTTTTAAAAAAATTACGTTTAAAATCCGTTTTTTTAAAAATTATGTTTTTAAAATCTGTTTTTAAAAAAAACTGTTTTTTTAAAAAAAAATTATGTTTTTAAAAAGTTCGGTTTTTTAAAAAAATACAGATTTTTAAAAACGTATTTTTTTTAAAACAGAATTTTTAAAAACGTATTTTTTTAAAAACATAACTTTTTTTTAAAAAACGGAACTTTTTAAAAAACATACTTTTTTAAAAAACAGTTTTTTTAAAAAAACAGTTTTTAAAAACATAATTTTTAAAAAAATGGATTTTAAACGTAATTTTTTAAAAAAACAGATTTTAAAAATTTATGTAAAAATTATGCTTTTTTAAAAATATCTGTTTTTGAAAAAAAATGACGTTTTTAATAAATTTACGTATTTTAAAAAAATTACGTTTTGAAAAAAAAATCTGTTTTTTAAAAAATGTTTTTTAAAAGTTCCGTTTTTTTAAAAAAAGTATGTTGTTTAAAAAATTACGTTTTAAAAATTTTATGTTTTTTAAAAAAATCTTTTTTTTAAAAATTATGCTTTTTAAAAATCTGTTTTTTTAAAAGAATTATGTTTTTTTAAAAGTTCCGTTTTTTTTTAAAATTATATTTTTTTAAAAAAATTATGTTTATTAAAAAATCTGTTTTTTTATTAAAATTATATTTTTTTAAAAATCTGTTTTATTTTATTATATTTTTGTTATTTTTAAAACTTTAAAATGAGTATTATGTATTTTTTTTGTCACGTCAACATAATCTTTTTATTTTTTTGCCAAGTCAGCGCCATGTTAGCAATTATTTAACGTCTGTCAATATTTTTTAACGGAATGACTTAATTGTAAAATAATAATTAGTTCAGTGATGTAATTCAAAAAATTAAAAGTTCAATAAAACGTGCGTAACCAAATCATTAGTTTTGCCAAAATATATATATAGCAGCTACATGGGAAATGGTATACTCTCCAGCAGTATACAGGCAGTGGATAGTGGATACAATGTGGCAGGCAACACTTCCTAGCTGCTTGGCCTGTGGTAGATATCTGTAGGTTACTTTCAACCTTAATTTTGAAATCTTGAATTGCGTATAAAAACAAAACCAACCACTTCTATTTTCGGAGCTGAGAGAATGACTTTGTGGTCCCTTTCGTCCAGATTCGATACAAGCCCAAAGAGGTTTGCCATTTGCTCTTTCTCAATTCTCTGACAAATACAGTCCCCTCATCATCATTTTTTCCCGCATTCAATACTGGTGCTCTCCGGTTGTAGTTTTCTTCGCTACCAACTATCATATATATATATATATATATATATATATATGGAAATGATCTATAGCAAAGATGAAAAATAGGCAAATAGCATCATAACCATCCAATGGAATAATCGCAGGAGGTTTGTGGGTTTAGTCGAATCCGAAAGAATTCGTACGCTAGTTGTTCAAGCGGATGTGTAGTGGGCAATTTAGTCCGAATTTTTTTTAGAGAGTCCGCTAGACCAAGTAGCGAAAGACGTGTTTAAAAGTGGATATCCCCTTCTTCAATGCCTTATAATGTGTTTACAAGTGGATTCTATTTTTAACTAAACCAACCTTTGTGTAGTTGAATAACTATAAGATTTAGTTCTTATATCTAATTTACCCTTATTTAATAAAAATTGAATTTTAATTTATTTTAACTATTGCTCAAAATTCAATTCAAATAAAATCAAGACAACACAACACGCGGTCATTTTGATAGTCAAATAAATTCTAATCACCAAATTTGATTCCTACCCTCATGCATATGTTTTTTATTTAAAAATTGGGTGATTCTCTCATCTCCCCTTTTTATTTCTCTCATTTCCTTCGTTTAACAGAGTCAAAAGTCAAAAGAAATGGAGACCATGAAACTAACTAGCAAATATAGAGTGATTCTGCTTTAGCAAACGAATTTTTTTTATAGCAAATATATAGTATAAAAAACACCTAAATACCCGAGTATAAAAAAAAAATACTCTTGTAAGAAGACAATATGCAAATAAAGGGCATATAATTCTCCAACAAATATAAAATTATTATTAATATGCCAAAAATATATTATACATAAATTAAGTTTTTGATACCAAAAAAATTATAAAAATACTAATAAATACATCAAATAATGGGTACATGACTAGATGCATCAATGTTCCATCTTTCATGAAAATTACCGTGTATATAATCTGAATTTTGTTTATTAATTTTATATTTTTATGCTAATGGTGAAAATAAAAAACAATTGAAAAACTAGGGTTCATAGCATAAAAAGGATTGATCATGAAGAAAAATATTTACCCATTAGTAGAAGATTATCCAGATTTAAAAAAAGGAAGTAGCAAACAAGAATAAAAAGAGAAAAGATAAAAGTAGAATACACATGAATTTTTAATTTTATCTCAAATCGCTTCTTTCACTCTCGTTTGACCTTTTGTAGATGAATAACAGAGAGAATAAAAAGGCTGGACAAGAGAGTATGAATAGACTTTTGAGCAATAGTTAAAATAAATTAGAATTCAACTTTTACTAAATAAGAGCAAATTGGACAGTTAGTTTATTCTACAAAAGGTTAATTTAATTAAAAATGAGACCAATTTATAAAAATATCAAATGAAATATATATATATATACCACCAGCGTATCCTCCTCTTATCTCTCGGTGTCTATATGAAGAAACCCCACACGCACATTGTGCACATGGAAGAGGATGATATTTTGCGAGGCTTGGCTAGCCAGGGCCAGCTAGCTCTTTAATAGGAAAAAGAATGTCTGCAATGCACGTGGAGGATTATAAAGTTGCCAGAGAGAAGCTTTTTAATTCAAGGAAATGGATTAATCAAGTCAAGACTATTAGAGCTAGCTAGCTAGCTAACTACCCATCATGATAAAACCAAATAACTAAGGCATCACATCACTTGCAGCTTGGGTACTTCAAAAAAGTTGAGAGAAATAGAAGAAGTCTTTAGTAGTAGGGTGGGTACCTGATACCAAACACTGTCGTCCACTCCCGCCGCATCTAAGATTGTCTATAGACAAGGAATTAAGTTATTATTGTTGAAGAATGTGAATTAAGTCACAAAACAATATTATCTTTAAAATGAATTTGTTCCCGCTCTATATTTATTTGTTTGCAGGAACAAATTCATTTTGTTATTCCTATACAGCATATACCACAATCTAATTGCTCAAAAAACTACCAAAAAAGCTACTTTGAAATAGTAGATTGGAATGGCATTTAAACCGAGTAGCGTATTTCTCTAGGAGGATAGTTGCAAAAAACAAAACCAGAAAGATTGCAATTCTCTTGAAATGGGAGACATTAAGTGATTCAGTTACAGCTACATTCATGCATATTTCTTCAACTACACAAACTCACTCTATAATATCCCTCTATAGATTAACATTCAATTCAGATGCTAATAGTTAATCGACTCCCAATTGCAATTTAACCTCAATAAAGAAATTCAAGGACGGATAAAAGAAACACAAGAGACCTAACAAGTTAGAAGACTAAGCATTGTAGTTATGGTTTGTCATTGATCACCTCACCCACCTCTTAAGGTCACTGGTTGAAGAAGGAGATATCTCACCACCAAGGCTGTCCGTACAGCAAGAAGAATAGTTTGACTGTTGTTCCATGCCTAAATTCACTCCACTAATGCTCTTAAAGCTTGGGCTCCTCAAGTTATGTCCATATGCAACTCCTAGATTATATGGGTCAGGGACTGGGTAGGATAGGCGCTTTTTTGCCGATCCAGCTCGTTCCCTTCCCGGTGTTGATGGCCTCTGCCTCGGTGCACTCTGTGAGCGGATTCTGGCCTTGGCAGACTCTGTTGCAGCCATGTAATTTGGCATTGCAATACCATCTGCTGCCCCACTGGCTGCACCCCTTGTGTGTTGTTGCAACCCACCATTGTAGTAGTAATTAGATCTTAAACTTGGTGTTTGAGAGGCTTGATAGCTTCTTTCTTCTCTCACAAAATGAGGGCTTGCCGAACGCACTTGAAGGGGCCTTGTTTTGGAGGGGGAGGGTGTAACAGAGGAGTGGTGTTGAGGTTGATTAAGGCGTGCCTTGTGGAGAGGAGAACTGGGCCGTTGTTGTTGCTGATGTTGATTTAATCTTCGGAAATTAGAAGCCAAGTATGAATAAGGTTGTGCTGTGTCGATTTCAACGGTTTTAACCGGGACTCTTTGATCAGTTCAAGACCTTCCCTTGCTCTCCCAAGGTTTTGTATCCATCAATCGGCCATGCCATTGGGGTATTTCCCCAATCTCAACTTCACTACCCATAGATGAATTCCTTCCACTTCTCCGCATCTTAATACACCATTGAAAATTTTGGGAATATGCTCATTAATTCAAGATGAGCAACACATTTAACAGTTGAGAATAACTGAAAAAACGATACGACAAACATGTAATCAAAACCAAATAGCAGATTACCAGAAACACATATAGACATATATTAAAGAATGTAACAGAATGAACCTGTTGAGAGAAGGCGTGAGACAAAGTTCTTTCTCGCTTTAAAGCGGCTTCCTCTCTATTTTGCAGCATTGCTTTCACCTCCTCAACTGTGTGGGCGTTCATCCCAATCATCTGCAATGCTGCTTCCATCTCTAGACTGCGAAAACAAATGTCACTAAAATTCAGATCTTATATTAATATAAGTAAAACAAATGCAAAATATCTCTTACCACTGATTTTCTATCAGAAATATCTTGGAGAAACCTCGACTCCCATAAGCTATTGGTGTCACTAAATGTTGATTTTCTACTGCCATCATTTGGTTGCCTCATGCGTTGATCGAGTACCCTGGCCTGCACTCGGACTAGAGCTTGCATGCATTGAAGAGTCATCTTTGCTTGCTTTCGAACATTATGACCCCTCACCAAAGCTTGCAATTTTACAAGCCCTTTGAGGGCACGAAGAGCTCTCCTTGCCTATGCATCAAATCTTAGATTGAATTTCTTTCCTTTAGGGAGAGTAGCTTAAGCAAATTAAGAGAAATAGAAAAACTTAAAAGGGTAGTATGTATGATTTGGTTAGCTTTTGAATAATTCTTCAAGACAATTGTTGAAAACACAAATATGATTTCCCCTGCTCATTGTAATTTCTTAACCACCTAAACCCCCGCTCCAGCCTTGGAAACAAAGTATATATAGATCAAATCATCAGCCATATACAGCACTTTTTATGTTCTTCCAAGCTTCTACAGAAATAATTAATTACCTTTTACTCCAAAGGGGATGAAAAGTACATGTTCTTTTACTAGTGTTATACATGGACTGTTTTATGATTAAACATAGTATTTCTTTTTCTCTTAATTATTAGTTATACTTCATCTAGAATGTACTAAAGCAGGAAAAGTAGTTTGAAGATCCAAACATAAAAAGTAGATCTATAGGCCACTCACTCACTCGCTTACCAGATATCCTCTGAAAGCCGTCTGAATAAAAATGGCAGCATAATGATAATGATGATCTCTGGCATAATTAATAGAATTAGAATTAGGGGCCTAGTTAGGCGAGCAACCTCCATGGCGGCATGAGCGGAGGCCACCGCTGCCTCGGCTGCTGCAGCAGTGGCCACTGCCACCGCAATTGCATGCCTTTGCTCATCAGCAGCTGCAGCAGCGGACTCAAAGGCGTCAGCAGCAGGGGCTGCTGCTGCAGCATTCGTCACTTTTGTTGCATTCTCAATAATATTGTTGGAAGGGGGCTTCCGGAAAAGCCATCTTCTTTTCTCTCTCTTCTGCAACAAATTAAGAAAAAAAGAAGAAGGCCCAGATAAAGGTTAGATTTGTTGACTGGCGAGGTAGTAAAATCGAGAGGTCGAGTATGCGAGTGAATATTTAAAAGAGCACACAAGAACCTTATCTTCTTCGTCATGATCTACTAGTTGATCTTGGATGTGCAGCTCATCTTTTCTTCTGGTACTCCTTTTTTCAGTGTCTTTACTAGGAGATCTGAAGGCCCTTTTGACAGCAGTCAACCAAGAGGAACCTCCTCCTCCTTTCTTTCCCATAGAAAGATCAAGTAGTAATAAGAAAGCAGCATTTACAACTTAGAAATGCATGCTAGAAGGGGTTGCTGTGGATCGGAAATTAATAATTGATTAATTTGATTGCTCATACAAATTACATACATTCATAATGAGTGAAGAATTAACTTCTTTCATGTGTAACTTGTAAGAGAGAGATGAATGATGAAACAAATTGCAGAGAGAGAGATGAGTAAACAAAAAAGGGATTATAGTATTTGTGTGTGGGGGGTGGGGAAGGGATGAGGACAGCGATGGTGGGGATTATCAGAGTAAGAGTGCGTAGGTCAGCAGCAGCTTTGAACACAATTATTTAATTTACCAGCTATTGAGTGATCAGTGAATACTACCCTGGCCTCTACTTATGAAGCAGTACATGAAGCAGCTGAGAAATAGTAAAGAAAGAGAGAGAGAGAGAGGGAGAGAGGGAGAGAGGGAGGGAGGGGTATCTGTACTACTGTACTAGTACTATATGTCTGTATTTGTATGTGATTGATATCGAGAGAGCATCAAAAGCTGTGTGAGCAAGTGGGATGGGAGAGAAAGAGAAGAATGCACGTTGAAGTTGGAGTAACATATAACACGCTAACCAAATTACTAGTAAACTCTTATCTTTCTTCTTAATTTATTATTCTTGTTTCCCAACCTTCCTTGTGAACCTTTTCTTTCAAGTATACTAGCTGGCTGCGCCATAGCTCCTCTTTTCCTTTCTCATGTTATGTAGTAAGAGTACTTTATAAACATCATCTCTAGCTAGCTCATCGTGTCACATGCTCCCACCACCTACCTCCATAAGCCTTTCCTCTATGTATCTGTCTATGAATGTACGTACGTAGTACGTACATATATTAATATATACATACATATCCATATTATATTATAAGACAGGAGAGAGAAAGAGAATGAAATAGTAACCTGGTTTACGAGGTCATCCTCTTGCTGGATAAAATATATATATATATATATATATATATATATATATATGATAATTAAGGGCGAACTTATTATAATCACGTGGTTCTCACCCCATTGGAGAAGACTGGTCAAACTTGATTAGATTCTTTAGCTCTCGAATTTCGCTCACCTCATTCTCAGCCCTCAGGCCATGCATTACCATCTACCAACTGGTAAACCAAGACTATTTATAGAAGAATTAATCCAAGATAAGTAAACCAGATAAATAGATTAGCAGTGACGCACACCTCAACTTGGATAACCGAAATCCCGACCGACCACATAAAAGTTTGACAAGACTCGTTGTTGACTGCTACAATTACAAATTCCCCGTGCCATGGGTTTCTAAGCATTGAATCAAGTCCAACAAGAAAAGATGGAAAATCAGCTTGTATTTGCCGATCCGGTTAACATGAATATATTGATACACATACCTGTATTAACTAATGGACTAAAAAAATTAATTTTCATGTTAATCACTTCCGTATTTGTCACTACCTCTCTATGTATTTCAACCTCACCTACCTGTAGGCTTTGGAGACTAGTGTACACCAAAAAAAAAAAAACCAAAAGCATCACTTCATTAATATCAACAAAAAAACTTCCAAGAGATTTTACCACCCAGATTCTGTTATTCTGGGAAAGATTACTGCCATCAACTTTTCCCTATAATAATAGAGAGACAATAATAGAGAGACATGAGAAGGGGCAAGGGGCAAGGGGCAAGGGGCAAGGGGCGGGGGGCGGGGGGGCGGGGGGGGCGGAGGGGTCAGTACATGGATTTGTATTATTCCAAATATATAAGAGATGAACTACCTAGCCTGCATTTATTCACAAAACATTTTCTCATCTCCTCTTTAAAACAGAAAAAGATGACAAATAAAATCTTCTTCTGTCTTCCATCCTCAACATAACTAACAATCTGAGGGACATCACCAATTCACCATAAACATAAAAGTTAGGATCCAGAAACCGGATTGGTATACTATTACAAAACAGGGCAGCATATAAATCTCAACTTTACCTAAATTTAACTAATATAGTTGACAAACAAAATACAATGGCCATGAAAATCTGCATGGCTCTGGAATGTAGTGCAATTACTTCTCAAAAATAATAAATAAATAAAAATTGCACCAAGATTATCTTCATTACATGCATGGAACATCAATCAGAAACATCTTCTTTTAAATTGCATTACCTTGTTTAAGAAGGTTAACATATGCTTATACTTACCTCAATGGGCAATATCTTCTAGGATAATTATGCTAAAATAACATCAGCAATGGTCATTGATACGAAATGAAATCCATATGAATATGAAAATGAAAATTCATTTTATTATTACAATCACACACTAATACAGAGATAGTTCTTTCTATTTATACATGTAAACTGCTTACATTATAAGCTAATTATCAAACTAACTATACTACAAAATTGCCATAAACATAACTAGCATAAGTTAATGTACATGACTGTGAGCTAAAGCTTTGCCACTGTCTTGAATTTGATTGTTTTGGCTGTGAGCTTGTGACACTATGCTGCTGTGAGTTTGACTCAGAATTGTAAGCTTCACTTGTCATATCTATAACAATCATACCAAGGGATCAGTTAAAACTGAGAAACATATCCAATGTGTCATCAAAGTAAATCAGGGCCACAGTCAATAATTGTCGGCACATAAAAGGGAAGTAAATGTTAAGATTATATATACAATCTGGAGGATGAAACCGAAAGGAATTAGCATTGCAAAGGAAATCTCCAATCCACCAGGCAATTTCACCTTTGATAAGGTCACTAGCATTAAGACAGCAAGCAAAAATGTTTGAGATACATCGGGAACAGTTGTCCTTTACATTGCCTGCACCAGCTGTCCACGTGTTACCAGAGCACATCGAATCTGCATCTTTTAAGACAGATTGATATCTAATTTAACAGGTCCGAAACAAATTTAAATGGAAGATAAGTTATCCTTATGTCTTGCAATCGATAATATGGCTAAACTAATAAATATCACTGACAAAGACACACAGAGGCAATGAAATCTTGGTGTGCTGTATTGATGAGGGGATATCTAAAAACTTATGGCAAAAGGATAAAATAAAGCAGCTACTTTATCACACAGGTAAAAAAAAATTCCTTCGCACAAGTAAAAATGTTGACACAAAAAATGATAAAAGCATTAATATGTTTGCTAGGCTCATGAAAAACACTGCTGCGGGTAAGGATGAGTCGAAAGGTGACACATGTAATAGGTTGACATGTAAATTGATAGTTCTCTTTGACATATTTAGTGTGCTCGTGATAATCTGATGGTTGCAAGAAACGTACAAAATGACGATCCTTTTTAACTAATGAAGACATCACTGAGAGTTAGATACGACTGAAATTATCATAATGATAAACAATAAGTCAACAGCAATAATCTATCGTTATTTTATGTCAATATCCAGCGTCAACTGAGGAATTATTTGGGATTACAGATATCATAAAGATCATCCCTAGTAATAATAATAATAATAATACCATCTTTGCACAGTAATATAACGATAATGTCAATCTCTTGTAGAATCATACGAGATAGAACTGTTGCCAAAGTGACCAAGAATTACACTAAATTTCGGTTGCGTTTAAGCAAAGACCTTGCTCCATATACCTAGTAGTGTATGAAATGTTAAATAAACTTATAAAAGTCAAAGCCTTTATAAAGTTTCAAAGCCTTATATATACTTTTTAGAGTCAACATGATCCATAAATCTTTCTTCTCTTCCTTATACTTTCCAGATACACCAAGTAGGAAATTAGCTTTGACATAGATCTACCAAAAATTAATCAGATTAATTTTCCAATACTTTTGTCTTTGCACATCTCCCAGGCTTTTTTAGCCTTGAACTTCTAAATTATACCACTATACTTGGTTCAGAGGAGTTGTGAGTGCTCAGGAGGAAAAGCTAGCTATCTGTGTTTTTCATTGAATACCTGAGTTTCATCATGGAATGTGCATGTTTCTATTGATACAAACGGGAGGGTTACCGTTGATTTTTTTATCTACGTAAATGGCAGCTGGCGGCGTGATTCTAAAGCTAGAGAGTGAAAGTGAAATTGTGTTCGAAATGTATCCAGATGAACATCATTCACGACTCAAATTTTTATGTCTGTTACTGTTAGATTCCTTCAGATGAATGAATATGCCAAAACAAAGCAGAAGCGTAAAAAAGAAGCTAAACTTTATTTCTCCATCACTTGCTTTACAATAATACTGGATATCACTATTTATACTATTACAAACAATGTAATTAAGGTAAAGTTATGTAAACTGTAGTTTATATTCTGTTGTAAATGTTGTACTACACTATACTGCAGCTTCATCATGGTCCAGCTCTTGTTCACGTTTGATATATTTGTCATTGAGAGAGCATTTGCTATCTTGCATCGCAAACACTATGACAGTCTTTGTTGTGGTGACATAATTCCCACATGTGTTGCAGCTGAAGTACACACCATGTTAGCTCTATTACTCCCCACAAGTTGGAGGAGCACAAAAGGTTGTGTAACCCCAACTTGGAAGCTAAAAACAACGAGGTACCTTTCACAGAGCTTTGGTGAGAAGATCAGCCAGTTGATCCTTGGAAGGAACTTTGATAGGAGAGATAATCCCAGCCTGCACCTTCTCCCTCACAAAGTGGCAATCAAGCTCGATATGTTTGGTCCTGGTATGATATACTGGATTCTCAACAATATCTATGGCTGCTTTATTATCACAATGAATATGAGTAGGAGAAGATAATTGCGACTTGAAGATCCTTTAATAGCTGTGTGACCGACCAAAACTTTACAAGTAGTGGTTCTTAGAGCCTATACTCGACCTCTGCGGTGCTTTGAGAGGTGTGATTGTTTCTTGGATTTGCCAAGAAATAAGAGAAGAACCAAATAGAGACAAAAGCACATGGTGATTTTGAGAGGTAGGACAACTGCCCAAATCACTATCACAATATCCAGTCAAAACAAGACTATTGTTAGAAGGATAAAATAGACCTTGACTTGCTGTGCATTTAAGATATCTTAGCACTCTAGTGGCTGCAACAAGATGCTTTTTCCTTGGATCTTGCATGAATTGACTAAGTAAGTGAACTGAATAGCTAATGTCAGGTCTTGAAAGGGTTTAAATATAACAGCTTGCCAACCCAACTTCTGTAGATAGAAGGATTTTGAAGTAATGCACCAGAAACTTCATTATCATGAAGCTTAGTATGCTGATCCAATGGAATAGTTAAAGGTTTGGCATCCACCATGTTAGTTGAAATCAGTAAATCAAGAATAAACTTTCTACGACTAAGAAAAATACCATGATGATCTCTAACAATTTCAAAACCCAGTAGTACTTGATTTCTCCCAAATCTTTAATACTAAATTTGGTATCAAGCGTGTCTTCAAAGCGTAACTTGAACAAAATCATCACACTGTAACAATATATCATCCCATACACACAACAACAACTGTAAACAAATTGTCATTCTTAAGTGTGAAAAGGGAATAGTCTGCTAAGGACTGTGTATACCCAACTTCTAGTAAACTGGTGGTAAGCTTGGCAAACCATTGCCTGGAGGCCCGTTTAAGCGTATAAAGGGATTTCTGGAGCTTACACACAAGAGATGAATTAGTGGGGACTATATAACCCTGAGGAAGATCCATGTAAATTTCTTCAAGTAAGTCTCCATGTAAAAAAGCATTGTTCACATCTAGTTGGTGCTTTGGCAAGATCTAGCAAAGGCTATTTATTGCTAGAAGACATTTAACTGTGACCATTTTGGCCACTGGTGCAAAAGTGTCATGGTAATTAATCCCCTCAGCTTGTGTATAACCTTTAGCAACAAGTCTTGTTTTGTATCTTTCAAGTTCTCCATTAGCAAGATATTTTATCTTATACACCCATTTACAACCAACTGTGCTTTTACCCTTAGGAAGTTCAACTAACTTCCATGTGTTATTAGCTTCCAGAGCATGAAGCTCTTTATTCATGACTGTGACCCAATTAGGATCTTTGGCTGCCTGAGCAAAATAAGTGGGTTCTTTCACATGGGACAAATTTGCTATAAATTTTTGGTGAGAGAAAGGAAAAGAGGAATAAGAAATGTAATTTGCAAGAGCATATTTAGAAGAAGAAGATACCTGAGATTCTGGATGCTGACAGTTGATAACAAGCTAGTAGATTTACTAGATATATCATAGTCCTTCCACCACTGTTGTCTTGTTTTAGTTCTAGTAGAAACTCGAACTGAGACATCTAGATTGATAGGAGAAGAAGGAATGGAAACTTCAGATTGAGAAAGCTCAGGTGTAGAATGATTAGTAGAAGACACAACAGGAGCATTGATAATAGAGAGCATTGATAATAGAAAGAGCGCTATCGACTTTGTAAGATTGGAGATTTGGAAGTTATGTTGGATTGAGATGTGAAAAGGAAAATTGGTTTCATGAAGATGTAGAAATATTTTCTTGGTGGAGGGAGATCTGGAAGCTATCAACCCGAGGAAGCTGAGGTAAGATTGCATGAGGATCATTTCTAGAAGTTATGTTGGATTGAGATGTGAGAAAAGGAAAATTGGTTTCATGGAGCTTGACATGCACTTGGTAACAAATATTTTCTTGATTTGGAGATCAAGTATTTTGTAACCTTTCGACCTCAGGATATCCTATGAATACTCCTCTTATAAGCTCGAGGAGCAAATTTATGCATTGGGTGTATAAAAGCATAAGCTAAGCAACCAAAAACTTTTAAAGCATCATATCTTGGAGGATGTCCAAACAATAGTTCATGAGGGCTTTTATAGTGAAAGCGAGGGGTAAGCGATTTGTTAATTAGAAAAAAGTGCAAAAAATGTATCCCAAAGCAAACCAGAATAGGAATCTTAAGCTTCTTGCCATTACTAACAAATGCCGATGTTTTCTTTCCACCCTAGCATTTTGTTGTGGTGTATGAACACAAGAACTTTGATGTAATATTCCATGAGAAGAAAGAAAAGGAGAAATATCCTTATTGAAAAATTATGTCCCATTATCACTTCTAAACATTTTAATGTGCTTATCAAATTGCATTTTGACATAAGCTATAAAATCTAGAAGGACATGAAACACATGTTGCTTTGTTGGTATAAGAAAAGTCCATGTTGCTTACTGGAATGATCATTGACCACAATTAAGAAATATTTGCAACCATATTGTGTGGATGTATTATAAGGTCCCCACAAATCGATGTGAATGAGATCAAAATTACAAGAAGCATAACTAGAATTGTTATTAAAAGGTAAGCTACATTGTTTTTGATAAGACAAATGGGACATGACTTATTACAAGAGGAATCGATGTCGATCTGATAACATCAATTTATTTAAAATGGATAGAGAGGATGCCCTAGTCTCGAGAGTGGCCTGATGCACTTATCTTAGATTTAGAGACTGAGTTAACATGGTGGAACTAAAACTTGAACCCTGAGGAGATGAACTAAGATGTAAGTGATAAAGTCCTTCATCTTTCGTTACCATTTGCGGGACTCTCTTACGGTTACGGTCTGAAAAATGCATTTGTCGGGAAAAAAAAAAGCTAAGCGAAGAAGAATCTACGGTTAATGTGATGATGGATAAGAGATTGTAGTTGAAAGAGGGCACAAAAAGCACTTTGTACAATGTCAAATTAGAACTTACTTTTACTGAACCAATTTGATTAATTTTCACAATGGTTCTAGTAGGTAATGAAATATGTAATGGGTAGTTCAAATGACATATGTCATGCATAATCTTCAAATTATTGCACATATGATATGTGGCTCCTGTATCTATGATCCAAGTGATGAGACACATTTGATAAAGAAGAGAACATAGAGGCTGTACCTGCTATGTGAAGGTGATCTTCAGGAGATTTCATGCCCTTGTTAGCAATCATCATCTTCATCATGTGATTAACTTGTGTCAACTGAGATTGTAATAACTCCATCTGTAAAGGGTCAGATGGCATAGTAGTCATGAGACCATTGTCAACACTTGTCTGCATTGCTTTAGGAATTGTTCTGAAATTATAATTTCCAGCTGCAAATTTCCCTTTCTTCTTTCCTTTCTTTGGAGGGTATCCATGCAGTTTGAAACAAGTGTCTCGAATATGGGTTTCTCCATTACAATAGGAGAACTTTAGTGGTTGTTTAGTAATTGAATTCTGAGTACTATTACTAGTTGGACTACTTGCACTTGAAGCATTTCCTTGATTATACTGTGAAGTACTATACTGTGAATGTCCAGAGTGTGTGAAGTCCTCGTACTGAGAATGAACATTTCTCCTTGTATTTGCAAAACTAGCACCATCTGAATAAGAAGGCAAATATCCTTGTCTTTGTTTCTCATCCTGTTTTATCAAGGAAAATGCCTGAAGAACATATGGTAATGGATCCATCATTAATATTTGACCTCTAACTGTAGCATAACTATCATGAAGACCCATGAGAAATTGTATAAGCTTCTTCCTCTGCTCTCTTTCTTCTTGGATCTTATGAGCACCACAAACACAATTCAGAGTAGGTTCTAAAACTCCATATTCATCCCACAAACTCTTAAGTCTATGAAAATAAATCTCCACAGACCTATTTTCCTGCTCAAGTGAATGAATGTCTCTAAGTATTTCATAGATTCTGTGACCATTAACTCCATAAAATCTCTCATGAAGCTCATTCCAAACCTCAGCAGCTAAATTTACAAAATTCATTCCATCACTGATTTCATCAGAAATTGTGTTTAAAATCCAGGTAATCACCATATCATTCACTCTATCATATTGAGGTTTTAAGGATGAATTTTCTGCATGTTTAGAAAATGAACCATTAACAAGCATCAACTTGTGTTTGGCAGACAATGCTATTTGCATCGACCTTTTCCATGGACCAAAATTTTCTGTGCCAATAAGCTTTTTGGCATTTAAAATTAGTCCAAGATTGTGCAAATAAAGAGGATGAGAATTTGATTCGACTAACAATGAATCAAAATTGTTATGACTAGAATCATCAATTTGATGTTGCGTACTAGATGTAGAAAGATCAGGTGAATTATTTGCTACTACATTAGCATAACTAGTCTTATTGTAAGGAAAAGCCATTGATATGAAGTTTTAATGGAGTATAGAAGATCTGAACTAACAGAAAATTACTATAGATTCAAGCACGAAACTAGAATAAGAATGTCCAAATTTCTAGCTTAGAACAGAGAAAACTAAAAACAAAGAAACAATCTTGATTTGATTGCAGAATAGTGAAATAGATCTATGCTTTGATACCATGTTAGATTCCTTCAGATGAATGAATATGCCAAAACAGAGCTGAAGCGTAAAATGGAAGCTAAACTTTATTTCTCCATCACTTGCTTTACAATAATACAGGATATCACTATTTATACTATTACAAACAATGTAACTAAGGTAAAGTTATGTAAACTGTAGTTAATATTCTGTTGTAAATGTTGTACTACACTATACTGCAGCTTCATCAGGGTCCAACTCTTGTTAAAGTTTGGTAGCTGTCATTGAGAGAGCATTTGCTATCTTGCATCGCAACACTATGACAGGTGCTGTTGTGACTGACATAATTCCCACATGTGTTGTAGCTGAAGTACACACCATGTTAGCTCTATTAGTTACATAATATTTGTTCCAACCCACGTCACCACGATCACTACTGCATCAACGATTCCTACCACGACTGTAACTTAAAATCATGATCTATATTCTTCGTGTTGATAGAGGTTCTTTGCTTCAGGGTGCTTTGTCTAATGTTATATTTCTCGTTTTCTCCAGCAATGCTTAAAATTATTTCGATTCCTTCCGGAAACCTTATGATTTTTGAGATCTTCCTCTCTCATTTAATAAAACGGCTTAATAATCAAAAAAGAAAAAGTGTAGTAGGTGACGAATAAATCCATGGAATAAACCAAACAGTGAATTATTTCGTTACTGAGGTCAGCAATCCACATCGATATGTACCAAAAAATTTAGTACATGACTAGTAATGTCATATACACATAACAATGTGCACTGTACACCTTTCTTTCCATGGTTGATGATTTATTTTTCAATAGTTTAAATTTAGTGGTTATTAGAAAAGGGGGTGGAAGACTTGTGAATATTGGGACTTAGGAGTAAACTGTAGTTATTTATCCATGTTTGAGTGATAAGGTAACACTTGTTTCAATAAAAATGTGTAACACAGCTTCAGAAAGAGGGTAACTGTTACCGATTTATAGTCTCGGATAGACTTTGATAGAATTTGCAAGGAGAAATAGAGAGAAAGAAGATAGATTGGGGAAGAAGATTTTACTTCATTTCATTCGTACCTACCAATAACTCACATTATGCTATTTAAAATAAAGGAAATACAAGATAACATGAGAATGCATCTAATCCATTCATTTTTAACACTAAATCCTAACCCTCCATTCTTACCCAATACCCATTTTAATTAGGCTAGGATCTTGATCCGTAACAATACTTCCCCCTTCAAAATCCACCTTGTCCTCAAGGTGGAACTCATCAACAAATTCGACCATTTCAAATATTCCCAACACCACCATATCTCTAAAAACTGAAATAAATCCTCGCACTGCCTTCCACTTTGTGGTGATATGTGAGTAGGCATCAATAGCATCAATAGCCTGAGGCTTCTTCCCAAGAATCTTCAATACCAACTGATCATCTGCCTTTATCCCCTCAAGCGATCCATCTTTGAACCATACCCTATTGTAACTTTCAGTTTGGGAGTACAAACATTTCTCTCCATCACTGAGCTCTTGAAAAGTTGCCTTATCACCCCACTTGTTGATAACCTCGTTGTCCTCAAGGAGACATTTAAGAGTGTTTCTGCATTCTTCAGTAGTGGTTAGAAAAAGTATTCCCCCTGGATCTAATATAATGCCCTTTTTTTTGAGTGACAACATACTTGCAAACCTTCTCAAATAAGCTTTCCAAGTTTTACCAATATTCCATTTTGACATCATGAATTTCACAACTTCTTTCTTGTCATCATTAATTGAAAAGTCAAAATGAGAAATATTGGAGATGTTCTCTCTAAATTCACTTCCTTGTAGGTTGCAAGTTTCCTAGAGAGATGGTTGAATGAACTTTCAAAAAATTCTGGACACCAAATAACAATTGATGCCACTTCCTTTTATAAAAGAAGAGCTTCGACAAACGTCTGTGTGAATCATCATGTATTTGCAGTACTAAAAATTCCTTTTCTTCAGAAAATGTTGGAGACCTATATTTCACTATAGTCTTCATAATTAAGGGGCAATCCTCATGCTTCAGTGAACCCAATAACCATCCAAATAAGAAGCCAAAAGCTTTCTCAGTTGCACTAGTATCTAGCTGTGTGTTTTCAGTAGGTTCAAACCACCACCGTGTCATTAATGAAATACAAATTTCTCCATTTTGAGTTGGTTTTGAAATCTGGTTATAGAGTTTAGCAGCAACAACATAGGCTTTATATTCCTTCCCAATTTGATCACTCAAGAAATAGTTGCACACCTTATATCTAAACTTCAATGTATTCTCTATGTAGCTTTTGGATTTTGACAATCTTCCAATACGCAAGACCCAAATGATATATCCCATGTTTGGCAGACCCAGTGAAAGATTTCCTTTCAACAATTGAGGCTTCACTCCCAGAAATCCCAGAACTTCGATCATGTGACTGAAAATTTTATCAAGAACTACACAAATAACTTTTAAAAATTTAAACATAGTTTCCTCTCCACGGGTAGCACCTATGCAGAGTATTGTTTCCTTTCTTTGGTCCCAGTCAATGTCAAGAGCGTGAACTGTGGCTAACAATGATCTATAGCCAGTTGAGTAGCCCTCAAATATTTGTTCTTTAGGATTCCAACCAGCCTCTTGGAATTTAAAAGTACCTCTTCGAGGACACATAGTGGTTGACACATTGGTCCAATTTCCTTGACCAAAATTGGGCTGTCCTCCAGGAAAATGCAATAAGATTTTCTCCAAATTCATGTGTGCTGCAGCCTCAGAGTATTTAGCATAAGTAATTTCTTTGTTCACTTGTTGAGAAAACTTATGAAACATCTCAATGGACCCACATTTGGCTCTTTGAAATTTGAATCAACTCAAACACCTGCTCTCTTTTTTGTTCTACTGATGCAATGATGATGATCTTATCACATTTGCCTTTAGTTGAACAACCATATTGCAACATATCAAATTTTTGATCCACAAGGCATTCCACATAAGTGTTTCTGAAAGAATTAACAAGCCAATTTTCTGGACTAGTGTTAGATATCCCAGGAGAAAGCTGCACCATCTTCTTTCTTGGATTCCCTCCAACAAAATACTTATTAACTTTAAGGATAACTTGAGTCTCTTGAATCCCATTACTGATTGCTCGTCTATTATTACCCATTTCTCGTTCAGGACTTTCGTCAAACACTTTGTGTGCATCCATTGCTACAGACTTCCCTTCATAGTTCTCAGCTATATCAATAAGCTTCTGTCACGGGATCCAATTTGAGTTCATTAGTGTCCCACCATGTGTAAGCAGACCATATTCATCGGAAGGTTTTGGGTTAAGGGCAACA
Organism: Panax ginseng; assembly: GCA_020205605.1. Classification (NCBI taxonomy): domain Eukaryota; kingdom Viridiplantae; phylum Streptophyta; class Magnoliopsida; order Apiales; family Araliaceae; genus Panax; species Panax ginseng. The sequence continues at coordinate 105,257,178 of CM035142.1, read as the reverse complement.
GTGTATCCATTTCTTTTCGGAATCTCGTCAAACACATTAACCGCGATAAGAAACTTATTTTCATTTGTTGAAAACATTCCTAATGCAGTGTTGACGGTCAAGCTAGGAGATGAAATATCACTTTGAGGGAGAGAGTTTACCTTATCATGAATCAATTGGTTCCAAACATAATGAATTTGTGGGCTTGAATCTTCAAGTTGCTCCGTAAGGCTCTCATGAACTTCTGTCTCGAAAACAAATGAATCACCAACTTCATGGACAATTGCATTCCCCTCTTCAAATTTCACCTTGTCCACAAGGTGGATTTGTTCAACTTGTACCACATAACTTCCCAATTCAACAACTAGATCAACAATATCATCTGTACATGCTAAATGCTTGTTTATGTTTGAGATTTCAGTAATTGGTAGTTTTTGTCCCCCATCATCCGCACTCAAATTTGTCATATGCATATCCATAGTTTTATCCCCACTATCATTGTACATAGGCTTATTTAGATTATTCATCACAACACATAAACAATTCTCATAGATTATGGAAAATCATAACATTCCAGGCTACGGCCTCTCTTCTAAGCATTTCATCAAATTCATTGTGAGCTACTCTAATTTCATGAACATTACCTAATTTTAAAATTTCTACTCGTTGCAACCATAAATGCGTTAGATCCAGTTGCTCTATTGTCCCACCAGTAGTACGTTGATCATAGTCATAAGGGGGATCTGGATTATTAAGGGAAGCAATGTATTGCCTTCTTTCTGTAATTTTATCGAACATCTTGTTGGCAATATGAATCCCTTTTTTATTTGCACAGAACTCTCATACCATAGAGTTGTCTGCCTGCATGGGAAGCATATCACGAACCGATTCGTTACACACTTGATGAGCAAGTGGATTTGGATAATCAATTTTGGTCTGGAATTCCTCGTGATCATCATCTTCCTCATAGTCACCCTCACGTTCGATCATTTCATGAACCTCTTTCGCTCATCCATATCTACAATTTGCTCCTTGGAATTTTTGAGCGACTGCTTGATTGGGTAATCAACAGAAGATCTTTCTTCCTCTTCACAAACCAAAGAGACACCATCGTCATCATCAATATCATTACATACTGACCACTTGGAACTTGTTTCGATACATACGCAATCCTCCTCCTCAGTATAACCACAAATTAAGACTTTCCGGTAATGCTTTGGATCGGATTTTAGGCGAGTTTGCTTCATATCTTCAACAAATTGATCAGCAAATTTTGTCATAGATTCTGAAAATCTCTCCAAGAATTTGTTCCAAGCATCCATGGTAGGATCAGCTTCCTTGGATTTAGCTCTCAATGAAAGCACCATTGTTACCGATTTATAGTCTCGGATAGACTTTGATAGAATTTGCAAGGAGAAATAGAGAGAAAGAAGATATATTGGGGAAGAAGATTTTACTTCATTTCATTCGTACCTACCAATACCTCACATTCTACTATTTAAAATAAAGGAAATACAAGATAACATGAGAATGCATCTAAGCCATTCATTTTTAACACTAAATCCTAACCCTCCATTCTTACCCAATACCCATTTTAATTAGGCTAGGATCTTGATCCGTAACAGTAACCCAATCTCCAACTCTGGCTTAATAAATATTACTAATATAACTAGACAAGTAATTCTGTACTATAAAACAGTTGCAGTAACACTTATTTATGAAACATATTTCTTGGGAAAAAACAAATGAAGGGTCCATTTCTTGATTCAACCTCCATGTCCTTTTCTTCCCAAGTGTAAGAACGCAGGTTTAAGTTTATGGAGATGCAATTGTGTGCAAACAATCAAAACATAGGGTTGTATCTAGTCAGAAAGAGAGGCGCCAGGGTGATGGGCTTTTTAATTTTGGGTATTCATAAATAACATATGCAAGAGGTATGGGTGGGGTGTAGGGTGTGGTTCAATTGCATAGGTGAAGATTGAATCTTTTGTTAAACTAGAAATGGTAATATTAAGAACAATTAACATATGTGCACATATACGAACATTAACATTGCAAAACAGAAGATTGGTAAACCTAACAGTATGTTCAGTAAGAATATAAACTGTAATCATGTAAAGCATAAGCTAAATAGAAGAAAGGGCATAAATCAAACTCCTTTGAGAAGTGGGTATAAGAAATTATACCTGGAGATTAATGCGTTAAACAGAAAACTCTAGGTTCCCATGGTAGATTTGAATGACCGAAACTAGGAAGATTCTGAAGTCTGAATCCACTATGCAACCCCTAGTTTGGGTGGTGTTTTGAATTACGCAACTCAAACGTTTATCAAATGCAAAAGGCACCACCCAAATCCAATTACAGAACATTATGTTTGTGGGTACGAATAGAGACATGCAGGAGATTGAGAAGTGGATGAAGGCAAAGAGGAGAGAGAAAAGTTCCTCTAACTCACCGCGTTTAACAATCCGGCAACATTCTCTCCGAAACGCCTCTTTTGCAGCCCCTCAAACAACTCCAAAGGACCACTCAACGCATCCACCAGTCTCCTACTCTCCCCTTTTTCTACCATTTCAACAACTCCCATCGAAACAAGCTCGGAGTTGAGCAAAGCCACGAACTGGGAGGGTTTTATGCTTCTCCCAGAAGAAACCAAGAAGAAACCGCGAAAAAGGGGCGAAGAAGTTGGAAACGGTCATGAACCGGAGGGAACCCGTGTAACCTGAGGGAACCTGAAATCCGGTCCAAAAACGGGGCTCCGACCCGTAATTGTACGAACTGTAAAATCAACAAAACGGAACTGTACGAACTGTACGCCACTTCCGAACAGTAGGGGAGGAATAATCGCAGGGAACGAAAAGCGGCGCGTGAAGGCGCGTTAGAGCTCCGATTTGGTCGAGCTTCCTCCGGCCAAAAAGCTCCGATCGACTCTGGCGAAGCCCAGTTCTTCATTGCAGGATTTGTAGTAGCAGCAGCAAATACAGCACCATCGGTCAAATGGGTACTGACACCTGTCAGCCAACAACAGCATAAATCCGTCCATACTGAGGGCAGTTGTGGAGGTGGCAGCAGTGGTGGGTCACCTAAAACCAAAGACAGACAAGATGTCACTGATGGCTAGGGAAGCACAGGCAGGCAGTCAAGATGGAGAAGCCAAGTGAAATCTGGTCCGTAATCGTAATCATTATCATTTCGACGCCGTGACCGGCGTTGATATTTAACAGAAATGGTGACGGCACGATTCTTATGCGATGGTTTAGTGGTGGTGGAGCCGATACTAAAGAGCGGCCATGGTATTGTTGATGATGGATTAGCTATGGCCGTCCACATCTTCGTTTTACTGGCACTGAGGAGAGATAAGAAGTGGGTGAGAGAATATTCATGAAAATGATAAAAATCCACTCCATATTGAAATATGCTGGGCCTGATAGCAATTTGGGCTGTAGTGGGTTTATGATGAGATCTGATGTAGTAGCATAATTTATGGGCCTGATGATGTTTTGACCACGTGCTATCACCAATGGGCTAAAGAAATTAAACCCAACTCTAACAAGTTTTGTCACGCTGTAAATGAAACTCTAACCAGCAGCTATATTCGAGTAACTCTAACCAACAGCTACATTCGAGTGTCAAATAAATTCTAGTAATTCGTTATAAATAAGCTATCAATTTCAATTACAAAGCTTGGAATTTAGAACCCAAACCAACCGTTTGGAATAAGCTAAAACTCAAATGATAATTTGACATGCAAAATAATGCCACGCCACCAGTAAATTATTTAGCAAAAGGCTGTACGTTAAATATAATCCAGGTTATCAATTTATTTCATACTGTCGCTAGTGTAGTATGGGGGCAACATCTTCCGTCCATGTTGAATTACACGGTTGACTTGCGGCGGCGAATGGTGCCACCTCTGTCCTCAAGTTATACCGTTGGGAATATCCTCTGGAAGGTGATCGCAATTCAAATCAGGAATTGAATAGAACGGTTGGGCTACTAAGAAAGGCAATGGAGAAAACCAAGAATGTGTGCGTGCCAAAGCTGCAACAAATAAATTCAAATATTGGAGGAGCCTGCCATGCCCATGCCCATGCCCATGCCCATGCAGTTCGGGAGTGTTTTGATAAGGAATTGAGAGAAGCATGTTGTCATAAAAACATGAATTCGTACATTTTCACTAACTGGTGTAAGATTGGCCTTGATGGATGTTGGTTGGGGAAACCCCATTTGGGTTTCATTACTAGGAAGTGATGATGTTGATTCAATCCACAAAAATAACATTACTCTACTGGAGGATGCAGCAACAGGTAACGGGAGTAATGCTTCTGACGAAATTGAGATTTGGATGTCCTTGGATCAATGTGAAATGGCTGTTTTGGAGCGTGATCCAGACTTCCTGACATTTGCTTTCCCAAATCCTCCCATCCTGTTTTAATTCAAATATTACAACTATAATTTAATTTAAACTCGAGCATGTTGAATCCTTGATAGTCAGCCTGATGTAATATACGGCACATGGTGTACTTGCAATATCCATGTAACATATTCATTTGACATAACAAGTTATGGTCTAACGGGATTGGCATTTGTTTTTGAGAATACTAGGATACCAACAAGCACTACCATATATCATCCAAGACTTAAGTCCCCCTTTGTCTTGATATTTGATGATAGTGTTAATGATTAATAAATTAGTAGCAACAAGGAGCATATAGATGGATTTCTTGAATACCAGATCGTGAATTTTTGGCACTAGACTGATCAAATAAGTTCGAGTTGCAGCTTTTGATCCAAGTATACAGGTTGTACTATATTGCCAAATAGAGGTAAACATAAATGAACTTCTGCTGTGAAGGGCATAAAACCTAACGATACTCCCACAGAAGTAGATTGGCAGAACATAAGCAACAATGAGGGTAGATGTCAGACATCCTATGTCTTACGACAAAGATGCAGCTAATATATTGGTATATCCTACAACATTGCACTCTAAAGGACCAAAAGAGTTGCAATTACATTGAATGAAAGAACACTCGTAAAGCTAAGACGTTGATCATTCATGCAACATGTCTTGGAATAAAGCAAGCAAAACAAGTTAGTGGTTAGGGAGAAAAAACAAGAAACATAAATACATAATAACTGACTACGTCCTAATCTTTCTATTTGTGAAAAAAGGAGCACATAAGAAACAGGACATGAAGCACACTTCTGCAGAACCCAAAAACTAACCGCCTAACGCAAAAATAAGGGCACATGAACACACACTTTAGCTATACTATTGTTATATCAGATTTTCCTCATTCTAGTTTTAAGTGTCCACAATGCTGACAAAACATATACACACAAAGTATGACGAAGCTAAAATCTCATATAGTATAAAATTAGAGTATCAAGGTCAAATCAGAACATCTATTAGTGACTTAAAGATTATAACTCAAACTTTTAAGCTCTGTTTAGCTTAGAAAGAGCAAGGAAAAGGACAGACAAAGCAACCCAAAGATAGAAAACCTTCATGAACAAAGTACAACTATATATATTTGCATAAAACCTGAATACCATCACTTTTTTTTCTTTTTGATAAGTAACTCAATACCATTTCCCTTACACTTTCCAAAATCCAAAACCTTAGAATACGAAAAACTACTCCTAACTACATTAAGTTCATTTACTTATGCAAGCTCAAAGTGTGATCAAGGAACGAAATTATTAGCAAGTGCAAAGCTGAAATCCACGGCCATAGCATTCTCAATAAAATTTATACGTATTATAAACAAGTTTGTGCACAATCACAATTTAATGGAACTAATTTATAGCAAAAAATAAAAAAAAATGAAAAATAATTACAGGATTAAATGAAAAAATCGAGCCTTGAAATTAGACATCTACGAGCTCCTGGAGACGCAATTCCAACTGATCCAAACGAGTACTCCAGTCGCTTTTAATGCTCAGCGGTCTAACATTGCTTGAAGAATCAACACTAGTATTATCTCCTTTTTCTTCGTGCTCACCTTTATTAGAATCCTGAATGCTGTTTTTAAGGGAAGTAAGCCATTTCTTTTTCTTCTTTTACTGGGCAGCGGCTCTCTGTAATGCCCTCAATATATCAGAACCACTCGACTGACTTTCTCTCTCTTTTTCTTCTTTCTCTTGTTTTGTTGTTGGGTACGATAACATTGAATTGGAGGTTTTGATTGACGGGTTGGATTCAACGGCCGAGACAACGGCGTGGCCTATACCTCTGAAGTCTCGCCCAGAATCTTCTTCTTCATCATCACCCCGTGACCGGCGTTGATATTTAACAGAAATGGTGACGGCACGATTCTTATGCGACGGTTTAGTGGAGGCGGAGCCGATACTAAACAACGGCCATGGTCTTGTGGATGATGGATTAGCTATGGCCGTCCACATCTTCGTTTTACTGGCACTGAGGCGAGAGAAGAAGTGGGTGAGAGAATATTCATGAAAATAATGATAAAAATCCACTCCATATTGATATATGCTGGGCCTGATAGCAATTTGGGCTGTAGTGTCCTTGGTTTACTAGTAAAGTAGTACAAGTTTTTGGGCATAATTTATGGGCTTGATGACGTTATGACCACGTACTATCATCAATGGGTAGGAAATCAAACCCAACTCTAACAAGTTTGTCACAGAAAATGAATGGACAGGAAAATTGGACCCGATTGTATTTGAATTTTATCTATTTATATTTTGACCCCAATAAGAGGAAAAATACAAATAATTGAAATTCAAATACACTTGTTTCTAATTTTTCTGTCCGTATAGAAGAGCTCATATGTCAAATAAATTCTAGTAATTCATTCAAATGTAACCATCAGTTCAATGTTTTTCTTATGTCGATGAAATTTGAAAAAAAAAAAAAATTAAGGCAAAAAAAGAAGAAGAATGGAGCTAAGATTTCCTACCATAACCAAAAACAACATTGGCTTGGAAGTATGATTCGTGTTAGTTTTTGTATGTTCATAATGTTTACATATACCTAATCAGCACATGGTACGCCTAAATAACATAATGTTCCAACGATCATAGGAATTCCCCATTTCTGAGGCAAGTACTAGGAGGACACTAATCTATTGATGCCAAGAAGTCAATGTAACGAAAGGTAACAATAATTCTACCCATTTACAAAACACTGGTCTGGTCTAGTATAACAATAATAAAAAACTATTGGCACCTACAAACATCCTCCAACAAAAAGAATTAGGATCCTCTCCATTTCATGGTCCACATTTAAAATGTGTTGGAATGTGACATTACGATGACAGGGGAGAGAGAGATGATGATGTGAAATATACAAAGAATGGAGACTTTTCATGTCATTTATCCTAGTCCCAGCAAAACTTTGACACTCAATTTACGCATGTAAAGTGTAGTAGTTTTATGGGTAATGAGGTACATCCGAGCCGAGCTAAGGTGGTTTTCAACATCAATTTCATTTTCCTATGCTGCAAAAAGAAAAAGGCAGTTTCTTTGGATAAAAGTTTTTCACAAGCTTACCAAAATACTTGGTCAACAAATAGATATTAGGAAAACAAATACCAACAAAAGAGTTTTTCTCTTGGAATTCATCGAGCCCAGCCTAAAATACAAAATATAAGCAGCCGAAACTATAAAAAAAAACATATCAGACAATCCCAACTTCAGAATTCACGCAACTTCCCAAAATACAACCTGAACCACTCGAGCATAAACTCGGATGTGATTTTCCTTTTTCCTTGTTTATGTTCTCCCTTCCTCAACTAGGACCTTTTAACTTTTTCTCTCTTAGCTTAGGAAACAAACCACTTGTAAGATAATGAAACACAGAAGGGCGGGCACATTATTAAAGAAAATCAAATCTACCCGAGATAGCAACTTGAATCTAGTGTTAAAAACTAACACGTAATCCTCTCCTCCCTCCTTTGTATATCGTATTGTTTATTAGCAAATAGCAACAGCAACAGCAACTTTGATAAAAAGGCACGTTTGATGGAAGCTCAATCAGTGCTACTTGCATGAATAACTACCAAAATTCCAAGGCCCCCCTGTCATGGAACTCTTGCTTACTTAATCCCATCTCAACCCTTTGACACTCTTATTGTCATAGTCTCATTCTTAGGCTCCATGTCCCTTTTCTTCAGCCACATATACATTAAAATATATGAAGATGATGCCTCTAGTTTAGCTGTTAGCAAATATCTCGGTTTCTTCTCAAATATCTTATGAAGCTTCATAGGTCATAACTAAAGTGCGTCTCTTTCCATCTGTATTTATATGAAAATTTGATTCTCTCTAAGAATATCGGTTATATATTGATTCCGGGCCGACGGGTGGGGGGTTAGTTTTGTTTCAGTTCTGATGGGGTCATACGAGGAGGAAAGAGGTTCAGCCAACAAAAGGTTTCAGAAGATTAAGCGAACACGGATAGCTTGCTTGGGTTCATTTTTGGTAAGCATGGTAGGGGGGCTGATCTTAAGTTGTTGGGAATTCAAGTACCATCCTACTAATAGTCAGCTGTGGATGGTCCCCTTCGGTCTCATTCTGTTTTTCACGCCTGTCATAGTCTGGTTCTCGGTGTTCATCTCTGAAATCTGTAATTCTTCCGAGGAAGCCAATGTTTCAAGTCGGAAACAACCTTCAATTCGGCCACCCCACTCAGCTGGTGATCTGGAGGAAGGTGATCATATTATTAACAGTAAAACTACCATAAGCTTATGACTTCTGATGACATTTTATGTTCTTTATCTCCTTGTTAAAATATATCTGCACCATTACTTAATACAGAATGCTTATATTTTAGAACTAGTGACTCATAGCTGAGAAGCTTTCGAAAAAGGCCAAGTGCGGAGCGAAGCAGAGCCTCTACTCCTGTGGACGTTACCCAAGTTTGGAGAACCAAGTAAATCTCTGTGTTAATTATTCACTGTCGTGTGCGTGTGTGATCGAATCCTAACATTATAGGATTGGAAGAGGAAAACATGTATAAATTGGATTGCGGGTGCTGTTCTATGGACAATTTTATTCAAATCAATCGGTTCATGGTAATTAGATAATTTTATTAAACAGCTGCGGCGTATCATTTCTATTATCAACACGATAATGCACTAATTTTCTAAACAAATAGAATAGAGCTCCTCTATGCCATTAAAGAAAGAGTAATCCTAAATTATAGAGGATGAGGAGACAGTTTATGGGTATAAACTATTGTAGTTTTGGTACGACTTATTATTATTATATAGGTCTTTGTCAATAAGTCAAATGTTTTTTCAAAAAATCATACTGGTGTGGGTAGGGAAGGCCAAATGCTGCCTTCCCCAGTGGACAATAAAGCGTTTACTAATATAGAGAAACACAAAGCGTTTACCTTCCGTCATGACCAATCTATTATTATAGACAAAGCTGACTCAGCTTTAGCTTAACGCAACCGGCTCTAATGTATTGTTTTCTAAATATATACTCTCCGTTGACAGAAAACTTATAGAGCATGGCATGTATTTACTTCCTCCTACAAGTTTGTTTTGAAATGCTACAGGAGGAGTTGATTCCTTTCAAAAATGGCTAAAACTATGCATATGCCTCAGATTAGTGAAAGAAATGGCTAATACAATAATAATAGATATGACTCCTAAAATTATCCACTCTAAGGCAGCTATTCAAATATTATACATGAGACACACCACAACTTTAGTAAAAAAGAAAATGTTATATACACTTTTACAAATAAGATCAATAGAGAGCTTATAAAAAAGATCAATAGAGAAAATAAAAATCCACAAAATTGAGAAATACACACTTTTCATTAACTAATTTCAAGTAATACATTGAAAAGTAATTGGTACATTGTACTCACACCATGCATCACGACAAGGTCAAATCACGCATCAACATCTGAACATGTTGGGAAATCCAGTTTATAAAGTGCATGAATATTGATCTCCATACCTTAATAAAGACATAAACGTGAGAATATGAGATCACAAGATGTAAATACCTAAGCAAAGGAAGAATGATTTTTAAAGCCTACAGACCATTGTAATCTAGTTCAATACTGATAATGATCGGTAGATAACTTTAGTAATATATTGTTGGATCCGATATCAAATATTGCAAGGCAAAGTATTTCAAAGAAATTTAAGTTCAGGGTATACGTTTTGAATTTTGGAAATTGAAAATTATCCTATGGAGATATTGTGCTCTAACTGTAATAATTTGAATCACAAATATTAATAGTGTATAATATAACAATGATTCTTGCAAAAGGTTGGTGATACATGTATTCTATTTACATTTTTGACTTAAAAGTCACTCGTTGATTGTCTTTTCATCCTTAACTTTCATCCATTGCTGGGTGAGATGGAATGATGTTTGGTTTCTTGAAAGAAGTCTATGAAACTAGGAGGCAATACAAGTGTATCTATTGTTGTCTCCAGAAATGTGTACAACTAAGAAAACACCACTGCTTCAATAAATTTGTTAAAAGGTATCTGGATAAAATAAGAAAAAAGATAAAAGAGTTATAAGTGATACCTCCCCTAAGACTGTTATAGTATGTACTCATTTTACAACTACCTAAGAATAGATCAGCCTAGTTTCCAAAATTTCTTAAACTATGTGCAGTCTGATGTCATCCAAATCGAATGGAGGAGTATATGCCACAATTCAAATAACAGAAATTCTTTCATGAAAAGTTGGCGGATAAGAAGTCTGCCAAAATTAGTTAAATGAGTGGTGTCGCATTATTAACCATGTATTTGAATTTGAAACTGCTAATAGCCATGTGACACATTCAGAAGGTAACCTTTTAAGCAGATCAAGTTGGATCATTTCATTATGATACCTAAAACTTTTACTGAAGTTCCAAGAAAAGAATTACTTTTCAAATACAAACAATCTGATATAGTAAGGTTTAAAGACAAAGTCATTATGTAGAAGTACATGTCACAGTCTAAACAGCAGCTAGTTCTGGTGACCATATAAAAAAGAGTACTACTTTGAATGCATTGTTGATATTAATTTTAATTATGTGATAAATGTAATGTATGGGTCTCTATAAGCAATTCATTATTAGAATGCTTGCAATGTGATTAATTTATAAATACAGGAAGTTACAAAAAACAAATATGAAAATGGAAATATAAATCCACTAAACCAAATGGTGAAAGTGTTTTTTTTACGACTAAAGTTCAACTTGTCCATTAAACTATCACACTAAAGAAAGTGAAATTTGCCACGAGAAAGGAGAAAGAATTTGTAGTTGTGTGCCCCAACACAGTTACCTTGCTAACGAACTGATAAATGAACAATGTTAGAAAAGGAAGTAAATTTTATAAAACAATTGACTTTAATACTCTTATGCTACGTTTAGATTGGAGGAATGGAATTAAGTGAGTGGAATGATTCATTCCAGTCATTCCATACTGTCACCCAAGTAATAAAATTCACAAATTTGGTAGGAATGAGAATAATTTATTCCATTCCGATGGAACAACCAAGCACAAATTTTCCATTCCATAGGAATGAGTCACTCCATTTTTACCTTCATTCCTTCAATCCAAACATAACATTACTGTTTGAAATGATCTACAAACGAAATATAACTCCTACTCTAATAAATTGAACTAGATATATATTTTTAAGCCAACTTTAATACACTTAATGTTGAAAATTTCTCCCCAACACCTACTACTCTAAAAAACTAAAAGAATAATTTATAAATTTATCATATAAGCAATGAATGTATGTATAAATTTGATTGAATATAATGGGAGCAAGAGATAGAGATAGGGACTAACTTAGATGGATCCGGTGAAGCTAAAATGGGGAAGTTAGAAAAGATATGATCCAACCTCTGGGCCACGAGTCCACGATCTCCAATTACTGCCAATACATACCAAATCATGGGAGAATTAGAGCACGTATTAGTAGTCGTACAAATATACTTTCACCAACTAATAAGCCATAGCCATAGCCATAGCCATTGTCATAGCCCAAAATGCTAATGAAGATGCCTACCTCGAATTGTTGGAGGTCTAGTACTGTTAGTAGCTTGGTGCTATTTCAATTTCCTTAATTCATACATTACGCTTCTCTAACTGCTAATTGCCAAACGAACCCAGAAGAAACCACAAAACTGTGCAAAACCTTAATAAGTAGCAGGAAACATTCATATACCGCAAGGAACCCATACTACCAAAAATCTGGGCATCTGAGACGGAAAACTCCGTCTCAAATATAGTAGAATCCTTTCTGAATTTGAGACGGATTTTGTTTGTAACAAAATCTGTGTCAGTAAGCTGCGTCGATAATTTTTTACGTCCCAAAATCCGTCTCGAAAAATTAGATACGAAAAATTACCCATCTCAAAATTAGATACGGACACTATCCGTTTCAAAATTGACCCATGGGAGCTGAATTTTGAAACCGATTTTGCCGGTTTCAATTTTGGCGGGCAAAATTGTCGCCCTTTTTTAGTACTGTAATTTGAGACGTAAAACACAGTCTCAATTCCGTATCAAAATTGGTAACAACTATTTTCTTGCGCATATTTTGAGACAGGAACCATCCGTCTCAATTCCGTTTTAACTTTAGCACCAATATCTTTTTAGCCGTCTCAAAATCCGTGTCAACTTTGGCATCAATATCGCACATTTTTTGAGACGAAAAGAAGTAGTCTCAATATATTTATTAACAACAAATTAAAAATATTTTCATAATTTAATTTCAAAATCTAAAAATAAATATGATCAAAGTAATAATGATAATTACTAATGAAACACCCCCTTCCCGAAAAGGAAAGGGAGGTCACGTGCAAAGCACAACAAGCCTCAAAAATAAAAAAACAGAGCACTAATAACCTCAAAATATTAATTAATAGTGGTGATCCATTAATAGCGTACTAAATACAATTCTCCAAATAGAGTCAAAATAATCAAAACTTAAAATTCGAAACCACCTAGATGGTCAAAGGCAATACTCTCATCACACTAGTACGAATCACCCTATGAACTGCTGGGAAGAAAAACCTGAGATGAGCAATTGCCCGAAGACGGGATGAGATATACAAAAGATATACAACTGATATACGAAAACAACTGAGACAAAATACTGAACAAAGCCTCAAGTGCAAATACGAACGAAAATATAATATCCAAATATCTGAATGGAATATATCTGAATCAAAGTAATAAAGATATCTGAATCAACGTAATTGATGAAACCAATAAAAGAATAAAGAAATAACGAACTGTAGTAACTAACTCAATGAATTGAACTGAATAGAAACAAACAAAACTAATACAATAAAATAATAGGCTGAAACAAATGGTGAAGGTTATTTCAATGCAAAGTGAGCTCAAAATATATCTTCGCCACACGTGCAAGTCAAACTAATGTCACTGAGCAAATCAAATGATGCCACATGGCAACCAAAATAATGCCACACAGGCACATCAAAACAATGCCACAGAGGCAAGTCAAATGATGCCATACAGGCAAATCACACATTGGACCGCGAATTCAAATGTATGCAAATCGGATAGTGTGTTTGGCACAACATCACCAATCCGCAGAACAGAAAACTAGGGTTAACCCATACGCCTCCCACAACAAAACACCAAACGGCCGACTTCCTCCGGAGCCCAAAACGGAGAGGCCGTGGACTAATCACACCGCCACGGAGAGTGTCATGCCTCTCTCTTTTACGCTTTTGCGTTCGTTCACATTTGTCGTTCTCTCTTTTCAGTAATGTAATCATTTGGCCTCTTCTTTTTTTTTCTCGATCGGTTATCGGAGATACATTGAGATAGACTAGGGTTTTACTTATCATTTATTAATTAATATATTTTATTAACTCTCCAAATTTTAATAGGATTTTAAAATTACCCAATTATAAATTTGACCCACTTAATTTAAAGCCCAATTTTCTAATTTAATTTACCCAACACTTATTAATACATGAGCCCACAAAAATTAAATGACTATTTTGACCCAAATAAATGACAAAGTCCAATTAATATGTTTAAAAACAAAATAATTTTTATTATTTAATATTTATTTATTTATTAATTTTACCGGGTATTACATCACCTACCCTTAAAAATGATTGAACCCGGAATCAAAAGAATGAAACGTACCTAATTATCAAAAGATGAGGATATAAAATTTCGAATAGACTCTCTATCTCTCAAAGTAGCTTCATTTCAATGATTTTACCACAAGACTAACAAAAGGAATTATCTTCCTCAATTTTAATTTAATCAGTTATTTAATTATCTACTAAAAGAATTTAATTTTTCAAACAAAACAAAGAAGAAAAGAGGGAAATAAAAATCATTTACCTTTTCCAATTTAAATACAATTGTATACAATAAAATTAATTAATATTTAATTTTAAAAAAATATGGGTTATTACATTTTTCACCCCTTAAAATAATTCCGTCCTCGGAATTCAAATAAGCTACAAAAATAATTTAGTTACGACGTAGCGCCACCATTTGTAACAATCAACGCGGATAAGTCATCGGTCCACGTAATTATCAATGTACTTGGAAAAGATTCGTCAGCGACCGTGTCAAGCCCCGTTAAGATTCTTCGTTTTGCATTGTATTAAACCACATGCTCCATAGTTGGTGCGGGTCCTCGTCAATTTTCTTGATTTTCGTTCTTGTAAACGTACGTACTCTTCGTAACATAATTCGAAAACACAAAATTTTCTCTTCATCTAAATACGATTCGAATACCCGAAATATTTAAAATTATATTTAATTCGTAAAATGTTTATGTTTCACACATGACAAAGATTTAACAATTTTTTATTTTTTTATTTTACATAAATTCATGCAAAAACTTTAATGACATCGAATAAACAGAACAACTTTACAAATTAGATCACCAACACTCCTATTTCCTTAAGAGTTCCAAAATATCAAAACCTCAAATCGAATTTAGTTCTCAAATATTATTACACCAAAAATATACTACTAAGATCTCTTTATCACCATATCAAACTCTAAGTCAAATATTCTACTATCTGCATAAGCGAACTACAACCATTCAAGATCTCTCATAATCAATTGAATTTCATCACTTACTATCTAATCATATATCAAATCAATCATCCCTTATTGCAACCTTAATCCAATAAATTTCAATGTCTCCCCATACTATCACAAAGAAAGTTCATAGAACATAACCCCAATATCCTACTAAAAAATAGCCACAAAATTGATCATTAACTCCAAATGATTAATCTAATTACCTCGAATATCAACAACTCAAATTATAAGAAATCCTTTATACTTAATAATTTTCACTTTATCATAGTATCCCATCAATATACAAATCTCAAATTATCCACAAGCTTAACATAAATCAAAACCTAACTAAAATCAAATCCTCAATTCAACGATCATAATGATTGCCACAAAAAAAGAAATCTAAAAGAATAATTTTCCAAAATCAAATACTCGTCGATACAAATACTCGCATCATAATCACATCTTATATAAAATCACTTCTTATTTGTACAAAGTATAACTTTATCCACCTCAATGATTAAATCACAATTAAAATCATTACTCAATCACCTTAACAAATTATTCCACTTCCCTCAAATCAACTACAAATCGAAAAGAAATCGACAGTTGGTTAAAATAGAGACCAACCAAACAAAGAACAAAATCGAATCAAACTCCTACGTTTACCTAATGGTTTACCCACAACTCACAGGTTAAACCTAAATATGTTTTCTACAAGAAAGAACCTAAGCTTTGATACCATATCTGTAACACCCCATTCCCGAAAAGGAAAGGGAGGTCACGTGCAAAGCACAACAAACCTCAAAAATAAGAAAACAGAGCACTAATAACCTCAAAATATTAATAGTGGTGATCCATTAATAGCGTACTAAATACAATTCTCCAAATAGAGTCAAAATAATCAAAACTTAAAATTCGAAACCACTTAGATGGTCAAAGGCAATACTCTCATCATCACACTACTACGAATCACCCCCTATGAACTCTATGGGAAGAAAAACAAAGATAAGCCAATTGCCCGAAGACGGATCTGAGATATACAAAAGATATACAATCGATATACGAAAACAACTGAGACAAAATACTGAACAAAGCCTCAAGTGCAAATACGAACGAAAATATAATATCCAAATATCTGAATGAAATATATCTGAATCAAAGTAATGAATATATTTGAATTAACGTAATTGACAAAACCAATAAAAGAATAAAGAAATAACGAATTGAAGTAACTAACTCAATGAATTGAACTGAATAGAAACAAACAAAACTAATACAATAAAATAATAGGCTGAAACAAATGGATGGGGTTATTTCATACCGAGTGAGCTCAAAAATATATCTTGCCACACAGGCAAGTCAAACTAATGCCACACAGGCAAATCAAATGATGCCACATAGGCAACCAAAATAATGCCACACAGGCACATCAAAACAATGCCACAGAGGCAAGTCAAATGATGCCACACAGGCAAATCACACATTGGACCGCAAATCCAAATGTATGCAAATCGGATAGTGTGTTTGGCACAACATCACCAATCCGCAGAACAGAAAACTAGGGTTAACCCATACGCCTCCCACAACAAAACACCAAACGACCCACTTCCTCCGGAGCCCAAAATAGAGACGTCGTGGACTAATCACACTGCAACGGAGAGTGTGACGCCCCCAAAATTAGGTATACGTCACCCATCTTGGGTCGCCACTTACATGGTACAAAATTCAAATACAAACTAATAATACAGCAGTCGTGTAAAATACGACAAAACATATGCTGTGAGTTTAAATACAAATATTGTCTTCTAGACAATATCCACTCTCAGAATAAGTCCTCATTACATTTATTGTCACACTATTTAACATAATAGTGAGGACTACTAGCTAATACTATCATCCGGACCATCACTCCATTCCTCGACTCGTCCCAGCTACGTTCTCATTTCCTGAAGAGAACAGTGAAAGAAAAGGTGAGCTCAACTAGCCCAGCAAGAAATATTATGACTAAGATAATGCAAAATAAATTATCATTAGCCTCCAATAATGTTAAACTGATAAAATACAATAGACATCAAGTTTAACTGCAGCGGAACAAGCAATCCATTAAAAGAGTCAAGTAGAAAATAAAATCTACTATCTTTTATGATTAAAAAGGTTTTTCATCACTTTTATCATTTGAGACTCTACTCAATAAATAATCCACATCATTAAATCATCCCCGCACTACAAATGCCAAGGATATTATTTCAGTATCACGACCACGAATTATCCGACTACTACGGCCAAAGATAATCGTGTTTTCATCAACAGTCTGATCATGCCATAAAACAATTCATCTTTGCACCCTTGGCCGAAGAGAATCCATAGCCATAATCATACCAAAAACTGTCCATCAATGCACTACGGGCCAATGAGGACTTTTAATTTTCACATCATTTATAACATTACGGTCATGATTATACCGAATAATCCCTGGTCATAATCATACCAAGTCTATCTATGCACTACAAGCCACAGATGACTTTCAATAAATATAAACATGAGGATGATGACAATGATATAAGAATTCAATTAAACAAGTTCAAGAATTAATTTGTCTAGGAACCAATAACGTCCAAATTGTCAACATAATACTGCTTTGTAGAGTAAAATTCAAGAATGCTTAGAAGAATATTTCCATGAAAAGATACTGGATGAAGCGCAAATATCAAGGATATTCCACTAATTTCATGGAGTATAGAAGTCAAAATTTTAATCAATCGAGTATAATATCGAATGGAATAACAAAAGAAATCACCCGTGCGCATGTTGTACTTCAGCGTAGGCGAGTTATTCCAACGGAATAATAATAACGGAACCAGTCGGTGAAATTCACGCAAGCGGGATGTTCCAACAGAATAATAAAATCTGAAATAATAAATGATGGAACCGGTCCCGGCGTATAGATACAGACAAGATATTAAAACGAGAATAATAAAGAGCGGAATAATAAAAATGGAACCAAGTCCGTAGATAAGACGAGATAGGATATTAAAGCCGAATAATAAAAGATAGAATAATAGAAGAATGTCACCAAGTATAGGGTAGGCAGCGTATACTGAGTTATTCAACAAAACAATAAAGAAATGGAATAATGAAGTTCTCTTCTTGAATACAAAAGAATAATATCCCCTACTAGTAAAATAATACTTGATATAAGAGTAGTGAAGTAGCGAAAACTTTTCTTCTATCTCTCTATAGTCTCTCTCTATAGTTTCTCTATCTAGAGTTCAAATTGAATTCGTAAGAAAATAATGAAGGAATGAGCTTTATTTATAGGAAAATGGAATGCATAGTAACTAATTCATGAAGCGGTCAGATTGATTTACTTTAATCGACGGTCCATATTTAAAGAAAAATCTTTTAAATAAAATATAATATATTTTATTTATATAAAAGATTTTACTATCGCAAAAACTACGCGGGCACTATGCAAACACTATACATAATAAAATATAATTTATTCTATTTATAGAATAACTTTAATAAAGTATTTTGTTTTATATAAAAAGATTTTACTATGCAAAAACACTATGCATAATAGAATATAATATATTTTATTTATAGAATAACTTTAATAAAGTATTACATTTTATATAAAAGATGTTTCTATTTTATTACGTTAATAATACGAATAAAACAAAACTTCTAAATCAACAATAATTGAATCAAATAATGCGAGATCTACGCAACAACTATTGTAGCAATAATTGAACAAAAGCGAGTGACTTCTCACATAAATATATCAATAATAATACAGGTATTACTACTATGTCGACAACGCGTATTCATTGTACTTTTACTACCGAGTAGTTCAACGGTATCAGCGGTAAAACTTCCGCCGTTATTTTCAATAAAATATTTTTGTCGTTTTCTCAATCAAACAATAATTCCGTTATGGGGTCCACCAATGATTTGTGTCGTAAATACGAATATTTCATTTAAAAGCGAATATTCCACCAATCGAATATAATATGACAACTTGCATACTTTGCAAAATTTATAAATATTACCCACAACTATAACATTATCTCAAATTCACACCATAATATAAAAAAATTATTTCGAGAAAATTAATTCTTTATTCATAAAAACTGAGTTTCACAATCTCCCTCCTTATGGAATTTAGCCCTCGAAATTTACACGATACTGGTATCTTAGAACATGTGAGGATACCTTGACTTCATTCGATTCTAACTCTTGAGGTATAACCCTTGAGTGTTGGATACGATTCTTCTTATCCAAGATTTTAACACGAGATCTCATACGTTAAATCATCCGCTATCTCGTCCAGATTCTAAATTAATAATGTGGTTCGGGTCATCCACGTATTTACGTAACATTGATACGTTAAAAAGCGTTATGAGCCACGTGACATACTTGGCGGTAAAAGCGAGTCTATAAGCCACGGTTCCTACTCAATCGAGGATTTCAAATGGGTCGATTAAATCGAGGGTTGAGATTTCCTCTCTTCAAACAACTCTTGCTTCTAGAATAACGCCTCTTGAACCTTCTTCTTCACATTCATTGATTCGGTATATATATAGCTTGGCGTCTTTAACTTTATCGATTAAAGTCGATTTTACTTGTATATTCGTTATCTTCACGTGGGTCCCTAGAGTTTTAACTTTATCTTCATCATTTGCAAGTTATCTGAAATGAGTCTTTGTGTTAACAACATCGCACTTCAGAACGCATGCATACGATCTTCTACTCAACACGTCGCCTACCACGTTCGCTTCTTCCACGATGATATTGAATAAGACGATCGTAATCTTCAACAAATTTGAGTCAACGTCTTTGGCGCATATTACGTTCGTTTTAGTTGAAGAAATATTTTGAGGGTTTAAGAAATGGGTTTTTTGTCTGCATCGGGTCAATACAAAATTCGATTTTCACGCTCTGGGGTAGGCTAATAAGTTTTCGAGAATACGTCCAAGAGATTTATTAATGATAGAAATATCATTCAAAAGCATTACTCTCATCAAGACTTGGATAAGACGTCACATTGATACCAACTGTGACTTCTATCCCTTAACCTAGATAGCACCTCACAATAATACCTATCAACTTGTCATCGTCATCCACGACGTCGCTTTCTGAAGAAAATTCGGCGGTGCATTCCACACCAGGAATTCAACAACGAAAGGACCGGGGCTCTTTATGTAAGACCCCAACTTATTATTAATGAAATTTAATTTTCTCTATTTATTATTTTGAAATAGTAAGGGTTGATTTGATTAATGTGGATAATTATGGGTAAAATACGCAAATATTTTAAAATAAGCAAGTGGTTATAAAATATTCATTGTTGTGGGGAATATTCGTTTGGTCGTGGAATATTTCGTATTGTCGGGGAATATTAAATACGACGGTAGCGACCATGTGTGGCCCCATGCGGAAAGCAATTGGATGAAGAAAAGCGACAAATATAAGTTGTTTAAAAATAGCAGGCGTAGTTATTCCAATTAATCTTTGTTAAAATACTCGGTGGTTAAAACACGAAGTAGCTTTGCGGTATTGCACCAATTATTGATTCTTACGTAAGAAGGCACTACTCGATAATTGTTACGATAATTCTTATTCAAAATTTTATTTTATTGATTTAATAATTCTTTGCGTTGATATTTTATATTCTTTGTTGTTTGATAATTGTCATTACGGTATTTTTCATTATCGAAGCAATAATTCATATTATCTGAATAATATTATTAGATAACATTATTGGCAATGTCTAGAAAGTTACATCTAAGGAGAGGTTTGGTCACTAATTGCTTGGCAGATGAGGGAAATTCTTATTGGAAAGCCCCTCTTTCACAGGAAGCTGCATGGTTGTCAATATTATGATTACGTAATATTATTTGTGAATAATTAATTATTGATTCATATGATGAGGAAAATATTGATTTTATGTGGATATAGATGGAGAAAATTTTTAATGTGACAATTGTTGAAAATTGAATTTTATATCTTTTACGATAAAATAATTCATTTAAATATATTATTATATTTTAATAATATAATAATGATGATATTTTTACGATGAATGTGGGATATATGAGTATATGTGGAGGAGTATTTTTGTTACCAAAAATATTTAAAGCATGTTTTATGTGTCGGTGGACCCCATTTCTTGACTGAAATTTGATTATAGCTTGTAAAATTGCCCGTTTGTGGATTTTGGTCAATTTTTGTTTGGAATTTGAAAAATTTTCTTCTGCAAAGTTGTAGAGAATTGAATTTCCTATAAAAACACGCGAGATTCAAATTTTCGGATAAAAGGGATATTTATTATGAATTATTGAAGTTTCGAAACTCCGAAATAATTGATTTTTAGAAGTTTGAAATAATTTAAATAAGAAAAACGTTTTTTGTGTTTGGTGGGCATCTTTAACATGTGCTAGAGACTAAATTCAGATGCTTGGATGCGTAGGAAGATGTGGAAAAATAAATAATATTAATTTATTAAATTTTCTACTTTGGTGTTCTAAGCATTTTCTATAAATAAGTCTTAGGTTAGAATTGAAAATCACACGAAGCTGAAGTTTTCTTTCTCTATATTATCGGCGTATTCTTGTGAGTATTTTGAGTATATTTTGAGTATTGCTATATCGGTGCAAGTTCAACTCATAGCTTATATCCAAGGTGTTTAATTTAGAAATCTTGATCTTTCGAAGTAAGGGATATTTTTTTTTTAAGTAATGATATTATTTCTTCAATATCATTATGATGAAATATTGATCTGAAGTTTTTATCAAATTTGGAACTTTTGGTGTGGAGTTCTTATTCACGTATATGACCTTTATTCACGTATATCGACATTATTCACGAATCGGCCTTTATTCATGAAAAATGAAAATTTTCCTTTTTCGTCTAAAATATCTATTGTGGATACTAGCTTTGATTGTATCCATGTTTTGATCATTCTTGAATTTTACACCACTATGATTATTTTTGAGGTATTTTTGGACATGGATAAAAAAAAAAATACGAATCCTTAATCCTTAATCCTTGTCATTTTTGTTTCTTTGGATTCGTTTCTTAAAAATATATTTTCATCATCCTCGGTCTTAAATGATGATATTATTGAATATCTTTGGCTTTAGTGCAGCAAGATGAATGATTTCGATGAATATCTTTGGTAGTAGTGCAAAGATGAGCAGTGTTTAGATGAACATGACGGTGATGAATATCTTTGTGCTGTAGTGCAAAGATGAATATTTGATTCGGATATATATTGATTGATGTTCTGAGGGATAAAAGATAGAGCGATGAACTTTTAAATTCATACATAGAAGATAGTAGTTTGCATTCTCTACTTAACTCTTCTAATGAATTATTATTTCATTGCGAATATTGATTTAAAACTTGTTGTCTATTGTATTCTATTAGATTTTTTCCTGTTGAAGACTAATGATAATTTATTGTATATTATCTTAGTTATAATATTCTTCTTTGGGCTAGTTGAGCTCACCCTTTTCCTTTTTGTTCCATTTTTCTTCTCGGGGAGGCGAGAATATAGCGAGAAATGCTGAGTCGGGGTATGGAAATGAAGGTTATAGAGAGAGTTGTTTAGTAGTCCTCACCATTTTGTAAAATAATGTATCAATAAATGTGATGAGAATTTATTTGAGTATAGATATTGTACAGAAGATAATATTTGTATTCAAACTCACGTTTCTTGTTGTAATAATAAAGTTGTAGTTGAATACTGTACCATGTATTGATAACTCGAGAATGGGTGATGTATACCTATTTTGGGGGCGTCACAGTTGGTATCAGAGCTTAGGGATATGATCTCTGGCGGAGATCGGGGGAATAGAACTAGGAGGGGAGGCAGAGTAAATCCTTCGCTAGTGTGTCCTACTAAGCTTATTTGTTAGTTAGTCGGTATATAGGGATATTATGTGATATATTGATTTCCTTAATTAACCCTTATTTTATGGCGGTATTTGAGAATGTCGATTGAGAATATTAATGATGGAAATGAGGCCAGTGGAGCGCCTTCTACTCACCAACGAGGAGAGCGTACTGCAGTGGCAATGTTCCTCCTGTGAACAACACCAATGAGCGAGATGATGAGCGAGGGGATGTTTAGAAGCTTTTTGCAGTTCATGCAAAATCGGGACGATGGAGACTTCGTGTTCAAAATCTGAGGAGAAATGATAGCAATTCACGGGTTATCACTGACCAAGCGATTAAAAAAGTTGGGACCACGAATTTAAGGAAAGCCGGATCCGATCATGGCGGAAACATGGGTCAAGCAAATTATAAAGATATTCGATGTCTTGGGATGCATGGAGAAGCAGAAGGTTCCATTCGCCACCTTTATGTTCCGTGGCGGCGGACTCTTGGTGGGAGTCTGTGAAGCGTACCCATCCAGCCGCTTCTCAGCATGTCTTGGGAGACGTTTCAAAAACTATTTAATGACAAATACTTTCCTGAAAGTGTTCGTCATATGAAGGAAGTGGAGTTCATCAGATTAGAACAAAACAACATGGCCGGTGTCTCGATGCGAGGCAAAGTTTGCGAGTTATCAAGTTTGCACCTCATTTGGTGGAAGATGAGGAACGTATGACGCGGATGTTTCTGAGAGGTTTGAAACCCGGCATATGACAATATCTCATTTCTCATAAATTTTCTCTCTATTCGGATGTTGTAAGCAGGGCTCAATTATTAAGCGAGATATAACGATACGGTCAGTGGGGACCACAATCGAGGATCATCTAGGAGATAGCGATCAACAAAACAACGATAACCGGCGGAGAAAGAAAAAAACGGAAAAATGGTAACCACTACTGGTGGTAATCATAGCCATGAAAATAGAAGAAAGCGAAGTGGGAGGAGATTTTAAAAGAGGAGATTTAACAGCGACCATGTGAAGGCGGCGGTCTTGGTGACAAGCTGGTTCTAAGGGAGAGAAACAACCACCGGTCGTATATCTTACAAATGCGGAAAAGAGGACATATTAGTCAAAGCGCCCTAACAGTTCAAGGTATGCTATAATTGTGGAAAGGAAGGACATATCACTCGAGATTATGCGGTAGCGAAACCTAGTTAGTGTGGGGACGGTGACTCAAAAAAGCGCATCGAGAAAAGTCAAAGTCAGCGGTTCTGGAAGAGCATTTGTTGTGGTGGTCAAAATCGAGGAACCCAAGCGAGGTAATCACGGGTAAGCTATTTATAAATTCTTGCGAAGTTTATACCTTACTTGATCTCGGTGCTACCCATTCATTTATCTCTCTGCTTGTGCTCAGCGTTTAAACTTGACTCAGGAGAAATTAGACTTTGACTATCTGTGGAAACTCCGTTAGGAGAAATTTTATCACATCCATTGTTTATAAATCTTATTTGATTCAAGTTGGCACCATCACCTTACACATTGACCTTATCTCTTTAAAGATACTTGCTTTTGATGTGATTTTAGGGATTGATTGGTTACTACTCATCATGCCAAAATTGATTGTTTTTCGTAAGGTTGTTAGTTTTCATATTTCTAACCAACTTTGTTATGCAATTCAAACAACTAAACCATTAAAATCAATCAACATCATATCTAATCATAAAGCTATTCGTTTATTGAAAAGCGGATGTCAAGCTTTCTTAGCCCATGTTATGGATTTGAATAAAGACACGTCAAATTTGAATAATATTCCAATTGTTATTGACTTTCACGGCGTATTTCTGAAGAACTTCCCGGTCTACCCCTAGAGCGTGAAGTTGAATTCTTTATTGATCTTGAACTGGTACAAAGCCCATTTCTAAAACCCCATATCGAATGGCTCTATTGAACTTGAGGAGTTAAAGGTCCAACTACGAGGAGTTGTTGGACATCGGTTTCATTCGTCTAGTACATCTCCTTGGGGTGCTCTGTTTTATTCGTAAAGAAGAAAGACGGGAGTATGCGACTTTGTATTGACTATCGATAATTGAATCATGTCACCATCAAGAATAGGTATCCTCTACCTTGTATTGATGACCTGTTTGACCATTTGCAAGGAGCACAATTCTTTTCAAAGATCGATCTTAGATTACGGATATCATCGGTGAAGATTAGGCGAGGATATTCAAAGGCGCCTTGAGAACTTCGATGCGGGCATTATGAATTCTTAGTCATGTCTTTCGGATTGACTAATGCTCCTGCGGCTTTCATGGATATGATGAACCGAGTATTTAAGGAATATTTGGATCGATTCGTTGTTGTTTTTTATTGATGACATCCTCATATATTCCAAAAGTCGTGAAGATCGTGAGCACCATTTGAAATTTGGTACTCTAAAGGCTTCGTGAAAACAAACTATATGCCAAATTGAAGAAATGCGAGTTACGGCGAGGAAGTAGCATTCCTTGGGCGCGTGGTGTCGAAACATGGAGTATCTGTTGATCCAAGCGAAGATTGAAGCAATACAAAGTTAGAACAAGCAAAAGTCGGTGGTTGAAATCACGTAGCTTTTTGGGCTTAAATTTGGTTATTATCGGAGATTCGTGGAAGGGTTTTCTCGAATCGCTACTCCATTAACCCAACTAACTCGGAAGGATAAAAATTCGTTTGGGCGCGAAGAATGCGAGAAGAGTTTCCAAGAGCTCAAGAGGAGACTCATTTCGCAAGACTGTTCTAACAATACCATCCAGTACGGATGGATTTGTTATCTGATGATGCTTGAGGCAAAGGGTTAGGATGTGTTCTCATGCAGCGTGGGAAAGTCATAGCCTATGCCTCGCGACAACTTAAAAAGAGTATGAGAGGAATTATCCTACTCATGATCTAGAGTTAGCGGCCCGATTTTTCTTGCTAAAGATATGGAGGCACTATCTATATGGGGAGAAAGTGGAGATATATTCGGACCATAAAAGCCTTAAATATTTCTTCACTCAAAAAAGAACTCAACATGCGGCGGTGACGTTGGCTCGAGCTATTGAAAGACTACGACCACACTATTGATACCATCCCGAAAAGCGAGCGTGGTAGGTGACGCGTTGAGTAGAAGATCATATGCGAGGAATGAGTGCGATGATGTCAAGTATACACATAGAGCCAACTTTAATAGAAAAAGTTAAGGTTGCTCAAAGCCTTGGACCCGGAGGCGATGCGTATGAAGAAGAAAGTACAAGAAGGTGCTATTATTAGGGCGAGAATTGATGAAGAAGAAATACTTGAGTCCACTCGGACTTTGTGTCCTAACGACTCGATTTGAAGTATAAGATTATGATGGAGGCACATAATACACCATTTGCAATCCATCTGGAAGTACCAAAATGTATCGTGATCTTGACATACATTTTGGTGGAACAATATGAAGAGAGAGATTGCAAAGTTTATCTCAACGTGTTTAACTCAGCGTGTAAAGGCGGAGCATCTAGTACCTAAGGGTCCGTTGCAACCACTTGAGATTCGAAATGGAAGTGGGAACACATTACCATGGATTTCGTTACGGGTCTTCCTACGGTTTCTCAAGGCATCAATGTCATTTGGGTTATTGTTGATAGATTAACCAAGTTCCGCTCATTTCTTGCCGTCACGGAGACTTATTCCTTGAGCGTCTTGCTAGTATATATGTAAATGAGATTGTGAGGTTGCATGGCATGCTAGTATCCATAGTTTTGGATCGTGACCCAAGATTCACTTCAAGATTTTGGGTTAGCTTGCAAAAAGCTATGGCGCGGATTTCTGATTGATTCGACATACCATCCTCAAGCAGACGGACAATCGAGAGAGGACTATTCAAACTCTTGAAGATTTATTAAGACTCTGTGTCCTAGACTTCAAAGGCGGTTGGGATAAATTTACCATTGGTGGAATTCTCCTACAACAATGATTATCGAGCAAGTATAGGTGTGGCTCCATTTGAAGCATTATATGGACGAAAGTGTCGCTCTCCAATATGTTGGGATGAGGTGGGTGAAGCAACATTGTTGGGGACCGAGTTAAATACGATATGACTACCGAAAAGATCCAAATGATTCGACAAGCGTATACAAAGCGGCACAAGATCGACAAAAGAGTTATGCGGATCTTCATTGAAAGGGCGTGGAATTTAGTATAGGGGATCATGTATTGTTGCGAGTTGCTCCATGGAAGGAGTTACAAGATTTGGGAAAGAGGAAAGCTCAATCCACGATTTATTGGTCCATTTCAAATTCTTGACCGAGTAGGAAATGTAGCCTATAGACTCGCGTTACCTCAAAGTATGTCTCGTGTTCATAATGTGTTTCACATAATTGTACTTCGTAAATATGTGAAAGACACGAACCACGTATATAGAGTTAGAACCCAGGACGAGATAGCCGAAGACTTAACGTCACGAAGAGGTACTGTCAAGATCTTGGATAGGAAGAGCAGCATGTCCTACGACTGAAAGGTCATACCACAAGTTAAAGTTACGTGGAGAGAATCATGCTTTATAGAGGAAATGACACGGGAATTGGAAAGCGGAAATGAAAGCGAGGTATCCTCACCTTTTGAAACACCAATGCGTATGTTAATTTCGAGGACGAACTTTCATAAGGAGGGAGGTTGTAAGACCCCAACTTATTATTAATGAAATTTAATTTTCTCTATTTATTATTTTGAAATAGTAAGGGTTGATTTGATTAATGTGGATAGTTATGGGTAAAATCATAAATATTTCAAAATAAGCAAGTGGTTATAAAATATTCATTGTTGTGGGGAATATTCGTTTGGTCGTGGAATATTCGCTTTGTGGGGAATATTCATACGACGACGGTAGCGACCATGTGTGGAGCCCCATAACGGAAAGCAATTGGATGAAGAAAGCGACATATATAAGTTGTTTAAAATACTTGGCGTAGTTATTACTGATTATCTTTGTTAAAATACTCGGTGGTAAAAACACGGTGCTTTGCGGTATTGCACCAATTATTGATTCTTACGTGAAGGCACTACTCGATAATGGTTACGATAATTCTTTATTCGATTATTTTATTTTATTGATTTAATAATTCTTTGCGTTGATATTTTATTTTCTTTGTTGTTTTGATAATTGTCATTACACAAGTATTTTTCATTATCGAAGCAATAATTCATATTATCTGAATAATATTATTAGATAACATTATTGGCAATGTCTAGAAAGTTACATCTAAGGAGAGGTTTGGTCTAACCTAATTCTTGGCATGATGAGGAGAAATTCTTATTGGAAAGCCCCTCTTTCTGAGGAAGCGCACTGGTTGTCAATATTGTGATTACGTAATATTATTTGTGAATAATTAATTATTGATTCATATGATGAGGAAAATATTGATTTTATGTGGATATAGATGGAGAAAATTTTTAATGTGACAATTGTTGAAAATTAAAATTTTATCTTTTTCTGATAAAATAATTCATTTAAATATATTATTATATTTTAATAATATAATAATGAAGATATTTTTACGATGAATGTGGGATACATGAGTATATGTGGAGGAGTATTTTTGTTACCAAAAATATTTAAAGCATGTTTTATGTGTCGGTGGACCCCATTTCTTGACTGAAATTTGATTATAGCTTGTAAAATTGCCCGTTTGTGGATTTTGGTCAATTTTTGTTTGGAATTTGGAAAAACTTTCTTCTGTAAAGTTGTAGAGAATTGAATTTCCTATAAAAACACGCGAGATTCGAATTTTCTAATAAAAAGGCTATTTATTATGAATTATTGAAGTTCTGAAACTCCGAAATAATTGATTTTTAGAAGTTTAAAATAATTTAAATAAGAAAAACGTTTTTTGTGTTTGGTGGGCATCTTTAACATGTGCTAGAGACTGAATTCAGATGCTTGGATGCGTAGGAAGATGTGGAAAAATAAATAATATTAATTTATTAAATTTTTACTTTGGTGTTCTAAGCATTTTTCTATAAATAGGGTCTTAGGTTAGAATTGAAAATCACTTTTAAAGCTGAAGTTTTCTCTTTCTATATTATCGAGCGTTTTCTTGTGAGTATTTTGAGTATATTTTGAGTATTGCTATATCTGAGGTGCAAGTTCAAGTCATAGCTTATATCCGGTGTTTCAGCTAGAAGTACTGATCTTTTGAGGTAAGGGATATTTTTTTTTTCGTAATGATATTATTTCTTCAATATCATTTATGATGAAATATTGATCTGAAGTTTTTATCAAATTTAGAACTTTTGGTGTGAGATTCTTATTCACGTATACGACCTTTATTCACGTATATCGACTTTATTCACGAATCACGGCCTTTATTCATCGAAAAATGAAAATTTTCCTTTTCGTCTAAAATATCTATTGTGGATACTAGCTTTGATTGTATCCATATTTTGATCATTCTTGAATTTTACACCACTATGATTATTTTTGAGGTATTTTTGGACATGGATAAAACAAAATACGAATCCTTAATCCTTGTCATTTTGTGTTTCATTGGATTCGTTCTTTAAAAAATATTTTCATCATCCTCGGTCTTAAATGATGATATTATTGAATATCTTTGGCTGTAGTGCAAAGATGAATGATTTCGATGAATATCTTTGGTAGTAGTGCAAAGATGAGCAGTGTTTAGATGAACATGACGGTGATGAATATCTTTGGCACGTAGTGCAAAGATGAATATTTGATTCGGATATATATTGATTGATGTTTGAGGGGATAAAAAATGAGCGATGAACTTTTAAATTCATACATAGAAGATAGTAGTTTGCATTCTCTACTTAACTCTTCTAATGAATTATTATTTCATTGCGAATATTGATTTAAAACTTGTTGTCTATTGTATTCTATTAGATTTTTTTCCTTGTTGAAGACTAATGATAATTTGTTGTATATTATCTTAGTTATAATATTCTTTACTGGGCTAGTTGAGCTCACCCTTTTCCTTTTTGTTCCATTTTTCTTCTCAGGAGGCAAGAATATAGTGAGTCTGAAGTGGGTATGAAATGAAGGTTCTAGAGAGAGTTGTTTAGTAGTCCTCACCATTTTTGTAAAATAATGTATCAATAAATGTGATGAGAATTTATTTGAGTATAGATATTGTCTAGAAGATAATATTTGTATTCAAACTCACAGTTTTACTGTTGTAATAATAAAGTTGTAGTTGAATCTGTACCATGTATTGACAACTCAGAATGGGTGATGTATACCTATTTTGGGGGCGTCACACTTTACTTATGGCTTGATATGACAATGATTGAATTTAGTGGTTTGGTTGCTTGAATTCGCATAATAGGTTGGTTAAGAATATGAAAGCTATCAACCTTACGAAAAACATGATGAGTAGTTAACCAATCATTTCAAAAAAAAACCACATCAAAGGCAAGTATTTTCAAAGAGATAAAATCGACAGGTAACGTGAAAGTGTCGATTTGAATCAAACAAGATTTATAAACAGTGGAGGTAACGAAAGTTTCTCCCAATGGAGTTTCAATAGATAAATCAAAGTTTAACTTCTCTGGAGTTAAGTACAAACATTGAACACAACTAGGTAAAATAAAAGAGTGAGTAGAAGGCGGTATCAAACACGGTATAGACTTCGTGAAGAGCTTATGATTAACTTACCCGTGATAATTTTATTCAGGTTCCTCGTCACGAGAAAAAAAAACGCTCTCTCTTAAACTACCGGCTTTGGCTTATCTGGGACATCCTTTGGCATCACTATCCCGGTTGGACTTGACTTCACCATACGACAAAATCGAGCTAGGTGACCTTCTTCCGCAATTAAAACACGCTTTGGATTGTTGTATGCAGTTTGGACGAGATGTGTCCCTCTTGTCGCGATTTGATACGACCGATGGGCGTTCTTCTTCCTTTGAAACGGGTCTTTGGTGCCGACGTCTTCACGTCATTGTTGAACCTTCTCTTCTTAAAATATCCATTCTTATTATCTTGGCCATGATTACCACTTAAATGGTTACCATTCTTGGCATGATAATATCCCCCACGATGGTTATCATTATTAGATGGCCGTTAATTGCCAGGTATGATTATTATCGTGTTGTTGGTCGTTGCCTTTTGGTTGTCTTTGACTCATTATCGCGCTCCAATAATCGAGCCCTATTCACAACATCCGAATATAAACAAAGTTTGTGAGAAATGAGGTATTGGCGTATATCGGGTTTGAACTGGCAAAAACATTCGCGTCATTCGCTCCTCATTATCGACCAAATGGGATGCAAACGGGATAACTCCACAAACTTAGCCTCGTACTACGATGACGGTCATATTGTTTTGCTCGACTTGATGAATTCTACCTCCTTCATGTGACGAATACTCTCGGGAAAGTACTTGTCGTTGAATAATTCTTGGAACTTCTCCCAAGACATCTTGAGTCGCGTCAGTCGAGTGCGCTTTTTCTGATTCCCACCAATGATCTCCTTCTTCACGCGCAACATAAAGGTGGCGAATGGAACCTTTACTCCTCCTCGAGCATTCCAAGACATCAAATATCTTGGTAATCTGCTTTATCCATGTCTCCGCCTTAAGTGGTTACGCTTTCCCAAAAAACGGTGGTCGGCTCCTTAAATTGCTTAGCGGTGACCAACCGGTAGGTTGCCATTGTTTCCTCCCCTGCATTATGAATGAGAGCCGCCTTCGCTTGATGTTGCATGAATTCTAAAAAGCTCTTAAGCGCACTCGTCGTTAAATCGATTGATCGGTGTTGTTGTTTACGGGAGGATTATCGCCATCCTGTTGCACATTGTCTCCGATTATTGATCCGTGGAGACTCAAGCGGTCTCTGTGCTCCATCGATAATCTCAACATTCTCGGATGCCATTTTCAAACACTTGTCACAAAACAAGGGTTAATTAACATATCACATATTATCCTATAATTTGACCGACCAATTAAATACCAAATAAACTTAGGTAGGTCATACTAGCGAAGGAATTCGTCTCTCTCCCTCCTAGTTCTTATCTCACATCTTGCTGAGGATCATATCTCTAAGCTTTGATACCAACCGTGGCGCCCCAAAATTAGGTATACGTCACCCATCTTGGGTTAAATCACTTACTTACATGGCATGTAATTCAAATACAAACTAATAA
The DNA here is from genome assembly GCA_020205605.1 of Panax ginseng. Lineage (NCBI taxonomy): Eukaryota > Viridiplantae > Streptophyta > Magnoliopsida > Apiales > Araliaceae > Panax > Panax ginseng. The sequence continues at coordinate 105,225,123 of CM035142.1, read as the reverse complement.
TACGATGAGTCGTGTAAAATACGACAAAACATATCTTGTGAGTTTAAATACAAATATTGTCTTCTAGACAATATCCACTCTTAGAATAAATCTTCATTACATTTATTGTCACACTATTTAACAGAATAGTGAGGACTACTAACTAATACTATCATCCGGACCATCACTCCATTCCCCGACTCGTCTCAGCTACGTTCTCATTTCACAAGAGAAACAAAAAAAAAAGGGTGAGCTCAACTAGCCCAAAGAAGAAATATTATGACTAAGATAATGCAAAATAAATTATCATTAGCCTCCAATAATGTTAAACTGATAAAATACAATAGACATCAAGTTTAACTGCAGCGGAACAAACAATCCATTAAAATAGTCAAGTAGAAAATAAAATCTACTATCTTTTATGATTAAAAAGGTTTTTCATCACTTTTATCATTTGAGACTTGGCTCAATAAATAATCCACATCATTAAATCATCCCCCCGCACTACGTGCCAAGGATATTATTTCAGATTATCACGACCACGAATTATCCATGCACTACGGGCCAAAGATAATCGTGTTTTCATCAACGGTCCTGATCATGCCATAAAATAATTCATCTTTGCACCCTTGGCCGAAGAGAATCCATAGTCATAATCATACCAAAAACTGTCCATCAATGCACTACGGGCCAATGAGGACTTTTAATTTTCACATCATTTGTAACATTACGGTCATGATTATACCGAATAATTCCTGATCATAATCATACCAAGTCCATCTATGCACTACAGGCCACAGATGACTTTCAATAAATATAAACATAAAGATGATGACAATGATATAAGAATTCAATTAAACAAGTTCAAGAATTAATTTGTCTAGGAACCAATAACGTCCAAATTGTCAACATGATGCTGCTTTGTAGAGTAAAATTCAAGAATGCTCAGAAGAATATTTTCATGAAAAGATACTGGATGAAGCGCAAATATCAAGGATATTCCACTAATTTCATGGAGTATAGAAGTCAAAATTTTAATCAATCGAGTATAATATCGAATGGAATAACAAAAGAAATCACCACGCATGCTTCTTCAGATAGACAAGGTTATTCCAGCGAGAATAATAATAACGGAACGAAGTCGTAAAATTCACAGCGACAGGATGTTCCAAATGAGAATAATAAATACGGAATAATAAATGATGGAACCAGTCCCAGTATATAGATGACATAATATTATTCGAGAATAATAATAAAAGCGGAATAATAAAAATGGAACCAGTCAGGCAGTATAACACGAGATAGGATATTAAACGAGAATAATAAAAGCAGAATAATAGAAGAATGTCACCAAGTATAGGGTAGTTGCAGCGATATCTGAGTTATTCCAATGAACAATAAAGAAATGGAATAATGAAGTTCTCTTCTTGAATACAAAAGAATAATATCCCTCTAGTAAAATAATACTTGATATAAGAGTAGTGAAGTAAGCAGAAAACTTTTCTTCTCTCTCTATAGTCTCTCTCTATAGTTTCTCATCTAGAGTTCAAATTGAATTCGTAAGAAAATAATGAAGGAATGAGCTTCTATTTATAGGAAAATGGAATGCATAGTAACTAATTCATGAACGGTCAGATTGATTTACTTTAATCTGACGGTCCATATTTAAAGAAAAATCTTTTAAATAAAATATAATATATTCTATTTATATAAAAAGATTTTTTTACTATGCAAACACTATCTTGAGCACTATGCAAAACACTATATATAATAAAATATAATATATTCTATTTATAGAATAACTTTAATAAAGTATTCCGTTTTATATAAAAAGATTTTACTATGCAAAACAAGATGCATAATAGAATATAATATATTACATTTATAGAATAACTTTAATAAAGTATTACATTTTTATATAAAAGATGTTTCTATTTTATTACGTTAATAATAACTGAATAAAACAAAACTTCTAAATCAACAATAATTGAATCAAATAATGTGAGATCTTGTCAAAGAACTATTGTAGCAATAATTGAACAAAACCGAAAGTGACTTCTCACATAAATATCAATAATCAATCTGCAGGTCTTCTTATGCAACAACACGACATCGTTGTTTTTACTACCGAAAGTAGTTCAACAAGATCAAGCAGTAAAACTTCCGCCGTTATTTTTAATAAAATATTTTTGTCGTTTTTTTCAATCAATCCCAATAATTACATTTGTGGGGTCCACCAATTATCAGGCTTGTCGTCATTTAATATTTCTGTTTAAAGCGAATATTCCCGATCAATCGAATATAATATGACAACTTGCATACTTTGCAAAATTTATAAATATTACCCACAACTATAACATTATCTCAAATTCACACCATAATATAAAAAAATTATTTCGAGAAAATTAATTCTTTATTCATAAAATCTGGGGTTTCACAGAGAGTGTCATGCCTCTCGTGCCAAGACGACATGTCTGTGGTACCCCCACAGGTGGTTATAGCTCAGGTATACCTTACGATATATTCTAACAAAAATATCATGTCACAACACATGCGACAAAATACCAACAAAAGAGTTCTATATGTACATGTTGAACCAAATCAAATTATAATCACAAGATTTCAAAAAAGAAGGTAGCAACATGTACCGCTCTACAATTATCGAAATAAATAGTACTAAACATGATAACCTAATTCAAAGAGTACAAATACGAGTCATATGTATCAACTCTAAAATGAAACTAATATATTTATTTCACAGGAAACAATTATGTGAAATCATAACAGAATTCAAAATACGGAAACAAACGAACAAATTAAAAATAAAAGAGTATCGCTGAAAGAGTACGAAATCCGTACTTGATACTTCCAAACCATTTGTAGCACACTCCACAAAATTTTACCCTCACATGCCAACGATATCAAATGCGAAACTTCATTCACAACCTAAACATATTCACCTCAATTTAAAATAATCCAAACTAATAATCCCCAAAATAATTCATAATCTATTTAATATGCCTTTAATCAATTATTAATACTCCAAAATTTATATTCCAAATATAACTCTTTAAATTCCCTTCGTTCAATTTAAATAATTTAATAAGATTTTATTACCATCCAATCGTTAATATCATAATACTATTAAAATTATTATTAAAACTTTTATAATTATGTTGGCAAGATTAATTAATTCAATTTAATATACATAACTTCAATTTGATTTACCAATTTCGATTTATAAATTTCATGGCCAAATACGTATTAATATATAATATGCCAAAAGATTATTAAAATATAATATAATATATATATCTAAATATATATATATATATATAATAAATTCTACACTTGCAGCAGCTTATCTTCCGCATCATGTTATTAATTTTTTTTTTTTCAAAATTCTTAAAAGATATAAATATATATATAAAAATAATATATTGCATACAGGCTACTGCCTAAACATGATAACCTTCAAATTCTGTCTCTCTATATATATAATAAACATCACAGTACTCCATCTCAATAACATCATGCAACGAAATTAATATATACATATATATATAATAAACCAAACAACACAGCAGGACTCCATCTTATTATTAACGAATTTAATATATAAATATATTATTACCCAATCAACAATCAACAGGACTTTATGATGAAAATTATGCACCTAGATTTCAATAGATCAACACAAGAATTTATAGTACACAACACAAACAAAAATTTTTACCTATTTGGTTCCTGTTTGTCGTTCTCTCTTTTCTTTGTAATGCGGCTGGCCTCTTCTTTTTCTTTTCTCAGTCAGTTATCAGAGATACGTGAGATAGACTAGGGTTTTACTTATCATTTATTAATTAATATATTTTATTAACTCTCCAAATTTTAATAGGATTTTAAAATTACCTAATTATAAATTTGACCCACTTAATTTAAAGCCCAATTTTCTAATTTAATTTACCCAACACTTATTAATACATTAGCCCACAAAAATTAAATGACTATTTTGACCCAAATAAATGATAAAGTCCAATTAATATGTTTAAAAACAAAATAATTTTTATTATTTAATATTTATTTATTTATTAATTTTTACCGGGTATTACAACTAAACTGTTATTTATAGACAATACTAGATAAGACATTTGTCGATGAGTACTATTACAAATATCCTATAAAAGATAGCGTACTACAAGTCTCACCAAATACAACAAAATTAACTTCTAAAAACTACAAATTTATAACTAAAAAATATTTATAATCACACGTCTTCATCCTTGATGGTAAATAAAGTAACTTCTAAAAAGTATTACCTACAAGATCAACATGCATACATAATCATAAGTCAACATCCTTGTTACCATCCTAAATCTTCATCATGCCCATCCTCGACATCAACATCCTACAAGTAGCAGTACATGGACATGCATCCTACAGGTAGCAGTACATGGAATGCATGTCAAATATATGAAATGAATGCATGCATTCTAAACATAAGACCAAGAAAACTGATTTCATACTAGTTGCTAGCATAGTATGAAATCAATGACTCTGATCTAATATAGTCGCTTCTCCTTCCTACCTAACAATACCGTTCATTGTTTCGTATTATGATAAAGAAATCAAACTGCACATTGTTTGCAATCAAGCTATTTAAGGTATCTGACATCTATAGTCTTAATTATGAATAAATGAAGGCTTTGCTTGTTCAACCATTAACTTGTACAAGAACTAGAAAATATTATCAAAAACATTACTGCTCGTCAATCTTTGGAATCATAAGATCTTGACTAAAATGATAGGGATACATGATTTTGGCTTTCCACAGATAGCTTACACTGTGAGGACAACATCCATGATTTACAACAACAATTTAAAAATAAAACTTTCTTCCTACATGTACTACACAGACATGATCCAAATCAAATACTACACAGACATGATCCATATACTGATATACTAAAAAAGCCTTTTCTAGCTTCAATTTGTTGGCATGCATCTAATTAATCATAAGATCTAATACCTAATGTAATAGATAGCTGGTTCTAACAATACGTGATAGACAGTTTATACATTGTAGTAGACAATATCATCGAAACATTACTTGAGTCGGTGCAAGACTACCAACAATAAATGACAGTCAGTTTATACATTGTAGTATACTAGACAATATCATCTCAACTGGATGTCTATCATTATCAGTAAGAACCAAAAACTTGTCAGCCAGGTAACTTAGGTAACTGATGTAGTCGAAACATTACTTCAATGTAAGACTACCCCACTCAACTAATAATGCCCACAACACCATAATTATGCTTTACACAATCAACAACTTGTGACATATTAATATGATAACTACATGATTTATATATATATATATATATATATATATATATATATATATATATATCCCTTTTCATCAATTCATCACAATGTTTTAGGGATACAATGTTTTAACTTTATCTTTCCTAATCAGACAACCTACAAAAATTAAATACTAAGGACCCAAATAAATAGCTAAAGGTCATAAAAATTTGTGTAGAAGTTGGGTTGGAGGATTAGAGATGAAGAAAAGGGAACAGGGAGCCAGTTGGTCGAGGGATTCATGGGCATGGATTGGACGAAAGATGAAGGAATTGAGAAATTTGCAGTAAGGGATAATTTGCAGTCACTCTTATTAATAGCATTCAACGAAATGAGAAACCGCCTAGACTTGCACTCAATTCTAGATTGTTGAAGAATGAAGACAATACTAGAATACTGGGCAAGAAAAAACACTTACATCGCTATTTGAAAGATTCAACGACTTTTCTCTCTTTCCTCATCCCTTCTTGAACTTCCTTGCACATAGCCTCTTCCAATTGTTTTTGTCTTGCATCCATCATAGCCAGACAAAACTAGAAACACTCTTCTTGCCCTTGTTCAGTGTCACAAAGGCTTCAACCAGACAAAACTACTAGTTCTAAACTAATGAGGCCTACTATCAACAGCTACATGCGGACACTAAGGACCAAGTAAAGAAGCCAGATTTCACTTGGCTTCTCCATCTTGACTGTCTTTGGTGGTAGATGTGCTTCCCTAGCCATTAGCGACATCTTGTTTGTTTCCTCCACGTACATGATCACTTAGGGCTTTGGTTTTAGGTGGTACAATTTATATGCTTTTATTATTGATTTTGTTGGATTACTTGATTGTCATGTAATAGAGGTTGGTCAGTTGATCGGGGGGCTATTGGCCGGAGGAAGTGCAACGCGCCTAAACGCACAGCTTTTCTTTCCCTACAGTTATTCCTCTCCCTACTGTTCGGAGGTGGTGTAAAGTTCGTACAATTACAGTTTCAGGATTTTACAGTTCGTACAATTCGGGTCGGAACCCCATTTCGGGACGGGTTTTCAGGTTCCCTCGGGACCAGCTTATATGATTAGGACAGAGACCTGATGTTTTGATCTCCTGCATTAAAGCTTTTGCACGGTGGTAATCAGTAAGTAGTGGGTGTAAAAGGAACACTTTTAGTAAAGTGTGCACGATCAAAATACATTAGTATAGCTTTTATGTGAATGGTCTTCACCTATATTTATCTTTTCTTGATAATCTTTTCTATAAAAATTCTTAGATGAACCTGCTTTCCAGATTTGGAATAAACGGAAGGACCTGTCGTACTGGCAAACCTCAACGCATGCATGATGAACAATGTTGCAACATTGTGTATTTGGTTTGCAACCAGCCAGAAACATCTCTTCAAATAATAGGATTGCCTGCTCAACAAGACCTGCACTGGCACATGCATTTATCAATGATGACCACGTAACTGTGTTGGGAGTAACACCAGCTGCAAGCATATCTTCTTTAATTTCCAGTGCCATTTGCCACATCTTTGCATCAGCAAAGACCTGTCATTTAATGCAAAATATAAAGATACCAGATAAGAATATTTTCATAGAATGGATGTATAATGTACAGGAGAAGTGTAAAAAGTATAAAAGAGCAGTAAGAATGTAAGATATTAGACACATAATGTCCATTTTAAGACTGAAGTATATTTACTATAGATAAATAATACCTTAATTATTGTGTTGTATGTGAAAACATCTAGTTTTAATACTCCTGTTGATTCCAAATGTTGTACCTCCCTATAAATTTCCTAAGCCAAATCAACTCTTGAAGCACAACAACAAGACTTCAAAATGATGTTGTAAGATGTCATATCAGCAACAACACCTAGATTCTGGACATATAATACAAAGCAGATAAAAGAAACTTTCTTGTTGATAAGAATACATTATTAAACTTCCACGTATGTTAAACTAGCTTTTAGCATAGAAGAAACATGAGATCATCTCCTACTACAATAGAGTACAAGCCTAAGATGTTTAGTATGTGCTCATTTGTGTGCCAGCTTAAGGGAAGCGCTATAATGAGTATGAGTTTTATATTCCTAACCAGTGTATTCCTCCAGACACTATTGATTAGTGAGACCATTGGACCAATACTGGACAAAATGTACCTTTTGTTGGAGAACACTTTTCACATCAATAGCAAAATTATCATTCAAATATTAATGAGAAGAAAAGATAATAAATTTATTATACAAATTCAAAAGGCAACACATTTTTAGGGGGATATATGCTAAATCAAGTAAATAAAGAATATGGTTCATCTTAAATTATTCAAAAGCATAAGGTATTAAAGAAAGAAAGACGACTGTGGGCGAGAAAGAGATATGATAGTCCCCACTCTCGAACAGAGGATCCAGTAGGATCTCGAGCATCATTTATGAATTATGAAAGAAAGATGAAACAAATAGAAACATAAAAACAACCAGCTTTAGAAGGAGCTGTACACCTAGTCTACTTGAGGAGCACATAGTGAAGTATGTATATTTAATCTCTGGCTTCTTTACTTGGTCCTTGGTGTCTGCATGTGGCTGCTGATAGTAGGCCTCATTAGTTTAGAACTAGTAATTTTGTCTGGTTGAAGCCTTTGTGACACTGAACAAGAACAAGAAGAGTATTGTTTCTAGTTGGTGATATATTTAAAGAGAAGGCAGGCGTCCTCTGTTTTAGTGCCGGAGTAATATATTACCAAGAGGGGTTGATGTTTGTTTCCCATTTCTAGTCTAGTTGTGTTGTTATTCAGAGGGGAAATGTTTAGACATTTTCAGGGTTTTTTTTTTGTCACGGTGTAGTAAACTACTAGAATGGATGTTGATTTTTTTTTTTGAAAAAATCCATCTCATATATATATATATATATATATATATATATATATATATATATATGTACAAATGTCTATGTTAAGCTAATAATCTTATATTTTTATTTCACAGTGCTTTGATGATTAAAAAATGAATAGTTATGTGGATCATCAACTAAAAACAATTTGACAAATTATTTTGTAAGTTATGTTTTGTAAGAGTCTTAAAGTACGGGCAACATCACTCATTTGTATTCGGATGGCAGAAACGGTGAGTGAAAAATCAGAAAAAGATGAAAAGAAGAATTAGAAAGACAAATGAAGTCCTCTATATGATAGAGAAAAATATGAATAGCAAACAAAGCTCTCCATTGATCATTAGACTCGATTATCTATTCTTTAATACTCCATAAAAGGTTAGAGTCGAACAGTTTGAGTAGAGCAATACAGGCACATATAGCATATTTAAGCAGCACATTGCACTACCAAACTAAAATTCATTGCAAATAATGATAATACTATAAATAGAAATTGCCAGCACTACACGTAATCTAGTTGCATCTGGTTGTTACCTCAAACAAACAAACAAAGAAATAATCAGAATAACAAATAACTTTAAATCAATATAACATATGCATGTACAATAAAATATTATAGTTATACACATAAAAATCAATTAATATATATGTATATACCAGAAGCATCAAAGTGTTCCATTGAATAAGATCGAATTTAAACTTGAAAGCTAGAAATTAGGGTTTTAATTTTTTTGATTGGGGATTTTTGGTATAACAAAAGTACTCCGAAATTGAGTCTGATATTTGGATCGGAAGAGTAACTGCTGATTTACCTCATGGTTGTATAGGAAATGTTAAAGCTATACATATAGATTACTCAAGTGAAAAAGAAGATTAGAAGAAGAAAATATGAAAGAATCGACTTGCACATAACTGATAACACATCAATCGTCTTTTGGGAAATTAGAAATTAGTGATTCTGAGTTTGAATCACTAAATTTTCATGTATCCAGCCTCTTTTGTGGGATGATTCAGTCTTCAGTTATCAAATCTCACCCCCTCGAGCCTATAAACTTTTAATTTCTCTGTAAACGAAGAGGCGACTAAAGTCAAGTCTGAAGAAATGAAAGGGTACGTATAGTTAACAACCAAATCCAAACGGCTAAACCTTTCCACTCAGTTGCCCATATCAAAGATTAAGGATTGAGTAAGTACGAAACCCTAACCGAAGGGGAAACTCATTTACCTTCCATGAATTTAATAAGTGGAGGCAAGAAGGGGAAACTCCTTTACCTTCCATGACATGCATATGTTTGAATTTCAGCTCCATTATATCGATGAACAAGTATATTACATAACTGGATGGAATAAGACATCAATGGCAATGTGAAGCAACTAAATCGGTTTACAATAAGTCAGAAAAATCTCTGGAACGAAGACTGTATTATACCTATCAGGGTTCACAAGAAATTATTTAAGTTGACTTGCATTGCTACCTTTGCTAGGTCTGACATTGAATGCTGCCTTCAAGTGCTGGCCAAATAATTGGCAGAGTAGCACAAGAGGGAACCTCTCTGAACAAAAAAGCATCTGTAAGAACTATATCAATTATGACCCCAAAAATGTAATAAGTATTTCCCACCAATCTTGAGAAGTGATGCTTGATCAGCACTCACCCGTTTCTAACACTTTCGTCATTATTTACAGGAACAATCTGATCATCAGGTTCATCCTCATCTTGCACAATTGTGTGTTTTATCCAATTCCCAAGTTGCGAAGCCATTCTTTAACCTTTAAAGACAATGTACTAATTAGATATAGAGGAAAATCTTTCATGACAACATGATGAAGGATCTGAAGTAGCAGTTGTACTGGCACAAGCTAACAGCACCATGATTCATCAAAGGGTAACATACAAAGTTAACGGCAAGAAACTGAAAGCACCTGCTCTGTCTTCTCAGTAATCTCCTCAATAAATGCACATCTCTTCAAAGTGAAATGTAAATCAAATACTTGTGAAGCTTTCTTTTTTAACAACCACTTGAACTGTGAAATAATTTGAAAACAAATGAAGCCAAACATAAATTTTCTATTAAAAACATTGAGATAAATAAATACAAACTGCAGTCTTGAAGCATCATTTAGTTAATGACTATATAACATATCCAGAGATTATAACAACAGTTCTATCCTAGTATTAAAAAAATAATAAGTAAAAAGTCAATTTGTGTTTCTAAAAAGTTGGCTGACTATTAAACTTACATAATTGCTCTCTTATCTCTAATCAAGTTGGGAAGATATTTCATAGTTCTATTAGTCACGTACTAACAATTTCACTGCTGCTCCTTTCCAAAAAAACGCTTAAAATTGAGAAGATACAGTTTAAAAATTAATTTCTACCCTCTACTTTTGTACCAGAGTAGCAAAATATAGAATTTTAACCCAAAAAAATGAAATGAAACATAAAAGTAAGAGTTATTTGAAGTATTTGTAGTACATAGTTTAACTACTAAGCCATAGCCAAAATGCAAATGCTAAGGAAGATACCATAGATTATTATAGCTATACTAATCCAGTATATAAAATAATTTTATGCTCAGCGTTATCTACATCATGTTTATTATATCATTTAATCAAAAGAATAAAATAGTAAATTATTCTTCCAAAAACCTACTGCTCTGAAAAACTAAAAGAACATTTATAAATGATATTTCCATTTGTGCAGGTAGGGGAAACTCCTTTACCTTCCAGGGCGTACGACTATTTCTCAAAATAATCTATATGAAGTTCACAAAGTATGGACATTAAATGACAACAAAATGAAGCATAACATTAATTAAGGTTTTGGGGGTTTGCACTAACAATTTCTGACTTGATTTTGGCTCCACTTTTATCAACAAATTCAGTAGCAGTTTCAATTATAGGGGCAAAGGGTTTGGTCTTTCCAAAAAGAAAGAAATAGAATTGACAAGAAACTATTCCAACAAAGTTGGGTGGTGTATCAAAATTAGACCCAACATTTGTAGAACAATATATGTGCAGGTACTAAAGAGTGAGTACCTCTACAAAACCACTGCACCAAAAAGCTGAAAACTTCTCGATCATGTGTAGCTAGTAGCATTTTACTTCTACTGAAAATAAATAAATAAACCTCTGTTAAACATATTAGCAGCAAACATTTTTGTAGCAGAGTAGCAAAATACAGAATTTTAACCAAAAATAAAATGAAATAAAATATAACAGTGGTTGATGATGAATCAAAATTAAATTAAAGAGTGAGTTTCTCCAAATAAGAATCAGAATATAAAGAAAGCTTAATAAGATATCATACCCATCATAGAGAGAATCTCAACTATAAACTAACACACGCCATAACAATGCATGAAGAAAACTATAGTTTCTTTACATACATTCTAAAACTGGGCATGAATCTGACGAAACAAGGAAAACTAGAGCTGATTGATTCCATCTCCCATTTGAATTTGATTAATCGATAGATTACACTTGTCGGATTGGATTGCCAAAGGAAGCAGACGAAACCGGTAAAACCGAACGAAACCTTAAAAAGTAGCTGAAACGCTCAGGAACCAAATAACCTGATGAAACCCGAAAACCCGGACCACAATCCGAATACAACCCGAATTGTACGAACCGTAAAAACCTCAAACAGTAACTGCACGAACTGTAATCCTCTTCCGCACAGCAGGGAAGGAGGAACCATACGGTGAGAGAAGCAGCGCGTACAGGCGCGTGCCACCTCCGATTCCACTGTCCTTCGTCCGACCGACTTCCCGGCGGGATCAGCCTCCTGGACAGCGTACGACTTGGGGAGATTTTGGTGTGTTATGTCCGTAATGGGAGTCTGTAGTCTTAACCTAGTTCTCAAGTGGAAGGAGAGGGCTTTACAGTCCAGCAGCTGTGGTGATTTCTTCAGTGCAAGTGGAGCAAGCCTAATTGGTCTGTATTATCCGTAGAGAATAGAACAGAGAGCTTCATAATTGGAGAAGAAGAAGAAAAAATACAAATGCGGGTAAGTGCATACATATAGTAACTAGTAAGTAATTCATCCCCATAATTATTATATTTTGAATTTTAAAGGATATAAATTCATTAAATTTTATTTGATACAAACATGAATATTATAAATTATCATGACAATATTACTACCATATTATATGTATATATTATTGTTATATATTGCTATTGCTAATTACACTGTCTTTAGTTCATAGTTAGATAAATTTACAATTTATATTACAAATTGAATTTAAAAATTCAAAAAAAAAGATATATTTCTATTTTTTGAATTTTTATTTACATTCCAACAATTTTATTTACTACTCCATTCCTTAAAAATTATTTCATTAATCTTGTTGACCATTTCTCTCATCCTTTAAAAATGGGAAAATAGAAAGAAGAATGAAGAAAATTTAGGAAAGAGATAAAAAGTTCATTGCTTCCCGACTAATTTTTTTTAAAGGCTATGAATATCATATTAAAATACCCAAAATATCTTGTAATGGTTCTTAAAAGGAAAGAAAGTAATTTGTTTCCCTTATAAATTTTAAATTCTTTTATTTTACTCTCTCTTAACTCACAAATTAATAGTCTGTCAGTCTTTTAAAAAAACTAATGTTATGGATTTATTTATAAGGTTGGATAGTTATTATTATCCACCAAATAGTCCCATATCGTGTGTCATGTCATGTCATGTAGTGTACAATTTTTGTATATAATTTATGTTCATAGTATTATTCTTTTAAAATTTGTTAGACGAATTAACTTGGAGGGTGCTTGTCTAAGTATTTTTTAAGCGAATTAAGTGTTTGTTAGACGATTCTATTTATTTATTACTTTATTGTGCATACTTATTATGCTATACACAATATACACTAAATGTTCAATTTTTAAACGAAATTTATCAAAAAAATCATTTTTTAAAATTTAACAATTTTATTTGATGTATTGTAATTATAAAAACTTTATTAAATCAACAACATAAAATTCTGATATTGCGTTGATGCATAGTCAATGTTCAACAGTTAACGGTTAAAGTTCTGCTGCCAATTTTTTTAAAAATATTATTTTTGTCGTTTTCTATATCCGACAGTTATTTCGTTTTGGTGTCGTACTTTACCGAAAGAATATTACCCGGCAAAAAGAAATAAATAATATTTTCTGACATACTGTTTATTATATCACCTTTAACTATAACATTTTATCAATTAAACACTTTACTGTTTAACAATAATAAAAAAAAACTTTTATTTCATAAAAGTGAGGGTATTACAACTATCCTACTACGTACATTAAGAGGTATGTATTATTTTTTTCAATTTATCAATTAATGTGGTATAATTTTTTTAAAAAAAAATAATTCATATAAATATTGCATGTCGTGTTGAGAACAATTTGTAAAACTTCGATATGAAGGAGTGCAAAAATCTACATTTGTAACCACTTTAACATTGCAGCTGCAATATCAACACTATGGTGCGATCCAATGAGGATACACATTTCTAAAATTAGTATTCGCACATATGTAGATGCGGATGCGGATGCGGATGTAGATACAAGGAATTTTTACATCACACAACACCACATACGTAAGACCCTAATTTTTATGAAATAAAAGTATAGAAGCAATATTGTTCTGATCAAAATTTCAATAAGAGAGTAAGTTTAGATTTAAGAATATAAAATATTATTCTTATATTATTTCATTTCATAGGAATATGAAATGAAATAATATAAGAACAATAGCACCACATATTTAGGAATATTTCACTGAAATATTGTTCTGAACTCTCTTATTGAAATTTTAATCTTTTCATGTCGGGGTACTATTCATTCGTGATATTATTTATTGGTCAATTGACCGATACAGTACTGACAGTCTGACACACAAAATGAGAGATTATCTTCCGCCTGCGTGTCGACACTGTATTAATTAATTAAATAAAATTAACTTCATATTAATCACTTCTCTTATGCAACACATAGTTTAAAAAAAATATTATACTTTTTCCTTTTACTTTCTTATTTCTAAATTATCTCTCCACTAATTAACGTGTAATTTTTTACTTGCACACACACAAGTAAGGACCAATATAGATAATAAAATAATGGATATTAAAAGATGGGCCCAAAACGAAAAAAATGGAAATGTTCAAAGATGAGACAAAATTAATATATACTATAAATCTTGACCAGAAAAAATAATAAATAAGTAAATAAATAAAAGAGGGAAGGAAAGAAAGAATTGAGATGAAATGATTAGATGAAACTGTGGTTGAATACCCTCCGAGGGATTCGATTACTATGAACATAATTTTATAATAAATTGGTATAGTATTAATATAAAAAGATATTACCTTCCGGTAACACTGCATTAATCAGACAAAAAATAACTTCATATCTCTTCCCCAAAGAGGTTCGCCGGTATTTTTCATATACCCGCTGTCGCTGTGTAGTAAACACGCAACCAACCCAACCATATCATAATACCAGGCAGGCAGGCTGGCATATATCATCCTCCACCCTTTTTATTTTTTTAATTTTTCCTTTTTTTTCTCTTAATTCCACGCCCATATCCATATTCCTCTTTCACATTAAAAAGCCAGCCAATTAAACAGCTGAGAAGAATTAAAATATCATCATCATCATCATCAATGAAAGAAGAGCAGCCATCACCGCCGTTCCACCACCACTTCCATCACAAAAGAATTATGGCTTTCACCCGCAAGAATTACACCAAGCACACTGCTTATATTCTCATCATCTTCTTCTCTTACGTCTTGGGCTATCTATCCGCTCCATCCTCTGCCCCACCCATCTCTTCAACCCCCACCCCACCCACCACCGCCCAAGAACCACCCGACCACTACCAGTTCTCCACTCGCTGCTCCGACCCGGTTCCTTCCCAACTCGTCCGCCAGACACTTCTTGATCGCGTCTTCAACGGCACCTCCCCATACGAAAACTTCCCCCCGCCCCACGTCACTCCCCTCCTCAGACAGAAGAGAATCAAAGGCTGGGGCTCCAACGGTGCCGTTTTCGAGAACCTCATCCGCCAAGTCCAGCCCAACACCATAATTGAGGTGGGTACCTTCTTGGGCGCGTCCGCTATTCACATGGCCGAGTTAACCCGTCAACTCGGCCTCAGGACTCAGATACTCTGCATCGACGATTTCCGTGGCTGGCCCGGGTTCCGAGACAAATTTAGGGACCTTAAGATGGTAAACGGCGACGTAATGTTGTTGTACCAGTACATGCAGAACGTGGTGTACGTGAACTCGACCGAGTCGGTTCTGTTCGTACCGTTCTCAAGCGGGTCAACTCTGCAGAGACTGTGCGAGTGGGGGGTGTTTGGTGACTTGATAGAAGTTGACGTTGGTCACGATTTTCACTCTGCCTGGTCAGATATAAACCGGGCTTACAAGATCTTGAGACCGGGTGGAGTGCTTTTTGGACACGATTATTTTACTTCTGCTGACAACAAAGGTGTTAGGAGAGCAGTCAATTTGTTTGCCCGAGTCAACCGTCTCCGAGTTCGACTCGATGGCCAACACTGGGTCATCCACTCGTCTTAACTCAGCTTTATACGCCACACATATAGATAGGAGAGAGCAGATCCTCTGTCCCCAAATTTCCTGTCCCTCTTGTGTCCCTTCACTTAAATTTTGACACATATCCTTGTATTTAATTTTAAAATTAATTAGTGTTAAGTAAGAGATTATGTGTCAAAATTTAAGTGGAGGAACACAAAGAGACAGAGAATTTAGGGACAGAAGATCTGCTCCCATAGATAGGATCACTTTTTTGCATCCATACCATACATACGAGCTTTCATTTTTACACATCTATCTTTAGCTAGTTTTCTCTTTTATCTTTGTATTTCACCGGTAAATACGATTGTATAGAATTATATTAGATAAATAAATATATTTATATACAAGTGAGTTGCTAAATAATCTTCTTATCCGTCCTTTCTTTTTATGATTATTACACTATTTTGTAAATAGTACGTGAATTGGGTTGGGTCCCAAAACAAACCCTAGCTATTTTTGATACTACTACTGTAATCTGGTTCACCAATCCAAACATAGTCAGTCCGAGTATAACACAGTGGGTAGTTTAATTAATGGTGCATGGGTTATCCCTAGCCCACTTATGCGGAAAAGGAGATTCAGGCATCATATCAGCTTTTCTCATCTTCATATCTACTTTTGTTGTCTTCACTTTTTGGCTACCCCGCTTAATCAATTGGACCGCGCGCCATTTAATTTCCGGTCCAACTAACCCCCTAGCTATTTTTGATACTACTACTAGTTTATTTTGGTTTCATGCAAAGCATTCAAAATTAAATGAATAATGTTAGTAGTATTTAATGTAGCTAACCGGACCAACTGTAAACTAAAAATCATGTAAGTGAGATGTTGATAGAATTCAGTTCAGTTCTCACTTTTAAATTATTTTGTACTACTCTTTAACTATTTCAATCGGGCTCTATATAGATCAAGAAATCGATCTGTAGGAATATGGATAAATTCAAAATATTGATCACAAAATTTATGATATATATTATGGTAAGGAGTTTTAGTTTAATATTGTGTTATGATTATAAATTTAAGAATATTATATCATTTTATACTAAAAAGTTAGTGGACTATTTTTGCAGAACAAAACAAAAAAAAAAAAAAAAGAATTGGACAAATAGAATTCGTTTTGTGAGGCAAAGGAAGTAGTGTAAAATAAGAAATTGGGCCTATCAATAACACTGTATATTAATTTCATTATTCAACCTTGAAAATATACTGACAAAGGCGGAAATGAAACGTGCATGGGAGCATTAATTTTAGTTGGCCAATGGCCCAAATATCCTACTTTAAGACAAGGATGTGTTGAGCAGAAGCAAAATAGTGATGGGATAGTGGCACAATCTATGTGTTCACAAGAAAAATGCTAACAGCCCAAAAGAAAGAACCCTACATTATGCTGGAGGAGGAGTATTAAGCAAGGCACCAATTCCCCAACAAATACGTACAGCTGAAGTAAAACTGTAAAAGCACAAAATAAAACCAACTGTATGTCCATGTCCTTTTATTGTTGCAAAATACTCACTCCCTCACTCACCAAAATATAGAGTATTTTCTTTTATATTTTGCATTTCATTTTGCTCTTGTATTTGTTAAGGAGGAAGTAGTTTCAGTTCTCAAGTAACGTCTGACTTGATACATATGATCAAAACTACTTACTTTTTCAATTAATTTTGAAATTGAATTTATTTTCTGGGGGGTGGTTAGCATGAAATTAATTAATTTTGACCAATACAACGTTGACACGCAGGTAGAATGTGTTATCTCTCTGCGTGTATTGGTTAATTGATCAACTTACTATGAAGTTAATGTCAAAAGATCTGTCACTTGAGTATTAAAAACATGGTAGTAGGCGTAGGTGTAGTTGTAGTACTAGAGGCTAGAAGGTAGTACTTTAATTTAATTAGCAAAACGAGAGCCTCCTTCATTCTAATGTCATAACAATAACCAACGACGTGCTGCATTTTCTTCTGTACGTAATCATACTGAAAAGACTAGCTAGTTTTAAAAGCAATTGGTCACGTTATTAAAGATATATAACTACTCCTACGTTATTAAATGGGACGGGACCAATTGCTTTTACATCCTTATCTCTTAATTTATATTCATCTCGTTTCTATTAATAATTTCATGGGCCGGCTGGCTGGCTGGATATGGACTGTGACCGGTGGTGAGAATGATGCATTTTGACATGTGACCCCGATGTAAGTATTCAATCTTCTGCTAATTGGTCAGTTCGTTCTTCCTTAATTAATTGTCCAATTTTTAACCCAATAACTGAGAGAGCTAGAGTCTTACCTTTTTTCTCTCTTGTGTTTTGATGTGAATATATATTATGATGATGCAGTAAATTGGTACATGCATGCATGCAATGGAGACCATATATATCATTGAGTTTGAGTACATACATATTATGTGCAGCAGCAATTGCACATGTTTAATTCATTTGTGATCCATCATTGTCTTTCGCTTGTAGTATGCCCCCACCCTCGTCCTTGAATTAAATGACTTGAGCAATGACGTCTTAGGAAAAATCTCAAAAACCAGTTTAATTATGAATATATATATATATATAGGGGTTCCATCCACAGCCATCCTTTTTTGGCATGTGAAATTTCGGTTAGAGCAAAAAAAAAAAAAAATTTCATAGGTCAAAAAAGGGGTTCTTTCCACGTGAACCTGGTCATTCTTGTGGATATATATAAATACACACACTGACCCTTCTTTAATTTCGTTTACAAGTTTTTTTTTTTTCTTTGTAGCTCAATCTAACCCAACCCAACCCAACTCAACCCAACCTAACTCATTGATTAGAAGTTTGATGAGTTAATATTAGTAGTTTCTCTTTAAGCTCCAGCGGTTTTCTGGTGGACGATTTTAGCTTCGCCCACAGCAAAGGATCGGTGGATGGGGACGACATGCATGACAAGGTGGACAATTGGCACCCTTTGATTTTATTATAAAAAATAAAAAAACTTTTTTCTTACCAGCACTATTAAGATATTTTTTTTTATAAAAAAGTCCCACTTCATACGTCTTTGCCAAATATGAACATGTGTATACATAAAATAACTAGTAATTAAAAACCGTATTAGTATTTTATCCTTTATAATTTATTAAATATCTTATTGTTTAGAATTCCACAATTCAACCTAACTCGTCATATATTTATCCACATGCAAATCATTTTTCCTCTTATCTAAAATTTAAGAATAACACAGATTTACAAATGGTAAAATTTTGCCCACCTTTATAAAAAAAAATATTTGGACTCCCCAAGACCAATTATACGTAATACGTGCCCTAATGGATGATCATCTTGAAGTTTATCATTTAAAATACATTGAACCCTTCGCTTTTCACCACCTTTTTAACCCTTTAACGCACTGTGGTTTCTTATTGTTTTTATTTTTCAAAAAAAAAAAGGAAAAAGAAAAAACAACCTTCAGTTAAAGGAAAAATGAAAGGGAATCTACCTAAGCTCTTCAGCCTATTTATCGTGAGATTGGGTTCAATCCTTGAGTGTGCGGTGGTGTGTCTCAAATAAAAATTAAAAAAATGCAAGTGAATAGTGACAGCATCCAATTCATGCATATCCATCCGATCTTAATTTGCCACATTGTTCAGGTCCATTAAAAATTATACTACGTAGTACCGGTGGGGTATATATAAGGCGTGGGGCAGAGATTACCTTGTCCAAGCATTCTATGTCCACTTAAGATGATGAGTAATATATATATATATATATATATATATATACGATTTTTTTCGTCGCTATAGTATAAAAAATCGGTTTTCTATACTATAGCGATGGATTTTCGCGCTGTATATAATTGGTTCGCTCTTTCCGATTTATTGGAGAAGCGGAATATATATATATAATTAATATTTTTATATTATTTTTTGATATTTTCACATGAAAATCATATATATATATATATATTATATAATAAAATATACATGCATGTTTTGGCTCGCGTGAGAAACATGCACGTTGAAACAATATAATATCCGTAGTAAATTATGTGACGAAAAATAAAAATTTATAAAATTTAAATAAATAAATAATATTAAAAAAGATAAAATACTAATATATCTAACGTTATAATTAGTGAAAAGGAGTAAAAAGGAAAAATAAGTGTGATCGACTACACTAAATTTATGGAGGGAGCCGAGGCTTTATATATATAATTAATGTGGTACGAAAATTGCACCCCACAAGACCGAAAGAGATAAAAAGTTGTCTGCAGTTTTATTTTGGTAGCAAACAAGTGCATTATATTAAAACAACATCAAATTAAAAGTAACAAACAGCCCATATACCAAAGGCTTTAACGGCATGGTTTACACAGCCGGGGAGTAGCCCTCCTCAGAAAATCATCAAACAAAAAAGGCCAAACAAAAAGTGGGATATGGAAACATAACAAAAGTAGGCTTTTGATGATCAGCAACTACTAACTTTGGCAAGAGCATTTTCAGGAGATTCTTGCAATTTTCAATCAAAAGCAATAAGCGACTGTTAGCAGAAGAAGAATCTAATAGACATTTAGCCACCCATGACGCATCGGTTTCTAAAATAATCTCTCCAAAATCAAGGGTCCAAGTCATGGTGCATGAGGCCATCAAAAACAGCTCAAAACGTTGTCGCCGAGGAATCCCCTATATATGAACTCTATCTATCTCTCTCTCTCTCTCTCTCTCTCTCTCTCTCTCTCTCTCTATATATATATATATATATATATATATATATATAAATAAAAGTAAAGACAATACGTACACATGCATATATAAATATACAAGTAAAGACAATACACATGCATAATTAGTCATAGTAACATGATTGAGAAATGGCAACATGCTCTGAGAATTTAACATCTGATCAATTTGTAGTGTTTTCATACCAATCATTCATCTTGAAGCAATATATTAAAAGAAGTTTTGATATATTGCTTAGTATATACTCTGCAAAATTACAGATACATTTGGATTTTTGAAGTCAAAAAATGACATATATATATATAAATTTTTGAATTTATTTAATTTATAGTTGATACAATTATTATTAGTGTATAGTAGTATATAAAAAATTATTAATTACATAATTTATTTTATTTTAAATTTTTATTAGTCCTACTAATTTTAAAATTTAATATGCTTGCGTCTTTTAATTTAAGGAGTGTAATTGTATCTCTAATTTTAAAATGAAGGGAGTATATTATATGCATATATAAAACAAAAACATGAGAAGTTGATATGTTAGGATTTTCTATTTCTCTCTCTTTCTCTCACTCGAATTTAGAACGAAAGAGAATGATGATGATTTGAAGCCGTATAAATCTTGTTACAACAATTAATAAACGCACATACAGTTGGTTAAACACTCCTCACTTGGTTTAGTCATTTCAAGCTAACAGTCATGTGCCATAAAGTTGGGGAGCTAGCAAGTGTATAAAATACCATTTAAATACTGAATAGATATATGGAGTAGTTACCCTAATAAGAACGTACAGCATGCAAATAATTGGGCGGTTGGACGTTACATGAGAAAATTACAAAAGAAGTAAATTAAATAAAACAGGACTTTAGTGGTTAGATTATGACTAGTGGTCTAGTGCTCTAAGAAGAGCAGCTTTAAGTGCATCCTCAGTCCTCAACCCATCAGAAACCCTAATCACAACATCTTGAACCATTAACTCGGCAACCCTGGACATGCTTGCATGGTGGAGCTGCAATTCCAGTTCACGTAAGGCTTCCATCAATTTGGCTCCCGGATAATTACAATTCTGGGATTGAACCCGGATCAAGGCGTCCGGACCCACCATCTTAACTTCAACTTCTAATACCGGATTATTTGAATTGGGAATATCATTAATACAAGTGGTAGTGCTGCTATTGTTGTCAATGGTAGTGTCACCAGCAGCTTCTACAACTACTATTCTTGCTTTCTTTGATTCTCTTTGAACTTGCGACTCCAATTCCTCCACTTTGGCTTTCAAGTTATTGATGTAGCTCACTGCGTCCGCTAGTAGAGACGCCTTGTCCATCCGTGACACGTTCGGGACAACCGACCGCAGCGCGTAAAACCGGTTGTTCAGCTTCTCACGCCGCTGCCTCTCCGCCTCCACGTGGTTCATCGCCATGTCCCTCCACGGCTTTCGTCCCCTCTTCTTGGGTGCTCTTTTTTCCACGCTAGCCTGGGCACCACCAGCAGTTACAAACTCATGAAACACCGAAACCGAATGCTCCGACTCCTCTTGTTTTGCGGCTTCTAGGTTTATGCTTTCCTCCTCTTGTGAGCCTGTACCCACCTTTACTCCAATATCTGCAAAAAAATTGCTTCCATCCAGAAACCCATTATTATTGATCACATTAATATTGTTATTGCTAGTGTTTGGCTCTTTCTCAGGGATGAAGCCAGAAACATCCGATCCAAACAATGTATTGGCCTGCTGCACCAAGCTCCAGTTCTGTTTTAAGGCAATATTTGACCCCATTTCAAGAACTCCATAACAAGTTGGAATACAAACAAAAGTTTGAATACCGTGGATCTGAGCTTCTCTAACTCTTTCACACTTGGCTAACTGGAGTTGATCAACCCCATCTAGCCAAACACATGTGCCGGAACTGAAAGCCTCGGAGTATTCCCCCCCCGGGAAAGTTCGGGCTAGAGATGTAACGTAAAACCATTCGGCATCTGTGACATCGCCGTCTTCATCGTCGGTGTCTATGGAGCATTCCGTGTCGGGGTTATCGTTCAAGAGAGCATGAAATAATCCTCGTATGGCTTTCTTTCGCTCTAATTTGGCGTTAGTCGGAGGATGTTTGGGAGGTGGGGTCTTAGTACCTTGGAAATGGCCGTCTCCCCAAGATAAGAGGAGGCGGCCATTATGGTCAGTTGATGTCTGCCAGAAAATGGCATAACACCAAGAATCGGCTGCAGGCTGGCTTCCAAGTATATGCTCAAGCCTCTGTTGAAGGGTTGTAGGTGGGTGGGATTCTTGAGACAGTGAGACGAGAGAAGAAGATGAAGATGAGGAGACAACCAAGTCATCCATGAGTATGAGTATGTACGTACGAATTGGTATTACAAGATAAGATGTGTAAGATTAATTGAGATATATAGAGCTCGCGGAAGTATGTGTGTGAACACCAAAACTTTATCTGGTGGACTTAGGCTTCCTGCAAAGTCATCTTAAATAGAGAGTTATGAAATTAAGTAGTTACTATACTACTGTCATATATGAATGAATTAAGTATACGAGAAATATAGAAATTAAAATAAATTATATATGTTCCCATACGTTGGGTTTATTCGTAACGGTAGCGGAATTGTACGATCCATCTCATATCCACAATAAATATGTTGGACCACCTTCTTATCTAAAAAATTAACTTATTAGGTTGAGACTCTACTATACTTATTAACCCATCTAGAATTTATTCAATGTAAAATTCATGTAAAATATTACTGTAAATTATATATAGGAGTAGTTAATCTAGGAAAAGTGTTGATTAGTAATATTATTATAAAACTCGATCAGTCCTACTCCTACATTGAAAATAGTGGTAGTTGTTTATTGCAACTTATTTGAAATTATTTATATTAATAAAAATCCTGTTCATTATAGATTGCCCATTAACTAAACAAATTTTTTTAAACTTCCAAGAAAACTTCAACCAAGAAAGACTTGTAGTAGTAGTAGTACTTTCCCCACTGAGATGGTAGGAAAACTTGCTTCAAAATTTCTCAACCTTGTCGAGAAGACTTTAAAAAAACGGGTTCCATATATATTAAAGAATGTCATTTTTTATATATTTACGTACGTAGTGGTCCATGTGGGGTCTTATCTGGGTGGGCTCACTTTAAATAAGTGCCTTATACAGATGAGATGGCAATTACATAAGAATAAGAATGGAAAACACAGTTGACAGAGACCTAGCACTGGCCGTCTATTAATTCCTATATTATAAAAAAAAAGCGAATGATCATTGTTGGGCCATAATATTTTAGACATATTGAGGTGGGTCTTGAAAGTATTAGAGCGGTTCATTGGCAAGCCCATTTGGTAGATATTATCTTTATTTTGGGGCCGATGAAGTATTGAATTGTGATAGTGAGCCGAATTACTAGATGAGTATGGTTCCACATGGACTTTGACCGGTGTAGATTGAGGATAGAATTTTGACTGTCATCTCTGCATTGTACTTAATGAGGATTGGACAGGACTTAGTCGGCTAAAAGCTATGGGCCTGAAAAGTCAGTTGCATACAGGGCAAACCGGACTTTGAAGATATAAAACAAGGATGACACACGGTGAAAGGTAACTAATTAATTATTGCTCTCAAGTCACTAGATATTTATTCCTCCATTGTTAACCTTGTGATCGCCTGTACTGACTCTCACGCCGGAGCTATCCCCCGACGGTCCAAGCCGTCAAACTTTTGGTGTTGACTGTGTTTATTGTGCAGGATCAGAACGTCTTACGTGATTGGGACTTGGCAGAAGATCTTGGCATTAACATTTGCACTGGAAAGAGGGCTGTGTTCTAGTGTTCTTGAAGTTTTCAATCATAAATTGTAGCTACTCTACGTCGGAATCCATGGTGAAGAAGAGTAGAACAGTTACTTCTAAAGGATAGCTGATGGCTATGACTTCGTCTACACAATGAGTATCATCGAGGATTGATTGGGTCCTTCAAAGAGTGCTTCACGCTGCATGCTGCTTCAAGCGGTTTTACGAGGGTTCTCGTCGAGAGCCCAAGGTGAAGTAGAAGAAGATTGATTTTTGCCGAGAAAAGACACGACCATGGTCGAAAAAGGGTAGAAGGCATACTGCTTAGAATCCTATACCGAAGTGGTCAGACTTGTAAAACCCCAATTTTTTGAATAAAGATGAATTTTTATAAACATTATTTTTGAATATTATGGAGTAAAATTGATATAATGTTATAGTTGTGGGTAATATTTATAAATTTTGTAAAATCTGTGTAAGTTGTTATTTAATATTCGATTGGTGGGGAATATTCGCATAACCAAGACAATCATTAGTTGACCCTACAATAGAATTATTATCGGATTGAGAAAATGACAAAAATACTTTTATGAAAATAACGGCGGAAGTTTTACTGATTAAGCTGTTGAAACACCGAATTGTTAAAAAATGCGAATCTGGCGTGGTTGCGTAGTAGACACGGTATTAATTATTGATCTTACATGATAAGTCACTCGGTTTTATTGGTATTATTAATGTAATAATCTGAGAAAATCTTTTATATAAAGCAGAATACTTTTATAAAATTATTCTATAAATAGAATATATTATATTCTATTATGCATAGTGTTGCATAGTATTTTGCATAGTAAAATCTTTTTATATAAAACATAATACTTTTATAAAGTTATTTGTTTTATTCGACAATAATTAGAATATATTATATTTTATTATGCATAGTGTTTTGCAGATAAGGCTCAGATAGTATTTGCATATTAAAATCTTTTATAAAGTTATTCGTTTTATTAGATTATAAATAGAATATATTATATTTTATTTAAAAGATTTTGCTTTAATTATGGACCATCGATTAAAGTAAATCAATCTGGATGTTCATGGATTAATTCTTATTATGCATTCTATTTTTCTATAAATGAAGCTCATTCCTTCATTATTTTCTTACTTAATTCATTGAACTCTCTAGTAGAGAAAACTATAGAGAGAGACTATAGAGATAGAAGAAAAGTATTCTCGCTACTTAACTACTTTTATATTGAGGCTTTTTTTACGGTAAGTGATATTATTCTTTTGTATTTGAGAAAAGAACTTACATTATTCCATTTCTTTATTATTCTATTGGAATAACTTTGTATCACGCTTGTGAACCCTATACGTGGTGACATTCTTCTATTATTACATCTTTATTATTCCATTGGAACATCCCATCTGTCTTTATCATGGGGACGATTAGATTTTATTATCTCGTCTTTATTATTAGTTGGAACATCCTCACATCATGCTTTTACTGGGACTGGTTAAAAGTCTTTATTATTTCATTCTTTATTATTCATTTGGAACATCCATCGATTGTGATTTTCACCGATTGGTTCCATTATTATTATTCATTGGAATAACTTCCGCCTTTATCAAATAATCGCATGCATGGTGATTTTGTTGTTATTCCATTCCTTATTATTCTCGGTTGGTTAAAATTTTGACTTCTATACTCCATGAAATTAGTGGAATATCCTTGATATTCAAGGCTTCATCCAAAGATTTTTCATGGAAATATTCTTCGAGAAATCTTAAATTTTACTCTACAAAGCGATATCGTGTTGACAATTTAGGCGTTATTAGTTCTGAATAACTTAATTCTTGAACTTGTTTTATTGAATTCTTATATCATTGTCATCATCCTCATGTTTATATTTTTTTGAAAGTCATCGTGTATTCAGTAAAGCATGGATGGACTTGTTATGATTATGACCAGGGATTATTCGGTGTAATCATGACCGTAATGTTACAAATGATGTGTAAAAAGTCCTCATTGACCCGTAGTGCATTGATGGACAGTTGTTGGCATTGTCATGACCATTGATGAATACACAAATATTCTTGGCCCGTAGTTCATGGAATTTGTGGTCGTGACCCTAATGAATATCCTTGGCCGTAGTGCAGGGATGATGTGAATTATTTATTAAGCTGAGTCTCAGCGATAAAAGTGATGAAAAACTTTTTAAATCATAAAAGATAGTAGATTATATTCTCTACTTGACTCTTTAATGGATTGTTTGATCCGCTGCAGTTAAACTTGATGTTGTTATATTTTATCAGTTTAACATTGTTGAAGGCTAACGATAATTTATTATGCATTATCTTAGTCATAATATTTCTTACTGGGCTAGTTGAGCTCACCTTTTCTTTCTTTCTCTCTTGTGAAATGAGAACATAGCGAGGGACTAGTCGTGGAAGCGGAGTGACGGTCCGAGAGGATAGCATTAGTAGTCCTCACTATATTCGTGAAATAGTGTGTTAATAATTGTAATGAGGACTCCTTTTGAGTTTGTATAATCTCTAGTAGACAATAATTGTATTCAAACTCACAGTTATATGTTTTGTCGTATTGTACAGACACGGTTGTATTAGTAAGTTGTATTTGAATTTTGTACCATGTATCGGCGACCCAAGATGGGTGATGTATACCTAATTTTGGGGCGTCACGGTTGGTATCAAAGCTTAGGATATGATCCCAGCTAAGATGTGAGACTAGAACTAGGAGGGAGGCGGGAATTCCTTCGTTAGTATGACCTACCTAAGTTTATTTGGAATTTGATTGGTCGATTCGAGTATAGTGATAATATGTTGCATGTCAATTAACCCTTGTTTTGTGGCAGTGTTTGAAAATGGCATCCGAGAATGTTGAGAATAGCAATGGAGCATAGGAGACCGTTGAGTCTCCATAGATCAATAATCAGGATAATGTGCAACAGGATGGCGATAATCCTCTTGTAAACAACAACACTGATCAATTGGCAAACGATGGTACGTTTAAGAGCTTTTTAGAATTCATGCAACATCAGGCGAAGACGGCTCCTTTTCATAATGCAGGAGGAAATAATGGCAACCCACGGTTGGTCACCGCTAAACAATTCAAGGATTTGGGACCACCGGAGTTTTTGGGAAAGCCGTAAGAACCTTTAAAAGCGGAAGCATGGATAAAGCGAGATCACCAAGATATTTGATGTCTTGGGATGCTGAGGAGCAAAAGGTTCGTTTGCCACCTTTATGTTGCGTGAAGAAGCGGATCTTTGGTGGGAATCAAAAGCGTGCCCATTGGCGCGACTCAAGATGTCTTGGGAGAAGTTCCAAGAGTCATTCAACGACAAATACTTTCCCGAGAGTATTCGTCACATGAAAGA
The DNA here is from genome assembly GCA_020205605.1 of Panax ginseng. Lineage (NCBI taxonomy): Eukaryota > Viridiplantae > Streptophyta > Magnoliopsida > Apiales > Araliaceae > Panax > Panax ginseng. The sequence goes on along the minus strand of CM035142.1, from coordinate 105,197,423 downwards.
GGTGGAGTTTATCAAGTTAGAACAAAACAATATGACCGTGTCGCAATACGAGGCTAAATTTGCAGAGTTATCCCGGTTTGCATCCCATTTGGTCGATAATGAGGAAGCGAATGACGCGAATGTTTTAAGAGGTTCAAAGCGGAGATACGTCAATATCTTATTTCTCATAAACTGTGTTTGTATTCAGATGTTGTTAATAGGGCTCTGTTATTGGAGCGGGATAATGAGTCAACCAAACCAAAAGAGAGCAGCCGGCAAAATGATAATACCGGTGATAATAGTCATCAAAGCGGTGACAGTAAGTATGGAGGGAATCAATATGTCAGAAATGGTAACCACTTCGGTGGTAATCATGGCCAAAATAATAAGAATGGACATTTCAAGAAGAGAAGGTTCAACAATGACGTAAAGACGTCGGCACTAGCACCCGTTTCAAAGGAAGAAGAACGATCACACCGGTCAGTATGTTTCAAATGCGACGGGGAGGGACACATCCGTCCAAATCAGACGCAAACAATCCAAAACGTGTTTTAATTGCGGAAGAGAAGGTCACCTAGCTCGATTTTATCGTATGGTGAAGTCAATTCAACCGGGATAGTGATGCCAAAGGATGTCCCTGGACAAGCCAAAGCCATTAGTTTAAGAGAGAGCATTTTTTTTTTCGTGACGAAGAACACGAATAAAATTATCACGGGTATGTTAGTCATAAACTCTTGCGAAGTCTATCCGTGTTAAATCTGGGTTCTATTTACTCTTTTATTTCACCTAGTTGTGTTCAATGTTTGAAGTTAACTCCGGAGAAGTTAGACTTTGATATATCTTTTTAAACTCAGTTGGGAGAAATCTTCGTTACTTCCACTATTTATCAATCTTGTTCAAATCAACACTTTCACGTTACCTGTCGATCTTATCTCTTTGAAAATACTTGCCTTTGATGTGATTTTTGGAAACGATTGGTTAACTACTCATCATGCTTTTCGTAAGGTTGTTAGCTTTCATACTCCTAACCAACCTGTTATGCGAATTCAAAGTAACCAAACCACTAAAGTCAATCATTGTAATATCAAGCCATAAATAAAGAGCCCCGAGTTGACTTTCTTGTGTGGAATGCACCGAAGCCAGACTTTCTGTAGGCACGTCGTGAATGACGATGACAAGTTGATAGGTATCAATGTGACGTGTTATCCAAGTCTTGAATGAAAGTCACAATTTTGAATGGTATTGTTATTGTTAATAAATTTCTTGACGTATTCTTGAATACTTCTTAGCCTACCCTAGAGCGTGAAATCGAATTTTGTATTGACCCCAATACAAAACCCATTTCTAAAACCCTCAAATATTTCTTCAACTAAAATGAACGTAATATGCGCCAAAGACGTTGGCTCGAGCTGTTGAAGATTACGATCGTACCATTCAATACCATCGTGGGAAAGCGAACGTGGTAGCTGACGCGTTGAGTAGAAGATCATAAAGGCGTTCTGAGTGCGATGTTGTTAACACAAAGACCCATTTCGTACGACTTACAAATGATGAAGATAGAGTTAAAGACTCTAGGAACCCACGTGAAGATAACGAATATACGAGTAGAATTAATCGACTTTAATCTGTAAAGTTAAAGCTGCTCAAGTTATAGATCCGGAGCTGATGTGTATGAGGAAGAAAGTGCAAGAAGGTGCGATGCTGGAAGCAAGAATCGATGAAGAAGGAATACTTCGAGTCAAATCCAGACTTTGTGTTCCTAACGACCCTGATTTAAAGTATAAAATCATGATGGAGGCGCACAACACAACGTTTGCAATCCATCCTGGGAGTACCAAAATGTATCATAATCTTCGACATACATTTTGGTGGGGCAATATGAAGAGAGAGATAGCGCTGTTTATCTCAAGGTGTCTAACGTGTCAACGAAGTCGGTAGAGCATCAAGTACCAAAAGGTCCATTGCAACCACTTAAAATTCCAGAATGGAAGTGGGAGCACATTACCATGGATTTCGTTACCGTTCTTCCTAAAGTTTCTCAAGGTATAGATGCGATTTGGGTCATTGTTGATAGATTGACCAAGTCTGCTCATTTCTTACCGATATGAGAAACTTATACACTTGAAAATCTTACTCGTATGTACATAAACGAGATTGTAAGACTGCATGGTATGCCAGTATCCATAGTTTCTGATCGAGACCCAAGATTCACTTCACGATTTTGGGTTAGTTTGCAGAAAGCTATGGGCACAGATTTACGATTTAGCTCGGCATATCATCCTCAGACGGATGGACAGTCGGAGAGGACTATTCAAACTGTTGAAGATCTATTAAGACTTTGTGTCCTTGATTTCAAGGGAAGTTGGGACAAGTTCTTACCATTGGTGGAGTTTTCCTACAACAACAGTTATCAAACAAGTATTGGCATGGCTCCATTCAAAGCGTTGTATGGAAGAAAGTGTCGTTCTCCAGTATGCTGGGATGAGGTGGGTGAAGCAACGTTGTTGGGACCGGAGTTGGTACGTATGACTACGTAAAAGATTCAAACGATCCCAAGAACGTATAAAAACCTCACAAGATCGACAAAAGATTATGTTGATCTTCATCGAAAGGATGTGGAATTCGATATAGGAGATCATGTGTTGTTACGTGTTGCTCCATGAAAAGGAGTTACGAGATTTGGAAAGAGAGGAAAGCTCAATCCTCGATTCATCGGCCCATTTTAATCCTTGATCGAGTAGGAACCGTGGCCTATAGACTCGCTTTCATCGCCAAGTGTGTCTCGTGTTCATAAGCGTTTTTTACATATCCATGTTACGTAAATATGTGGAAGACCCGAACCACATTATTGAGTTAGAACCGGACGAAATAGCGGAAGATTTGACGTATGAAGAGGTTCCTGTTCAAATCTTGGATAAGAAGGAACATATTCTACGCTCCAAGGTTATACCTCAAGTCAAAGTTTTGTGGAGAAACCACGATGTTGAGGAAATGACTTGGGAGTTAGAATCTGAAATGAAATCAAGGTATCCTTACCTCTTCAATATACCAGGTACGTACCCTAATTTCGAGGGCAAAATTTCATAAGAATGGGAGATTGTAAAACCCCAACTTTTTGAATGAAAATGAATTTTCTATAAACATTATTTTTGAATATTATGGAGTAAAATTGATATAATGTTATAGTTGTGGGTAATATTTATAAATTTTGTAAAGTACGCAAGTTGTTATATAATATTCGATTGGTCGGGGAATATTCGTTTTAATAGGGAATATTTGTACAATGGCACAATCATTGGTGGACCCCACAACGGAATTATTGTCGGATTGAGAAAACGACAAAAATAATTTATGAAAATAATGGCAGAAGTTTTACCGTTAACTGTTGAAACACCCGGTGTTAAAAAATACGATGTCTGGCGTGGTTGCGTAGTAGACACGGTATTAATTATTGATGCTTACGTGATAAGTCACTCGGTTTTATTGGTATTATTAATGTAATAATCTGAAATTATTTTTATAAAATGAATACTTTTATAAAGTTATTCTATAAATAGAATATATTATATTCTATTATGCATAGTATTGCATGATATAGTGTCTGCATAGTGTTTTGCATAGTAAAAATTTTTTATATAAAAGCAGAATACTTTTATAAAGTTATACATTTTATTAGACAATAATTAGAATATATTATATTTTATTATGCATAGTATTTTCATAGTAAAATCTTTTATAAAGTTATTCGTTTTATTAGATTATAAATAGAATATATTATATTTTATTTAAAAGATTTTGCTTTAATTATGGACCGTCAAATTAAAGTAAATCATCTGGATACATTTCATGGATTAGTTCTTATGCATTCCATTTTCCTATAAATAGAAGCTCATTCCTTCATTATTTTCTTACGAATTCTTTGAACTCAGAGAGAAACTATAGAGAGACTATAGAGATAGAAGAAAAGTATTACATTACTTAACTACTTTTATATTCAGTTTCTTTTACGGTAAGAGGATATTATTCTTTTGTATTTGAGAAGAGAACTTACATTATTCCATTTCTTTATTATTACATTGGAATAACTTTGATATCTGCTGAATACCCTATCGTGGTGACATTCTTCTATTATTACATCTTTATTATTCCGTTGGAACATCTTATACATGCTATCTGTGGGACTGGTTAAAATTTTATTATTCTGTCTTTATTATTCCGTTGGAACATCACATGCAGGTTTTACTTTCTGTGGGACTGGTTCCGTCTTTATTATTTCATTCTTTATTATTTTGTTGGAACATCCTATCGGTGTGATTTTCACCTGACCTAGTTCCATTATTATTATTCTGTTAGAATAACCTGCCTATGCGAAGTACCGCATGCATGGTGATTTCTGTTGTTATTCCATTCCTTATTATTCTCAGTTGGTTAAAATTTTGACTTCTATACTCCATGAAATTAGTGGAATATCCTTGATATTTGCGCTTCATCCAGTATTTTTCATGGAAATATTCTTCTGAGAAATCTTAAATTTTACTCTACAAAGCAGTATCATGTTGACAATTTGGATGTTATTAGTTCCTGAATAACTTAATTCTTGAACTTGTTTTATTAAATTCTTATATCATTGTCATCATCCTCATGTTTATATTTTTTTGAAAGTCATCTGTGGCCTGTAAAGCATGGATGGACTTGGTATTATTATGACCGAGGATTATTGATTGTAATCATGATAGTAATGTTACAAATGATGTGTAAAAAGTCCTCATTGGCCCGTAGTGCATTGATGGACAGTTGTTGGCATGATCATGACCATTGATGAATACACAAATATCCTTGGCCCGTAGTGCATGGAATTTGTGGTCGTGACCCAAATGAATATCCTTGGCCGTAGTGCAGGGGTGATTCGATGATGTGGATTATTTATTAAGTTGAGTCTCAGCGATAAAAGTGATGAAAAACTTTTTAAATCATAAAAGATAGTAGATTTTATTCTCTACTTGACTCTTTTAATGGATTGTTTGATCCACTGCAGTTAAACTTGATGTTGTTATATTTATCAGTTTAACACTGTTGAAGGCTAACGATAATTTATTCTGCATTATCTTAGTCATAATATTTCTTACTGGGCTAGTTGAGCTCACCCTTTCTTTTCTTTATTCTCTCTGTGAAATTAGAACATAGCAGGGACTAGTCGGGGAACGGAGTGATGGTCCAGAGGATAGCATTAGTAGTCCTCACTATTCTGTGAAATAGTGTGTTAATAATTGTAAGGAGGACTCCTTTTGAGTTTGTATAATCTCTAGTAGACAATAATTGTATTCAAACTCACAGTTATATTTTGTCGTAATGTACACGACAGTTGTATTAGTAAGTTGTATTTGAATTTTGCACCATGTATTTGACGACCCAAGATGGATGATGTATACCTAATTTTGAGGGCGTCACAAGACTGACAGACCGATCAAGTTAGAAAGAAGTCTACACTTTAAAGACATGTCTTGAGGCCGTCCTCGGGATCGAAGCAGACCCAACAGCCATTTTCCTGATTGATTGAAGAAGGGTATTCCACCCTATTGGTCTTCGGGATTATGGTCGAAGCAGAGTAAATGAAGACCCAACAGCCATTTTCCTGATTGATTGAAGAAGGGTATTCTGCCCTATTGGTCTTTGGGATTATGGTCGAAGCAGATTAGATGAAGACCTAATAGCCATTTTCCTGATTGATCGAAGAAGGGTATTCCACCCTATTGGTCTTCGGGATTATGGTCGAAGCAGAGTAGATGAAGACCCAACAGCCATTTTCCTGATTGACTGAAGAAGGGTATTCTGCCCTATTGGTCTTCGGGATTATGGTCGAAGTAGAGTAGATGAAGACCTAACTGCTATTTTCCTGATTGATCGAAGAAGGGTATTCCGCCATATTGGTCTTTGGGATTATGGTCGAAGCAGAGTAGATGAAAACCCAACAGCCATTTTCCTGATTGATCGAAGAAGGGTATTCCGCCCTATTGGTCTTGGGATTATGGTCGAAGCGAGTAGATGAAGACCCAACGACCATTTTTCCCGATTGAATGAAGAAGGGTATTAGCCTACTATTGGTCTTGGGATTATGGTGAAGCGAGTAGATGAAGATCCAACAAACCATTTTTCGACGCATTGAAGAAGGGTATTCCGCCTATTGGTCTTTGGGATTATGGTTGAAGCGAGTAGATGAAGACCCAATGACCATTTTTTCCGATTGATGAAGAAGGTATTCCGCCTATTGGTCTTGAATTATGGTGAAAGCAGACCCGAAGTCAAGACTCGAGAATCCACCGAGGCATACATACCGTGGATACTCGTCTTCAGAGATGCCCGTCTAAAGCTGCAGGTTCTAATGGAAAAGACAAGACTATTCAGAAGAGACTTTGAGAAGGTTTATGTCCAAATCGGCAGAAAGATATTTGTCAATCTTTGGTACGTGGAAAGGGCCGAAGAATGCTAAGACGTTCCAGTGGACTTCGGGCTGTGAAGACGCCTTCCACAGAATAAACGACCTATCTTTCTTCGGTGCCTTTGTTCGTGAAGCCCGCTCCTGCTGAGCTATATTATTTGTATCTGGCAGCTAGTTCATTGGTAGTGGGAGCAGTTTTGGTGCGAGAAGTTGGGGGTAAGCAGCACCCGGTTTGCTATGTAAGCCGTGTCCTTAGGGATGAAGAAATAAGATGACGATAGTTATGGAGAAGCTGAAGAGTCCGACAAAACCGTTGCAGTGCTTCGGCAGAATCAGAATTCGTGGGCGTTGTTTGCAGACGGGTATTCTACTTTGGACTCATCTCCAACTATTGAGGAATTTTGGGTGCCGTCCGAAGCTGCAAATGTTCTTCGGAGGGTTCATGTGGGTATTTATGTCAGCTAAATAGTTCAATCCCACATCTGCAACCAAAAGGCTATATTCGATTTTATCTCATATACATCTTGCTGTCTGGGGGGTAGTCATACTGGGTCCATTGCCTAGGGATCATGTTAACAGATGCCAGCTCATGGGGTCGAAGTTTGAAGTGTTCAGCAAGGAGTTCAGTAGCTCATCTATAGTCTGACAAGCACAACAAATGCCACCTCGGTGTTAGGAGGTTCGGGTGGACTCGCTGACCATTCGATGGTAGCCTTATTGGCAGGTGGTCCTTATGAGTTTGTCAGGCCCTTCGTGGTAGGCAAACATCATCGGTGTTAGGAGGTTCGGGTGGACTCGCTGACCATTCGATGGTAGCCTTATTGGCAGGTGGTCCTTATGAGTTTGTCAGGCCCTTCGTGGTAGGCAAACGTCATTGGTGTTATGAGGTTCGGGTGGACTCGCTGACCATTCGATGGTAGCCTTATTGGCAGGTGGTCCTTATGAGTTTGTCAGGCCCTTCGTGGTAGGCAAATTTCATCCTTTAGACTTTATCAGGCCCTTCGTGGTAGGCAAATGTCATCCTGTAGGTTTGTTAGGCCCTTCGTGGTAAACAAATTCCCTATGAAGCAGATCTACCTCTCACTTTGGTAACGAATAAGTATTGCATTACTTTATTACCTGATTTTTAAATGTTGAGTTCGGGTCACATTATTACTTGATCTTATCTGTTATATGACTTGCTTAGTTATTGACTAACAGTTTAAGATTATACATTTTTCACGTTGATTGATGATGAATTATTGACAAGAAATGGTCAAAGGTGTAATAAGGATAAGGATTTGTTAATCATTTCATTGATATCTAACTGTTACAAAGGAGAGATGTCTTTTCAGGAATCCTAAAAGCTTCGGATGATATATTTAAGCTTCCTTATTGTCTTCGCTATCCGAAGAGTCGAGGAGAGGCGGGTTTACTTTGGCCACTACAAGTTTGGCTTTGTATTTACTTTGGCAGACCTCGTACCCTTCAGAGTATATGTGGACAACTTCATTGTTCAGCTCGGTGGATTTCCTGTAATTTGCTTCAATCTCCTTGCGAAGCTGATCAGTTAATGGTGGGCCCAAATCCCTAAAAATCCGGAGTTCTCGAAGTTCCTCTTCAAGCTTTTGACGATGGGCCATTTGCTGCATCTTTAGCTTGGATATCTTTATTTTGCTTATGTGAGCCCGAGTTGGATTGGGCGGATCTTGATTTTCTTCGCCAAAATTTTGTTTTTCTTCATAAAATCGATATTTATATCAGTGATGACTTGATGAGTGGCCCGGGACGTCTTCAAATCTTCTTTGGTTTGGGCAAGGTCTTTTTGAAGGCACTCATTATCGTGAAGAGCAACTTTGAGACTACTTCTATCTTTCGCCAAAGCAGACTTAAGCAAGGTATTCTCTTCTTGACGACTTTTTCTTGACTTGACCTCTTGGTATTTAGGGCGGAGTCGTCCAGAGATGTTGATGTTTACTGCGGATGATCAGTGTTAGTCTATCAGTTCAAAATTAATGGGCCAAGATGTAAATGGATAAGTTAAGCTTACTCTAGCTTGGTACTTCATTCCCTCGTTGATCAGGTCCATGATAGAGCTGTTGCTAAACCGGTGGTTGTCAGTATTACGGATGAAGGAGTTGTAGAGCTCAAATGGGAAATTCTCTTCCGATTACGGCGAGAGGGGATTAGGGGTTTGGGCTTGAAGTCCAGGAGGTTGGTTGTCTTTTTGAACAAGTTTGGGTGATCGCTCCACTTGTTCTTGAGCTCTTCGTCGTAAAACAACGATTTCAACCGGGGTGGTTAGCGGAGGATCAGTTTCTGTTAGAGGTACTTGTGGTTCTTCGGAGGCCGGAGAATTTTCTTGGGTTTTTCTCTTTTTGGCGCGAAGGATTCGGTTCCGTTCGTTAGAGGGCATATCGAGGAGGCACTCGGTGTGAGTTTGCATGGGGGTGTGTTTGGGTTTTTGGCCAGCTTTCTTTCTTCGGCGAGGTTGGCTTGTCCCTTCAGTAGGAGTTGCTTCGGTGGCTTGAAGCTCTTTAGTTGGTACATCGGCAGAGGTTGGCGAAGATGTACCAAAAAGAAATCTATCTAGATCCCTTCGGTCGATTGACGTTGGTTTGATCAGAGACACTGCAACAGATAAGGAACAATTGTTTACGATAACTACTGATGGAAAGTGGGAGTTAAACAATAAAGTGGGTTTGAGACTTACAGTTATGGTCGTACAACCATGCTTGTTTACTCAGAAGTCCGAAGCTCCATTCCTTAATGTGAATCTTCTCTAGAAGGCTCGCCATTTCTCTTACTTGTTCCGTTAAAATATTTCCGAAGTTTGCAGAGATACGATCGGAAGTGGTCCAGTTAGGTATGGAGGAGACTTCGGGTCCTTTGATAAAAAACCACTCCTTATGCCATCCTTGGTTGCTCGAAGGAGTGTCCATTAGTGGTCGCTTCTCGAACCTGGCATTAGGTTTGGGAGATTGTTTGCTCAGCATCTTAAAGCCTCGTTCTCGAGATTTACCGGCTATGAACAGGGTGAAGAAGAAGTCGACAGCAGGTGGAATCCCTTGTTCGTGGCAGAAGGCGATAAATGTGAGGATGTGGATATAGGAGTTCGGCACTAACTGGGTGAATCCCACGCCTACGAACCCTAGTAGAATGATGACGAAGGCATGGAGAGGTAGGCGAATTCCCTTTTTGAGAAGGGTCCATAGACGCATGGGTCAAACCTTGGTGTTGATACATTCGTTCGTGGGGAGCTGGAGCCCTTACCATATGGGTGTCCGAAATCTGGTAGCGGGTCCGAAGGTTACCCAACTCAATCTCAGTGACGGTGGAAGGAGTGTTGGCATGGGGGAAGTATTCTTCACTCTTGAAGAATTCTGAAGGATTGAGAATAGTTTTTAGAGGTTGATTCTGACTGTGAGTATCAAAAGATTTGGGATTTGAACTCGGAGCCTCTTTTTTGCTAGTGCTCGGATTGGGAAGAACAGTGGTAATGGGGGTTATGCGAGGTGGGGAACTTTGATTAGTATTCTGAGAAGCCATTGTTAATTAGTTGCAGAGAGAAATTTGGAGAAGAAGAGGAGCAAGGAATATCCAAATTTCAAATTGAGTTGCTAAAACTGTCAGATTTGGGAGAAAGCAGCTTTTATACTAGAGTTTTCTTCAACTTTTCACGAGGTTCAAGGGCAGCTCATTTAATGCCAGCAGTGATTGTGAATTTGAAGAGGTAGCGTGCGGTTTTGGCCTTCATTGTTAACCGAAGTAGGCTTCTCTATTAGGCTTCCGGTTTCTATTTGAATTGTTGTTTGAGATTTACCTATTGGGCCTCGGTAAGTTGTATCTTGGGCCTTTGTTGATCTCATTATAATTCCTTTTATTATGGACCGATTCCACTTATACTCTTTCATTAAACCTCCTGTTTAATAAAAGACTGGGGGGGAAATGTTGGGCCATAATACTTTAGACATGTTGAGGTGGGTCTTGAAAGTATTAGACCGGTTCATTGGGCCAGCCCATTGGGTGGATATTATTTTTATTTTGGGGCCTATGAAGTATTCAATTTTGTGACGATTGGGCGAATTACTAGATGAGTATGGTTCCACTTGGGCTTTCAATTTGTAGATTGGGGATAGAACTTTGATTCGTCATCTCTGTATTGTACTTAATGAGGATTGGACAGGCTTAGTCAAATTAAAAATCATGGGTCTAGAAAAGTCGATTGCATCTGTGACAAAGCTGGACTTTGGAGATATAAAGCAAGGATGACACACGATGAAAGGTAACTAATTAATTATTGCTCTCAAGTCACTAGATATTTATTCCTCCATTGTTAACCTTGTGATCGCCTGTACTGACTCTCACGCCGGAGCTATCCCCCGACGGTCCAAGCCTTCAAGCTTTTGGTATTGACTGTGTTTATTGTGCAGGATCAGAACGTCTTACGTGATTGGGACGTGGCAGAAGATCTTGGCGTTAACAATCATTTTTTGTCCAAATTTGAGAGCTGAATTAGCTCCGTTAGTAGAGTATATTATAGAAGTTGAGTTTAAATATGGGTAATTAAGCTGATCACCAACACTTCACTCATCTTGTTAACATAACATACATGATCATTATTGTTGGGATGCGATTATTTGGGTCTAGCCATGATGCAACCCAGTCTATTTAATAGTACAGATCTGGTGATGGCCTATATGTATTTATTAAGATAGTGGGATAGCCCTTATTAAAATAGGATTGTATTTCCTTATTTGGAGGGATAAGGAATCCTTTTCCTAGTTGGATGCAGGTGGAGGTTACTTTTATATATACGGCTACAAGCTAGGGTTTAGAGGGGATCAGAAGGGCACAAGAGATACAACATAAATACACAACTTGTACTCCAAATATTATTATAGTGGATTACTCTCTCTCCGTGGTTTTTCCCCAATTGGGTTTCCACGTATTGTGTCATACTTTATATTTCTTTATTTATGTTTATGTGAGTTTATTTCGTGAGTTTGATTTCACAACAATTACTCCATCAACCGTTGGAGCTATTTTGGCCTGTCCTTTTGGGTGATTTCGTCAGGCGTACAAAATCAGGCGTTAACATTGGCGTCGTCTGTGGGAAATTTTTAATGTCATTCAAATCACCAATTCCTCAAGAAGTTAAATTGGAGACGCGATGGGTCAAGCAGGAGGTTTATTATCTATTCAGAATCCATCAAATTTTCTGATATTCAGAGAGTTTATCAGGATGTGCGGGACGGATTCCGGCCTTGGCCTTAGTAGCTTGGAATTTTCTTCGGCATCACAAATTGAGCAACTTTGGACTCCAAATTCGACACTAAAATCAGAATTAGAGTTCATATTTTAGCACAGTACTTCAACAGTCCGAGTTGTTCACTTATAACACTTCGGGCAACAGCAGCCCACTTCGGATAATTGCAGTTTGTTTCAGACTACATCTCATCAGCTTCATCATGCCTTCGATGTTGCCTTCGGGACGGACCATCGTCCTCCCGAACGGATCACTTCCTTCGGGACGGACCATCGTCCTCCCGAACGCAATACTTCCTTCGGGTCGGACCATCGTCCTCCCGAGCGGAATATTTCCTTCGGGGCGGACCATCATCCTCCCGAAGGGATTACTTTGGCAATTCCTCTTCGGGCTACACCGATTTTATCATATCTTTGGCTGTTTACTTTCGACAGATATAAAGTCTGATCGAAGCCTCCCACTGGGGTCGGGACGGCTATTTTGGCAGTATAAGGTTGGCTGGCGTAATAAGGTTGGATCCTCCGGGAAGGCTTAGTTCTCCCGAAAGGAAGCCTCCTGCAGGGGTCAGGACGGCTATTTTGGTAGTATAAGGTTGGATGGCGTAATAAGGTTGGATCCTTCGGGACGGACCAACGTCCTCCCGAACGGATAACTTCCTTCGAGACGGACCATCGTCCTCCCGAACGAATTAATTCCTTCGGGACGGACCAACGTCCTCCCGAATGGATAACTACATTTGGGACGAACCATCGTCCTCCCGAACGAATTACTTCCTTCGGACGGACCGGCGTCCTCTCGAACGGATAACTTCCTTCGGGACGGACCAACGTCTTCCTAAACGGTCGAAATAAACATTTATACAGTTCTTTGGAACGAATATGTTTAGTTCCTCCGAACGAGCTTTATAATTGGTGTTCGGTAGTGATAAGGTTGGTTCGGTTGTGATAAGGTTGGTTCTTTATATCTTCGGCAGTGATAAGGTTGGTTCGGTTGTGATAAGGTTGGTTCTCTATATATTCGGTTGTGATAAGGTTGGTTCTTTATATCTTCTGTAGTGATAAGGTTGGTGCAGTTGTGATAAGGTTGGTTCTTTAGTAGTAATATTATAAGGGAAATTTGTAAGACCCCAACTTTTATAAATAAAGATGAATTTTCTATAAATATTATTTTTAAATATTATGGAGTAAATTTGATATAATGTTATAGTTGTGGGTAATATTTATAAATTTTTCAAAGTAAGCAAGTTGTTATAAAATATTCGTTTGGTCGGGGAATATTAAGACGGCAAGATAATCATTAGTGGACCCCCCTAGCGGAATTATCGGATTGAAAAACGACAAAATAATTTATAAAAATAATGACGGAGGTGTTACCGTTTAAACTGTTGAACTACCCCGTAGTAAAAAAAGTACGATGTCTGGCGTGGTTGCGTAATACACACAGATTGATTATTGATGCTTACGTGAGAAGTCACTCACTATACTCAATTATTACTACAAGAATTGTTGCATCATATCTCTTATATTATTGATTCAATTATTGTCACAAGATTATCTCAGATAATATGTTATATTATTAAATCAATAATTGAGACGACAAGTTATAAATGATTAATAATTGTTGAAAGATTAAATATGTGTTGATTAAAAATAAAATGATTTGTGGTAATATTTATTCAATCCTTGATGTATATAAAGAGTCTATTATGAGACGTTTGTGGTAAGTTTGGTTATTTTATGGGGGGGGGGCATATGTCATCATCTAAGAGTCTCTTCTTCAATAGTAATTACCTTCGTCAATAGTAATTACCTTCGTCAATAGTAATTACCTTCATCAATAGTAATTAACTTTGTCAATAGTAACTACCTTTACCAGATGTCAAACCACTTGCCGTTTCACATTACAGGCGTCAAACCACTTTTCTTTTCACATCACCAGTATTCAAGCCATTTGCCTTTTCATATTTCAAGTGCTAAGCTAGAAATCTTCTATAAATAGAGGCCTAGTGCTTCATTATTTTTCACGAATTCATTCAAGCTATAGAGAGAGAAAGTATAGAGAGAATAAGAGAGAAAGAAGAAGAGTGATACGTTATTACACTCACCGCAAAGATTCAATCTACTAATGTAAAGGGTGTTATTCTTTCTTATTCATGAAGAGAACTGTTGTTATTCCATTGCTTATTATTTTGTTGGAATAACTTGTATCATGCAGTTTACCTATACTTGGTGACATTCTTCTATTATTTTGTTGGAACATCATGTATGTGTGTTTTTTTAACCGAACCTAGTTCCGCTTTTTATTATTATTCTGTTGGAACATCCTCGTCGTGTGTTTTACAGGACTGGTTTAAATCTTTATTATTATTCATTGAAACATCCCTGTCGCTTGCAAATTTTGCTCGACTGGTTCCATTATTATTATTCATTGGAATAACACATCTATAAGAAGTACCGCATGCATGGTGATTTGTTTTGTTATTCCATTCTTTATTATACTCGGTTGGTTAAAGTTTTGACTTCTATACTCCATGAAATTAGTAGAATATCCTTGATATTTTGCGCTTCATCCGATATCTTTTCATGGAAATATTCTTCCGATCATTCTTGAATTTTACTCTACAAAGCGATATCATGTTGACAATTTGGACATTATTAGTTCTCGGATAAATTAATTCTTGAACTTGTTTTATTGAATTCTTATATCATTGTCATCATCCTCATGTTTATATTATGTTGAAAGTCATCTGTGGCCTCTGTAGTGCATAGATGGACTTGGAATGATTATGATCGGGGATTATTCGGTGTAATCATGACCGTAATGTTACAAATGATGTGGTAAAAGTTATCATTGGCCCGCAGTGCATTGATGGAGAGTTGTTGGCATGATCATGACCATTAATAAATACACAAATGTCCTTGGCTGTAGTGCATGGATAATTTGTGATCGTGGTACTAAAGAATATCCTTGGCCGTAGTGCATGGGTGATTCGATGATGTGGATTATTTATTAAGCTGAGTCCCAGCGATAAAAGTCATGAAAAACCTTTTAAATCATAAAAGATAGTAGATTTTATTCTCTACTTGACTCTTTTAATGGATTGTTTGTTCCGCTACAGTTAAACTTGATGTTGTTATATTTTATCAGTTTAACACTGTTGAAGGCTAACGATAATTTATTCTGCATTATCTTAGTCATAATATTTCTTCTATCGGGCTAGTTGAGCTCACCCTTTCTTTCACTTGTTTCTCTCGTGAAATGAGAACATAGCGAGGACTAGTCGGGGAGCGGAGTGACGGTCAAAGGATAACATTAGTAGTCCTCACTATTATGTGAAATAGTGTGTTAATAATTATAATGAGGACTCCTTTTGAGTTTGTATAATCTCTAGTAGACAATAATTGTATTCAAACTCACAGTTATGTTTTGTCGTATTATACATATAGCAGTTGTATTAGTAAGTTGTATTTGAATTTTGTACCATGTATCTGACGACCCAAGATGGGTGATGTATACCTAATTTTGTGGGCGTCACAGTTGGTATCAAAGCTTAGGGATATGATCCCAGCTAAGATGTGAGAATAGTACTAGGAGGGAGAGACGGGAATTCTTCGCTTAGTATGACCTACCTAAGTTTATATGGTATTTAATTGGTCGGTCAGAATTTAGGGATAATATGTTATATGTCAATTAACCTTTGTTTTGTGGCAGTATTTGAAAATGACATCCGAGAATGTTGAGAATAGCAATGGAGCATAGGCGACCGTTGATTCACCACATATCAATAATTAAGATAATGTGCATCAGGAAGGCGACAATCCTCATGCAAACAACAACACTGACCAAATGATGAATGATCAAATGTTCAGGGGCTTTATGCAATTTATGCAACAAAGAAAGAGAGAGCGGCTCCATCCAAAATGCGGTGAAAACACTGAAACTCTCTCGGGATCACCGCTAAGCAGCTCAAGGAGCTGGGACCACAGGAGTTTAAGGGAGAGCCAAAACCACTTTTTAGAATTCATGCAACATCAGGCGAAGACGGCTCCTTTTCATAATGCAGGAGGAAACAATGGCAACCCACGGTTGGTCACCGCTAAGCAATTCAAGGAGCTGGGACCACCGGAGTTTTTGGGAAAGCCAGAACCACTTAAGGCGGAAGCATGGATAAAGCAGATCACCAAGATATTTGATGTCTTGGGATGCTTCGAGGAGCAAAAGGTTCCCTTTACCGCCTTTATGTTGCTTGTGGAGAAGCAGACATTGGTGGGAATCGGTAAAAGCGCGTACTCAACTCGCCAGTCTTGAAGATGTCTTGGGAGAAGTCCCAAGAGCATTCAACGACAAATACTTTCCCAAAAGTATTCGTCACATGAAGGAGGTGGAGTTTATCGAGTTGGAACAAAACAATATGACCGTGTCGTAATACGAGGCTAAATTTGCGGAGTTATCCCGGTTTGCTTCCCACTTGGTGGATAATGAAGAGAGAATGACACGAATGTTTTTAAGAGGTTTGAAGCCGGAGATACGTCAACATCTTATTTCTCATAAACTGTGTTTATATTCAGATGTTATAAATAGGGCTCAGTTAGTGAAGCGCGATAACGAGTCAACACAACTAAAAAAGAGCAGCCGGTAAAATTATAATACCAGCGAGAGCAGTCATCGAAGCGGTGACAACAAACGTGGAGGGAATCAACAGGCCAGAAATGGTAACCACTTCGGTGGTAATCAGGGCCAAAATAATAAGAATGGACATTTCAAGAAGAGAAGATTCAATAATGATGGAAAGACATCAGCACCAGCACCTGTCGTTATGGAAGGAGAACGACCACCTATCATATGTTTCAAATGCGGAGGAGAGGGGCACATCAGTCCAAATTGCGCGATGCCGTCCAAAGCATGTTATAATTGTGGAAGAGAAGGTCACTTAACCCGATTTTGTCGTTCATCGAAGACAAATTGACTAAGATGGAGGCACCAAAGGTCGTCGGAAAAGTCAAAACCCAGAAGCAAGAGGAAAGCGTTTGTTGTGACCTCAGAAAGCAAGAAACCCGAATGAGGTCATCGCGGGTAAGCTTATCATAAACTCTAACGAAATCTATACTTTATTTGATACCGGTTCTACCCATTCTTTTATTTCTCCTACTTGCGCTCACCGATTAAATTTAACTCCGGAGAAATTAGACTTTGACTTATCTATGGAAACTCCGTTGGGAGAAACCTTCATTACATCCACTGTTTATAAGTCTTGTTTGGTTCAAATTGGTACCCTCACATTACCTGTAGATCTTATTTCATTGAAAATACTTGCATTTGACGTGATTCTAGGGATTGATTGGTTAACTACTCATCATGCAAAAATTGATTATTTTCGTAAGGTTGTTAGCTTTCATATTCCTAATCAACCTATTATGCGAATTCAAGCGACCAAACCATTAAAATCAATCACGGTCATCTCAAGCCATAAAGCTATTTGTTTATTGAAAAACGGATGTCAAGCTTTCTTAGCTCATGTCACAGATTTAAACAAAAATACGTCAGTTTTGAACGATATTTCTATTGTTAATAAATTTCCTGACGTATTCCCCGAAGAACTTCCTGGCCTACCCCTGAGCGTGAAATTGAATTTTGTATCCACCTTGAACCCGGTACAAAATCCATTTCCAAAGCCCCATATCGAATGGCTCCTATTGAACTTCAGGAGTTAAAGACCCAATTCTGAGAATTGTTAGACATTGGCTTTATTCGTCCTAGTACTTCCTCCGGGGTGCTCTGTTCTATTCATGAAGAAGAAAGATGGGAGTATGCGACTTTTATATTGATTATCGGGAGTTGAATCATGTCACCATCAAAATAGGTATTCATTGCCACGTATTGATGACTGTTTGACCCGATTTGCAAGGAGCCAAATTCTTTTCAAAGATTGATCTTCGTTAGGATATCACCAATTGAAGATTAGAACCAGATGATATTCCAAAGATGGCTTTCAAAACTCGATGACGGAATTATGAATTCCTAGTCATGTCCTTTGGATTGACTAATGCTCCTGCTGCCTTCATGGATATGATGAACCGAGTATTCAAGGAATATTTGGATCACTTTGTGGTCGTCTTTATTGATGACATCCTTATTTATTCCAAAATCTGTGAAGATCATGAGCAAAACTTGAGGCTGACACTCCAAAAGCTTCGTGAATACAAGCTTTATGCCAAGTTGAAGAAATGCGAATTCTGGCTTGAGGAAGTAGCATTCCTTGGGCACGTAGTATCAAGTCATGGAATATCTGTTGACCCAGCAAAGATTGAAGTAATTCAAAGCTGGGAGCAACCTAAATCAGTGACCGAAGTACGTAGCTTTCTTGGTTTAGCTGGTTATTATCGGAGATTCGTGGAAGGATTTTCTCGAATCGCTACTCCATTTACTCAGCTGACTCTGAAAGATACAATGTTCGGTTGGAGCGAAGAATGTGAGAAGAGTTTTCAAGAACTCAAGAGGAGACTCATTTCGGCACCTGTTCTAACAATACCATCCGGCTCGGAGGATTTGTCATCTATGGTGATGCTTGAGACGCAAAGGGTTGGGATGTGTTCTAATGCAACATGGAAAAGTCATAGCTTTATGCCTCAAGACAACTCAAAGAATATGAGAGGAATTATCCTACTCATGATCTAGAGTTAGCATTTATTATCTTCGCACTAAAGATTTGGAGGCATTACTTGTATGGGGAGAAGGTGGAGATCTTTACGGATCATAAAAGCCTCAAATATTTCTTTACTCAAAAGGAAATCAACATGCGACAACGACGTTGGCTTGAAGCTGTTGAAAGATTATGATCATACCATCCAATACCATCACCGGAAAAGCGAGCGTGGTAGGTATTTATTGAGTAGAAGATCATATGCAAATACGAAGTGCGATATTGTCGCCTTTTGAATAAAATACTTGATGTTAAAGAATTATCTAAATATAATGCAAGTAGTCAAATTAAGATAATTAATTAACTTATGTGATTTTAAAGTAAAGCAAATACTAAAATCAACACTAAGATTTTTACGTGGTTCAACTATTACCTCTATGATAATAGCCTAGTCCACGTCCAATACCAACTAGTATTGGAGACTCACTTTATTTATTTCTTTATAAATAAATACAGATTACACAACAGATTCAAAAATTAATAAACAATTAATTTTCCTTGAGCTCTCTTGCTCCTTGTGCACCTATGCACCCTTCAAACACCTTTGATTCCTCGAACCTGTTTGTAACCTACTTTTCTAATCCACCAGGATTAAAACCTTTAGACTACACTTAGTCTAACAATAGAAAAATCAATACAATATAGAGGTCTATGATCAATGCAAGAATAATCAATTTAACAATTAAAGGCTCAACTATATGCAATGATCAAGTAGCACAAAATAAATAAGCAATTAATTTCTTACCAAATATCACCTCAAATAATACCAGAAATTAAACTGCTTAGCTCCTCAAGAATTGCACTCAGTAAAATAATTAGTTCAATAATAATAATAAGTGCAATAGTAAATTCGTGAGTAGTCGTGCTTCATGCTTTGAGAATACTGATTTTTATAGCCAACAATTTATTACCGTTAAGAAAAGATGAGTACAAAATAAATCAAACGGTAATATAATATGAGTCCACAAAATCTGAATTGTTTATAAACAATCTTTAACGATAAAGCTTGAAAAGTCCATAACGTTAAAACAACTTCCAGTTGGTTATATAATTTGGATAACTAAAAGTCCATAAAAGATAACTCCTAAAAACATCGGACTTTTTTTCTTACTGCACTTTAAAATACATGACGTGTATAAGTAAGAAACTAAAAAGTCAATTATCTTTCCAAAGAATCACCCATTAAGAGTCCAAGATAATGATAGTTTCTTGAAACTCTCACCAACATCTTATCATAATAAATGACTAGAACATGCATAGCAAAATATTAATTTACGCATGAAAAGTAATCATACCAAAAATAACCATACATGCAATAAAATCTAACTACCATTTAAAATCTCCACGTGTAGCCTTCTTTCAAATACATATATATCAACTTCCAAAAGATATAGCTTTTATGCACAAGATATTTAATATATATATTATTAAAGAAAAAAAAACCTTTTTCATAAGACTTTAAAAACATTTATCATTTTAATACAAATATAAGATATAATGCAATAATATGTCCTAGAGCCTTTTAAATGAAAAATCAATTACTATGCAATTGACCTTACATTGATTTTCCTAAAAAGAAAATCCTTCAAATTCTTGAATATCCAATCAAAGCTCTTTATCACCAAAATACCTGAAAAATCATAAAACAATTTAGTACTTTAAACATCTCATCATCAAAACATAAGACTAGAATATGACTAAGTCAACAATATGATTGTATTTCCTTATTTGGAGGGATAAGGAATCCGTTTCCTAGTTGGATGCAGGTGGAGGTTACGTCTATATATACGGCTACAAGCTAGGGTTTAGAGGGGATCAGAAGGGCACAAGAGATACAACACAAATACACAACTTGTACTCCCAATATTATTATAGTGGATTACTCTCTCTCCGTGGTTTTTTCCCAATTGGGTTTTCACGTAAATTCTTATGTTCATACTTTATATTTCTTTATTTATGTTTATGTGAATTTATTTCGTGAGTTTGATTTCACAACAATTACTCTATCAACCGTTGGCGCTATTTTGACCTGTTTTTTTGGGTGATTTCGTCAGGCGTTAACAATTATATATGCACCATATATATATATAATAATTTTTTAAGAATTGATAATTTCATATAAGTACTTTCACATGATTATTTTTCTTACATACATATATATACATTGAGTCTCACTTTCAAATGAGAAAAAACTATACATGTGAAGATATTAAAAATACACGTAGGAATTATTTTTTTTTTATTCAAGATCAAAGCAGCGCAAATCAAACGCAGCCTGGCCACATAAGCACAAGAATGTTGTGTGCGTTCGAGTGTATACAATATATATGTACGATGGCCCGCCAAATAAGCATAAGCGACTCATTCATCAATATCCATATCTATATAAGTAAGTACTCCATTATGTATGTATATGTAGATGTAGATATATATGGAGATATATTGTTTGTTATGTAGCTGATATATATGATAGAGATTTGGTTAGGGTAAAATTTTTACCGACTCCTTTCTTCTTACATTGGGTAAAAGAAAATGTTACTTTAACCATTATAATAAAAAATTATAAATGTAATTTTATCCTAACCATTGGACAGAGAGGGGAGGGAGAGAGCATCATGAACCCGATGATAATGGTCCATCTAACTGGATGAGGAGGACCTCATAGACAAACTTCAATTTCTTGAAGCAACATGTAAGTAATTAGTCAAGCCTCAATAAAAAGATTCTTCAAGATGCAGAAAAGGTTGAAGCTTAGAAAGAATTAAACCCAAAAAAAAAGGTGCACGTGTACGGAAAGCGAAAGAGGGTAATGGTGATGTAGTTGGAGCAGCAGTATCACGTGGGATGGGGTCTCATTTAATTCTAAGTTTTGGACATATATAATTCTGCCTCCATTTTTCCTTGCTAAGTTGCTATGCACACAAGACTTCGTTAATACCGATCGTTATGTTTTAGTTAATAAAAAATGAGATTTTTTAAAAATTTTATTAATTATTAATAATATATATTTTTATATATTAATAATGTTTCTAAGTTAATAATGGTTTTAATGATCCATCTTACCGGTACCTTTTTCGATACGATAACCAATCCGGATCTGAAAACGTTAATTTATAGTATGAATTACGAATGAGTGCTCTCAACGTTCTTGACTTCAAAAACAAAATATGACTTTTAATTTGATGCTCCTTGCCAAAATTATTCAATACATCAATAATAGTAGTACTATTATTTATCTCATGACATATCGCATGACATATACTATTACTATTTTTTAAAAAATAAATAAAAAATTAGCGCACATGTTATTAGTTAATAAGTATTTTAAAATGAAATCGGAGAAAAGTAATAATATTTTTGATTGTTTTCAAAATTGATATCTATGATATGACACCAATTATTATTTTATGGTTGCATTGTCAAGCAGAAGTAACACGTGAAGAATAATATCATGGCCAATAAGGAAAAATAAAAGTTAAAAATATATATATAAAGTGTTGATTAGAAAGATAATTATACGAAATTAATATTTTCATATGAAAATATAATATTTTTATTTACTATTAATTATTCATTATTCATGTGAGATAAATAATCTGAAATATCATATACATTATGTAAAAATATTAATTTTCTTAGTTAATTATAAGTCCAACTTTACGTCTACTCAGTCTGGAATGTTATGATTATTGGTAGTGAAATGAGTAAATCTAGTAAAAAAAAATTGATAATGGTTTTTAGTTATAGGAGTCGGAGACGAGAAAAAGTTGAAGCAAAACATTAAAGACAAAAATAGTTTAGCCTTTGGGTACTTATGGTTTTGGGTTGATTTTGTTAGTTTGCTCATTTTACTCGTGTTAATTTGACAAATGCAGTATGAACCGTTCCCACTACCACACATAATAAATTTTAATCTTCTAGAGTGTCGACTAATTGTTTATAGGACTAATGCAGCAATCCGAGAGTGAAGTTAATTTTGGTCAATTGTTCAATATAATGTCGATACACGAAAGTCGGAAGGTGATATTTTTTTTCTACGTGTCAACATTGTATTGATCAATTAACCAACTTACCATCCTGACATAAAACCTTTCATCATATCATTTATTCGAGTCTATCTACTAACAAAAAAAAAAAAAAAAAAACTTAAACCCTTAAATTTGTTATTATTATTAAAGATACGCTTTTGTTCCATATTTACGACTCGACTTAATAATGATTAAATTGTGATAGTAAACTTGAGACAATTTTTATACTCAATATTTTTTAAAAATGGCACTCTTCCTTTCAAAAATTTTTTTTAAAAAAAGGTGGAATGGATAGAGAGAGTATCAATTAAAACAATAATATTCTGGTCACAACCTCTTGATCTAAGGAAGAATAATATCTTAACTAAGAGAAAGTATGAATTAAGTGTTTTGCGTACTGGGTGTTATCAAGTAGAAGAAGAAGAAGTAGATGCCTTGTGAATTCTATAACTACATACATACCTTCTGCATTCTGCATTCTGCATTCTGGGATAGGTAATTCCTGGCACCTGATTACAGTTGGTCATGGCTGTGAACTAGAGAGGTTTTAAGTGGAAAAATCTATGTACCTCTGTTTCCATTTGCTACCCAATTGCTTCAGGAATTAATCAGTAGTGAGTCTGAGACCTGGTCTTTGTTTTGATTTCAAAAAGTATAATTAAAACTTTAAAAATCTATTAGCAACAAGGCATATATCTCTTGGATATTTATGCTATGTTCATTTAGCTTCAACTTCAGTTAGTACCTGAACACATACATACAGCAGAAACATCAATTCCTCACTAGTAACTAAAATATTAACTAAACAACACTACTAGCTTAGCTATATCTCTTTCCAATGTATTTCACAATCATCAAGGATCTCAAACAAAAAGTGGAAAAAAATACAGACCTAAAAACCTACATTTCCATCCAACTCCTGCCCAAGCTTCTCCACATTTCCATCCACTCTCTTAACTGGCTTGCTCAGTTGAAACACAGGGTGGCTACATAGCCTCCTCACTCCTTTTGTGAAGCTTAGCCTGTTTAGTATCCCTTCAGCTTCCCCATTGTCATACCCGCCTCTATAACCATTTTCTAAATTTCCTTTTCTGCACATAACAGGCGATTTCCTACCTGAAATAGAATAATAATCCTCTTCCGTATCATTCTTGCTTTTAAAGCTCCAGAATTTCTCCTCTGATTCAGATTCCAGTCTGTCTAAAGTGGCACTCTGCAAAAGGCTACCAGTCCCAGTCTCCTCATGGGCACAACTGTCCAACGATTTCTCATTATGTGATGAACTTGATACGTGGGGTTCACCCTTACTGCTAGGTGAATCCGCACATGATGAGAGCAACTGCACTGTTGTAGCTGATTCTTCTCTTTCTCGGAGGGTTTTCATTATCAGTGTTCTGAGCAAATTCATTACTTGAACTGCATGAATCAATGCTGTCAAAGGATCTGCCATCTGCATCATAGGGTAATAAAATCTGGTCATTAATAGCATACTTTATGTTGGATAAGTTTGTGATTTCATTGGTCATTATAAAAACTCTTTGTGTGTGTGTTGTGGGGGGTTCATAAAAGCTAGGGACAAAACCCAAAGTGTTGAAAACCCATATCCATGGGTATATAGAGACAGAAGCCATTTTAAAATGAGGGGATTAAATGAGCTACATTGCTATATCTTATTCTCCTTACTAACCTCTAGCCTACAATTAACAAAATAAATAACAAAATTCATATTGATCTCTGGTTATCCATTAGAAAATTAACTGTGATAAAAAAGTAAAAGCATGATCATATCAATTAGTGGCACGACAATAAAATTTAAGACTTTGGCTTGTTGAGTTTTGGGTTATTTGTAGCTACAATATAAAATTTAAGATTTGGACTATCAAAAACTTTAAAAGTGGTCTAACTAGAAATGTAGAATCCGACACTCTTAACAGATGTTGGCATACCTGAGTCATGTTGGGGGCAAAAACCATGGCAATATTGCGTGCATTCATCTTGTTTAGATGTTCATATTGCACAACATCAGCCATCAAATTGATCGCCCAGTCAAGGAGTGCAGCTTCAGTTGGAGGAAGTATTTCAATTAGTTGTGTGCACTCCTCTTCTGTGTTGCAATGCAACACCTGTTCTGCGGTCAGAGAATCAAGCACTCCAGAAGGAAGTTCTCTAAACCATGCCTGCATATTATCAGATCTTTTTGGCTTCATTAGAAGAAAAAGATGAAGATACCTGAGGAGCTTCTTACCCAATGGTAAAGCTCATTGATTGACAATTTATCTGGTGCCTTTAGAATAAAGCTCAACTTCATGGTCAGTTTTAAAGATATTTTGATTTCATCAATAGTGTTTCTGCAAGCCATTTAACTATAATAGACTTGGTATTTTAATGTTAGACAATTTTAACTTGCTGATATTGATCAACTTACTGAACAATGAAGTCAAAGCTTCTATACGGCCAAATGCAACAATGTAATCATGCAAATTTTTATTTCTTTTGATAAGTATATCATCATGCTGTTGTATAGTAATACTTTCTGTTACAACAAATTTCAATTTGAGCTATAGCTTTTCAAGTGTTCTACAATTAATTTGTTCTCATTTGTGACTCTTCTCTCAATAAATAAGACTAGCTCAAAACTTATTAACTCATTAAATGGAGTGTTCTTCCTTCCGGCCTTGCTTATCATCAATAATATTTGACATCACTAACATTTAATCCTATCAGTGCAAGTGATTGGATCCGGTGGCTGGTAAACCTTTTTGGTCATCGACTAGACGATTAATGAAAGATAACTTGCATCATTAACTCTTGCCACATTCTTGTACATGTTATTTGCTATAGGGACCCCTTGAGGAGGACAGGATCTCACTTTTATGCTAATGCATAATAGAAAGTGCCCATAGAACAACCTATTGAAGCAAAAACCCTAATCCCGAAATTTTCAATACTGACATATAATTCCTCACCATAAGTCACTCATATCTGCTAACCACTTTGTGATCTAGATCGACTCTTCCATGGTTACGATGCATATGCTTGCCAAAAAATTAACTTGCAGTAAAGTGCAACCAATGTAGGTAACTCACGTTTTCAACACAATCTTAGGGCAGTTCAAAACTATTGGGCCAAGGGTTTACACTGGGGACCTAGAGTTTCACATTTCCAAATTAGAATATTTATAGATCAGTAGCATGGGTAATTGGAGTAATTGAGTGACTTAAAAGTGTCGAATACCTTTATCAACCCTGCTAGACAATGAACATCGATTCCACGTGGCACCAGACCTTTGTTCAGCTGGTTCCGAACATATTCTTCTTTACTATTCTCAGCATTTATCCGGAATATTCCTTCTGCCTTCAAGCAAGACACGTGAAATGTATGTCAACAATCAGATTGACGCAACAATCAACAACTATAGAAGCTATAGTATAAAAATCACATACTTGAAGGCCTCCTCCTGAATACAAACGCTTTTGCATCATAAGGAGAATAGTTGGAACGCTATTCCCTCTTTGATCATAAGAACACTGCATTGAGTTGGCAGAAACTCCAAAAACGCTTGCACTGAACAATAAGAAATAAGAATTTGATAAATAAGAATAGATCAGTTATAGTTCAATGATCCAAAGTAAAGATGTAAACAAATGAACTAGATGATGCTTTCTACTTGATCAGTCAACGCCTTTATAAAATAGTTCCTCAAATACATAATGAAATATTAGCTTTCTTCAACATATTTCTTACAGAGCAAAATAAATAAATAAATAGGTGTAGTAAACTAAACCCCACCCTACCCGAAAACTAACATTTGGGAAAATAGTACTACAGAATATTTTCCATCTTCAGCTACCTAGCAAACAAGATCATACTGCCGAGCAAGGAACGTAATAATTTGAACAATTTTCACCTTTGCATATATTGCTTTGCAGATGATGTTGACCTAAGCTAAGCATCAATTCCTTTACATTGATTGAGATTCAAAGTTATGCTTTTTGTATCACACAAAACTTATATGTCTGAGGTTCTTCTCGAACAATTCGTTACTAACCAATAATAATTTAGTTGGCAAGCATGCCAGGTAGCAAGAACAACTTACCAGGGATGATATCATGAAGATCATTTGGGCCAACAAAAGCAAAAGAATAAATTTCACAGAAGCCCTATTGCATTGAATGGACAAAATAATTCAATAGAAGTGATTTATCGTTATAATGTTATATACACAAATTGGATACTAGAGTCGGATCAAACTGCATCAAACAGGATTTTTAGCACAGGAGAAGAATTCCATTCCTCAGCAAAATATATCATTGAAACTTGAAAGACTAGTTCTATGTCCTCCTTCGCTATTGTGTAACTTTTTCCTAGAAGTGTGCTATAAGGGAACTACTGTAAGTGAACTATTAAATGCATAAGGGAACTACTATAAGTGCTTGAAAATTTTCTACCCTTCTTGTCTATATTATTTACTGTTCTTGAAGCATTTGATAACATAACAATTCATTACTCAGTTAAGTCATGATGTAAGAGGACAACAATTCCTGCCCCATTAATATGAATTTAAAAAATCAAACGACCAATTTTACCCTCCTTACCCTCAAGGCCTCAACCCACCCCACCCAAAAACACAAACACACAAAAGAAAGAAAAAATATGTATTTTAAAAAAGAAATAAAGAGAAGGTGAAGTATTGGTGGCTCATAAGTTTTCTTGAAGGGAAGAAACATTACAAAAGGAAGGTGTGTTAAGACTTAAGAGTACTGACTAAGACTAATTTACATCAAAAAAGCATCCAACATATACATACATATATATATATTTCCGACTCTCTTTCTGCGTAGATTTATCTTCTAATGCAGTTTACCATTTAAAACCATGACCCTTCATGAAAGAATTATAGGGTGCCTACCAAGATAATAAACTTTGCTTTCCATATAGAAAAAAATCATTCAAAGGAAATAGCTGAAAATAGGAGAAGAATACTTCTGTTCTTCATTCATCCCACTTAAGCTCACTAATTCTGCCAATAGTGGCAAGCATTTAACTGAAACTCCATATTTACTCCTCTTCTTTCCTCTGGTTATGCCAGGGTGTCCCCAAGGACCACATCCCATCTTGACTAAGACCTCAGACTGCAAAGCATGAGGAGATAAACAAAACTGTGGCACGCGGTTCCCATACCTTAGCTTCAAGGTTCTAGCAAACCCACCTACCCGATCCATTCGTAAGTACCTGGCTTCAATAGAGCACAAAGCAATTAATCGACTGTAATAAGAGCAGACAACTCTTGAAGGCACAACAACCAAAAACATCTTTTTCCTTTTCCATCTGCTATTTAGCACTCAATTTTCAACCAATCAACTCCACCATATTTGTACAGCTACTTCCATGAATTTACTTCATTCAATATTATCTTCTTAGGCACTCGGACATTTTATCTCCAACAAGATTGAAAATTTCAGAATGAGTAATGCAGATCATAGATCCAACAAACCCCTAAGTCATAATTTTTGAATTGAAAAGCTGGTTGGAGAAAATTTCAATCAAACCCAAAAGCTCCAATATTTTCAAAGAGGCAAAAACAAAATTAGAAAAACTTGAACCCCCAAAGCTCAAAGCAAACACCCACAGTTAAAATCAAATCAAATCTCCAAAAAATTGTGAGACGAACACATACACTGAGTGAAGAAGAAAAGAAAATGAATAGAGTGAAAAAGATGAGACCTTGCGCTGGGAACTTTGCGGGGGACCTCGGGCTGGAGCTCAACCGGCAAGCCAAGAAAGCCATTGAAACGATCAAAAGTTACGTGAGAGACGTGGCGAGCATCGGTAGGATATCCAATGTCCATGGCAGAATAATCCTCTGTTTTCACACTGCACGTCACCAACAAAGATTTCCTCAACGCTGCCGCCAGAATTGCCAGTATTTGAGGGAATTGATGTTGACCCTGGTCTTGAATCTGATCATCATCGTCATGTCGATGACGATGTCCAGGACTTATAAACGGTGTTGTAATTGGGTTGTTTCGGAAAAAGTCATCGTCATCGTATTCTTCTTCTAGCTCATCTTCTTCTTCGTCGTCGTCGTTGGTAAGGTAAATGGATGGAGTGGGGGGTGAGGATTCGAAAACAGAGTTAATTGTGGTCCGGCCGAGGCCACAAGATTTGGATCGAAAGAGCCGAGTCATTGTTTAAGATGTTCAATTATGTTAGAATATAATATGAGGAAATGGGTGGGATTAATTAGTACACCTCCATTAATAAAGAAAAAGGAAGAGGGGCATGTCAGAGAAATGGATTTGGTGGGTTGTTTGAAATGGAGAAGATGAATACCGAGAGATGAATGTGGGGTGAGATTGATGACGATGATGATGGGGACTCCATAATTTGTTTTTTGTATTCTTGCTGGGCTGGGGAATGTCTGTATGAGATTCAGTGTTTGTATATATTTTTTAGAGAGACGGAGAAGTGAGGTCGGCTCGTGACAAAGAACGGAGACAGACAGATGAGAAAGAGTATTCGTAATTGGTGTGATTTAATTTGGAAGCATTCCCCTCTCTCTTTTGAGTTGTATTTTCATACAGAGTGGCCAACTACAAAGCAGTAGTATCTATAACTAACATTATACTTCTGGTCTTTCACATGCGAGTTTAAGCAACTCAAGCTTGATATGTTTACACAACTCAATACAGTCTTAATGATGATTTTAATAAGTATATAATTACTTTATCATCTTGTCGTCGTGTAATTACAAACTCACTAAAATTGGAAATAAGTCGTTACAAATGTAATTATTGAAACTCGATCCATTTAAATTTAAAGAAAAATTATTAAAGCTACCAAGATTCTCTCTATTTTCAAATGAAACGAAGAGTGTCCATTATTTGTACATTCTCCGTCATCATCTCACATTTCAATATATTTTAAATCTAAAAATTCTTCACGAAGAGAATCCTAATTCGGCTAATAAACCCACAACAAAAAGGAAGAGGCTCCACATACCCAATGTGATTTCACACAAAATTTTTGTCGGAAAATGATTTTCAAAAAATATTTTCACATAATATAATATCATCAAAATGTTTATATAAAATATTGAAAGATATATATGTTTATATACTCAAATGACAACGATTTAATTAAAAAAAGAATGACAATGACTTAATTAAAATAAATAAAAGAGAGAACATACTTTATCAATAACTCAACTGCAACATCCTTAAGACCGACTTATTTCGAATGTGTTGTAACCAAATATCAACATTTTATTAGAAAATACTTTCTCTCACAATCTCTATCATGAAAGTATAATATGAATATGCGATCAACCTAATTAGTCTTAAATTTGACTCTACAAAGCAGTATCTCTGAAATATATACAACAAATTGGAGAAAGATGAAAGTGTGCACTTACTGAAAGATAACTTGTCACAATTAGATGAAAACTTCAAGTTATAATGTAAAACAAATACCTTCATCATCGCCAATGAGTAATGACTACTTGGAGAAGAGTCGAGGACTTCCTTGTATGCATGATTCGACATATCAGTTACATCTATATAATACTCCAACTGGTTCCTCGGTAGCAAAAAAAATATGGGTCGTAGTTCCTGTTTGTGTCTCTTACTCGAATAATTAGGTTAATTACTGCGGATATTTTCTCACTGTTCCATCATAATAGATGACAACATCTCGAAGGAGAGCCATTAAGCTGTTGAACAAAATTCCGGGTTAAACAACCCTCTAGATGAACGAATGATCACTTATCTATTAGGAATGAATCATCACCTGATATGGGTCCACTCTATGAAATAGACAGCTTCTCACCACTCTGAATTCCTCAAGCGCTGATTCATTCCTAGTAGAGAAATCAAATAGATATGCGACCGTTATATGCGATTGTGTGCGGTCGCAGACTTACATTGATTTTTCCCGCCAACACACGCGCTAAAATTAAAGGCAGCAAATTCAAATTAACAATCATTTAGCGACCGCAACGTGGTCTCTAATATAAAATAGCGATTAATTTGGATACTCGTTGCTAATAGCGGTCATTAAGTCTATTATGAGCGACCGAATACTGCGGTCGTAGATTCTTTTGGACGCTGATAGACTTTTTTCTTGTAGTGAATTGATGTAACACAATGCAATCAACCAATTAATCCCATTGCAGATCATGGCTCACATGCATGTGCCGCCAACCACCGGCGGTTAAGGACCATATGAATCACAAGGGGTACATTACTAGCTCCTATCTTCCACCGTCCGTCTATATTCATACTTACTAATTACATACATAATATACATGTATACATATTTATTTATAAGCACACAATATCATGTGCTTTCTTCCAAACGTTTTGTACATACTATATATATATATATATATATATATATATATATATATATATATATATATATATAAATCATACCAACAATAAGATTCTCTGCATTAAAAGATTATCGTTTTAGAAAAAAAAATTGTTCCAAAATGTTTGTCGTTTACAACTTTTCGAGGAGAATAAATTATTTATTTTTTTATATTACCCCTACTTTCTCTCATTGTCTCAAAAAAATTTCTCCCTTGTATTAATAGTTTTCAACTCTCATAAAGGGGTAATGATGAAATTTCAAATAAATTTTACTTGGTAAATGATACTTTTTCAATCCATGTGTAAAAAAACTTAAACAACAATCTTTTAAGAACGAATGTAGTAATATATATTGTTGGAAGAAGGGACCCATTAATGACTCCTCAACCCCAACCCCAACCCCCTCTGTATCTAAGTACTGTATATATATATATATATATATATATTACAAATTACAAAGATTGACATGGACTTGTGTCTTATATAATTTGTGCCGGTGTATGGATTCTTAAGTTTGATACATCATTTGACTAGCACGTACAGTTGAACATGAAAGGGTACGAATGAATTAAGAATACTAAGCTTGCATTTCAAGCATTAATTACAAATGATGATATGATACTTATATTCATGCCGTCATGCATGCATTCCCATTCCGCTTCCACTTCATGCAAAAAGATTGAAAAAGCCAAAATAAGTACTGCTAATTAAATCTAGCTAGTTAATTCCCTTTGAAGCTACTCTAAGAATAATCCAGTAAAGGCAGTTAACAATAGACAAAGGAGGAATTAAATAATACGATCAAGATTAGGTAGGTAGGTGGGTAGAGTTTTAAGTAATTAATGGAGTAAATAAATAAATTATGCATGCATGACTCACAATTAAGTAATTAACCCAAAGACTAAAAATTATATTATGAATGAATATAATGGCTCAACTATACCACCAGCAACACATATACTTCTTAACCAAACACATATCTGTGGTTTAGAGCAACCTCACCCTATTAACTAACTAGCTAGATTGCTTCGCTACCTCAATTAACTTCAATTATATATATATATCCTTTGAATAATTTGTGAATATATATATATTAATGATGTATTTTATATTTTATATTTAATTTGCTCCTAAAAATAATTAGTTTTTAATTTAGTTGTGGTGTCTTGATAATAAAATTACATGAGAACATTTTGTTATTTTACATTACATCAACAAGAAGAGGACATCTGAACATATTATTAACTTCTTTTATTTTTTTCTTTCTTTTTGTTAACGTCAAATTTTGTCCACGCGTCCAATCACAGAATTCACGCGCTGAAACCTGCACAATAACAGATCACACAGAAACTTGTGGTAGTCTTGCATGGGGATAACCCGGTGTGAGAATAAGTACAGGTCGTTCACAAGGTTTAACAATGGAGGCTTAAGTGTTTAGTGCTCAAAGATGTATTACCTGTTAATTGTAACATTGGCCTTGTACTTATAGCACCTTGGTACCCTTCTCCGAATTAGAATAGGACTCCTAAATATGATAGTTACTATATTTGGGTCCAACACAATCTCCTTAAAAGGTACAAGTGGAATCCCTTTCCAATACTACCTTTGGAGTTACCTTGTTGACATATGATTAGGGTTAGAACCCTTAACCACGTAATCCCCTTATTACGCCCAACTCTGCATATGGGTCTACTCAACTGCCCAAGCCCAACCACACAGTCATCATAAAACACCGGTCTGGGCCTCAGCCTAAAGGCTGCGAGGACCCGACCCCGATCTCCCTAACCTCCATCAGGCTCCGGCCTAATGGGCTAGAGTAACCGACCCCGACCTTCTACCATATATGCCCGAGCTCCTTGGTTACGGCCCAAGCCTTCAGCCCACAAGAGGGTCGGTGAAACGCTCCCGAACATTGCCCCCCAGTCTCTTGTTATAAGATATTTATGAAATGAGACTTGAAAGGACACTAATTTGAATAGTCGTGCCCAATAATGATGAGCTGTCTTGGGAACCCAAGCGGTTTCTCTTTGATTCATGAGTCGGTACATGTTTTTCCAAGACTGGGCCCCACCTATCATAAACAGCCGTCCTTGGAACCCGTGCCGGACGTGCTATATAAGTCTCCTAGCACCCATCACTGTCACTTTTTCGAACCTTCAACATTTCAAATTTCTCTGAAGCTTTTCCGGCAAGGGCGATTTCCAGCAAGGGCGATTTCCGGCGAGCTCTCCATTTCCAACAAACCCCTGGTTTTAGTCCTTTTAGTTGCTTTCCAAACTCCCTCATTTTGCCTACGTGTTTCCACAATCTAACGGTTTGATTTCAAATGATCCTCCCCCACCACTGTCGTCCGTCCGTGGCAAGAAACCTTTACCTCCCATGACTGGTCCAGATAGAGTTATCAACGGCCCCGGCCAACATTCCTATCGAGGAAGCTGATTCCCGAATTCGTCGTCTCTATGCCTCCGAGACCGACTACGCGGTTATCAACACCGTGTCGACTGTGACACCCCCAAAACAGGTATAAATCACCCATTACGAGTTGTCAATACACGTGCATGAAACAACTACAACTTTATTATTACAACAAGAAAGCTGTGAGTTTAAATACGATATTGCCATCTAAACAATATCCACATACAAATAAATCCTCATCATAATTATTGATACATTATTTTACAAAATGGTGAGGACTACTAAACAACTCTCTAAAACCATCATTCCATACCCACACTGCATTTAGCTACATTCTCGCCTCCCGAGAATAAAAATGGAACAAAAAAGGAAAAGGGTGAGCTCAACTAGCCCAAGTAAAGAATATTATGACTAAGATAATACGAAAAAATTATCGTTAGTCTTCAACGAGGAAAAATCTAATAGAATACAATAGACAACAAGTTTTAAATCAATACTCGCAATGAGGAAAATATTAATTCATAGAAGAGTTACGTAGAGGATGAAATCTACTAATATCTATGAATTTAACGATCCATCATCAATATTTTTATCCCCGTAACATCAATCAATATATATACGGAATCATATATTCATCCTTGCACCTCTGAGCCGAGGACATTCACCGATTGGTCATGTTCATCTAAACACTGTTCATCTTTGCACTACGGGCCAAAGATATTCATCGAAATCATTCATCTTTGCACTACTGAGGCCAAAGATATTCATCAAAAATCATTCATCTTTGCACTACGGGCCAAAGATATTCAATAATATCATCATTTAAGGCGAGGATGATGAAAATATTTTTTTTTTAAGAAACGAATCCAAAGTGAAACAAAATGACAAGGATTAAGGATTAAGGATTCGTACTTTTTGTTTTATCCACGCCCAAAAATACCTCAAAAATAATCATAGTGGTGTAAAATTCAAGAATGATCAAAACATGGATACAATCAAAGCTAGTATCCGTAAGCGAGATATTTTGGACGAAAAAGAAAAATTTCATTTTTCGATGAATAGTCACAATATTCGTGAATAGATCAGTATCGTGAATAGTCTTGATATCGTGAATAAGTAACTCCAGACACTAAAAGTTCCAAATTTGATAAAACATCATATCAATATTTCAAAGATAATGATATTGAAGAAACAATATCATTACGAAAAGAAAAAAATATCCCTTACCTCGAAGGCAAAGTCTTACTAGTTGAAATCTGGGATATAGGCTATGACTTGAACTTTCACTGTATAGCAATACTCAAAGTATACTCAAAATACTCACAAGAATACGCTCGATAATATAGAGAGAGAAAACTTCAGTTTCTGGTGTGATTTTCAATTCTAACCTAAGCACCCTATTTATAGGAAATTGTTTAGAACACCAAAACAGAAAATTTAATATAATATTAATATATATATATAATCTTCTACGTACTCATTCTAGATTTCAATTCCCAGCATTTCCCACATGCTCCCTTTTAGAAAAAGTAAAAAAAAACGTTTTTCTAATTTAAAATAATTTAAACTTCCAAAAATCAATTATTTCGTAGCTTCGGAACTTCAATAATTCACAATAAATAGCCCTTTTGTCAGAAAATTCGAATCTCGCGAGTTTTTATAGGAAATTCAATTCTCTACAACTTTGCAGAAGAAAGTTTTTCCAAATTCCAAACAAAAATTGACCGAAATCCACAAACGGGTGATTTTAGAGGCTATAATCAAATTTCAGTCAATAAATGGGGTCCACCGTCATGTTTAACATGTTTTAAACATTTATTACAACAAAAATACTCTTCCTCCTCGTATACTCATATATCCCACATTCGTTGTAAAAATATCACCATTATTATATTATTAAAATATAATAATATATATTTAAATGAATTATTTTATCAGAAAAAGATAAAATTTTAATTTTCAACAATTGTCACTATAAAAATTTTCTCCATCTATATCCACATAAAATCAATATTTTCCTCATCATATGAATCAATAATTAATTATTCACAAATAATATTACTGTAATCACAATATTGACAACGAGGGCGGTTCCTGAGAAAGAGGGGCTTTCAATAAGAATTTCTCCTTCTTGGCGGCGCAATTAGGTGACCAAACCTCTCCTTAGATGAACTTTCTAGACATTGCCAATAATGTTATCTAATAATATTATTCAGGATAATATGAATTATTGCTTCGATAATGAAAAATATTGTGTAATGACAATTATTGAAACAAAAGAATATAAAATATCAACGCAACAATTATTGAACCAATAAAATCTTCGAAGCAATAATTATTGTAACCATTATTGAGTAGTGCCTTCTTACGTAAGAGTCAATAATTGGTGCAATACTCGTGTCTTCTTGTCTGCAACAACGCCAGACATCGTGTTTTAACCACCGAGTATTCCAACGATTGTAAACCAGAATAACAACTACGCAGTAATTTTTAAACAACTTATATTTGTTATTTTCTTCTTCCAATCGCTCAGTTATGGGGGGCCCACATACATGGGTCGCGGCACGTAAATACGAATATTCCACGACCAAACGAATATTCCCTAAAACAACAATGAATATTTTATAACCACTTGTTTATTTTGAAATATTTATGTATTTTACCCATAACTATCCACATTAATCACATCAACCCTTACTATTTCAAAATAATAATTAGAGGAAATTAAATTTCATTTATTAATTATTTGGGGTCTTACAATTGAATGTATTTTGTGAGTATTTAAATACTTGGTGAGTTGATATTCATCGATCTTTAGTTTTCTTGACAATACATCCAGATATCCAAATCGGAAGTCTTTGTTCTTTTTGAGGTAAGGGATAGTAAAGGGATTTTAAGGGTTATTATGTTTTTTCATTCGTTACTTCTTGACCTTTGAAAATTTGAAAAAATTTGAAATGATATGTTGATGAGTTTTATTGATTGTGTCCAAAAATGGTGATTTTTGGATGTATAGATTAAGAGTTATGAATTTTATGAGAAAAGACTATTTTAAAAGTAACGCCTTATAACTCCTTGCTTATTTTGAAATATTTGCGTATTTTACCCATAACTATCCACATTAATCACATCAACCCTTACTATTTCAAAATAATAATTAGAGGAAATTAAATTTCATTTATTAATTATTTAGGGTCTTACAACCTCCCCTCCTTATGAAATTTTGTCCTCGAAATTGACATACGTACCTGGTGTTTCGAAAAGATGAGAATACCTCGCTTTCATTTCTGTTTCCAACTCCCAGGTCATTTCCTCAATAGCATGGTTTCTCCACAAAACTTTAACTTGTGGTATAACCTCGGTACATAGGACATGTTCTTTCTTATCCAAGATCTTGACAGTACTCTCGTGACGTTAAGTCTTCATTTATCTCGTCCGGTTCTAACTCAATGACGTGGTTCGGGTCATCCACATATTTACGTAACATCGATACGTGAAAAACGTTATGAACACGTGCCATACTTGGTAAAACGAGTCTATAGGCCACAGTTTCTATTCGATCGAGAATTTCAAATGGATTAATAAATCGAAGGTTTGAGCTTTCCTCACCTCACCGATTCTCGCTTTTGAAATAACAACTTCTTGCACCTCCTTCTTCAAATTCATCAGCTCCGGTGTGTAGCTTGAACAACTTTAACTTTATCGATTAAAGTCGATATACTCGTATATCATCACGTGGGTATCTAGAGTTTTCATCTTCATCTCTATTATTTGTAAATTATAAGAAATGAGTCTTTTACAATATCGTACTCGTACTTGTATACGATCTTCTACTCAACACGTCAGCTACCACGTTCGCTTTTCCAGGATGGCATGGTCAGAACATGTGCTAAAATGAGTCTCCTCTTGAGTTCTTCGAAGCTCTTCCCACATTCCTTGCTCCATTCGAATTTTGTATCTCTACGAGTCAGTTGCGTTAATGGAATATCGATTCAAGAATATCCTTCAACGAATCTCCGATAATAACCAACTAAGCCTAGAAAGCTACGTATTTCGATTACCGACTTAGGTTGTTCTCAACTGTGACTCATATTCCAACCTTGGATAGCACGTTACAATGACACCTATCAGTTTACTATCGCATACGAATATGGTGTCCCTACGAGAGAGTCCGGCGGTGCATTCCACAAAGATAGTCACCGGATAAAGGCTCGGTACCAAATTTATAGTTGAATTTTTAACTCACGAAGTTCAATAGGAGCCATTCGATATGAGATTTTAGAAATGAGTTTTGTCACAGGAGTTCAAATTCGATACAAAATTTAATATCGAGGCTTTGGGAGTAAGCAAGAAATTCTTCAGAAATCGTCGGGGAAAAATCAATAACAACAGAATATTATTCAAATCTGACGTGTCTTTATTCAAATCCATAACATGGACTAAGAAAACTTAACATCCGTAATAAACGAATGACTTCATGGCTTGATATAAAAATGTTTGACTATAATGGTTTGATTGCTTGAATTCGAATAATAGGTTGCTTAGGAATATGAAAACTAACAACCTTACGAAAGTAATCAATTTCGGCATGATGAGTAGTTAACCTTAAAATCACATCAAAAGCAAATATCTCTATAGAAATAAGGTTAACAGGTAATGTGATAGTGCCAACCTGAATCAAGCAAGATTTCTAAACAACGGATGTAATGAAAGTTTCTCCTAACGGAGTCTCCATAAATAGGTCAAAGTCTAATTTCTCCGTAATCAAGTTCAAACATTGAGTATAAAGAGAGAGATAAAAGAGTGGGTAGAACCCAGATATCTAGTAAGGTATAAACTTCGCAAGAATTTATAATTAACTAACCCGATGCTAACCGTTCGGGTTCTCGCATTTTTTAATGGGTCACGACAAACGCTTTTACAGGAACCGATTGACTTTGACTTTTACGGGGATGATCTTTTGAGTCACCGTCCCCCATTGAACTAGGGTTTATTACTGTGCAATCTCGGCGATATGTCCTTCCTTTCCACAATTATAGCATACAGGAACTTGTGGGCGGTTTGGTCGATATGTCCCTCTTTCCCACATTTATAGCATATATGATGGGTGGTCGTTCTCCTCCTGGAACCGATTCTTCTTTGCTTCGTCGTCTTCATATGGTCGTTGTTGAATCTCCTCTTTTTAAAATCCCTCGACTCGCAAACTTCTTTATTTTCATGGCCATGATTACCACCCGAGTGGTTACCATTTTTGTCCGCTTTTTCTTTCTCCCATTGGTTATTGTTGTTTTGTTGACTACTATCGGTATGATCGATTGTGGTACCTCGGTTGTCCATACTCGTTATCTCATTTCTAACAATTGAGCCCTATTAACAAACATCCGAATAAAGAGAAAATTTATGAGAGATGAGATATTGACGTATGTCGGGTTTCAAACCCTCGAAACATCTGCGTCATACGTTCCTCATTTTCCACCAAATGAGGGCTGAAACTGGATAACTCGCAAACTTCGCCTCGTCTTTGAGACACCATCATGTTTTTCTCGCTCCGGTCTAATAAACTCCACTTCCTTCATACGCCGAACACTTTCGGAAAGTATTTGTCATTAAATAATTCTCAAACGTCTCCCAAAATATGTTGAGTATGGTGGATGGGTACGCTTCACTGAGACTCCACCGAGTGAGAATACGCGCCGCCACGGAACATAAAGGTGGCGAATGGAACCTTCATTCCTCCGTGCATCCCAAGACATCGAATATCTTGGTAATTTGCTTAACCCATGTTTCCGCCACATGATCGGATCAGATTTCCCTAAATTACGGTGGTCCCAACTCTTTGAACCGCTTGGTTTGTGACAACCCGTGAATTGCTATCATTTCCTCCTATGTTTTGAACACGAGTCTCCAAATGCGATTTTGCATGAATGCAAAAAGCTTTTAAACATCCCTCGTTCATCATCATTCGTGGTGGTGTTGTTCATGGGAGGAACATTACCTGATCATTGTGACGTTCTCCTCGTTGGTGTGTCTGAGCGTCTCCACGGTCTCATTTCTATTGTTAATATTCTCAGTCGACATTCTCAAATACTGTCATAAAATAAGGGTTAATTAAGGAAATCAATATATCACATAATATCCCTATATACTGACCAACTAACAAATAAGCTTAGGTAGGACACACTAGCGAAGGGTTTACTCGTCTCTCCCCTCCTAGTTCTATTCCCCGATCTCCACCAAAGATCAAATCCCTAAGCTCTGATACCAACTCGACACCCCAAAGCGGTATACATCACCCATTCCGAGTTGTCAATACACCTGCATGCGAAACAACTACAACTTTATTATTACAACAAGAAAAGCGTGAGTTTAAATCTGAGATATTGCCATCTAAACAATATCCACATACAAATAAATCCTCATCATAATTATTGATACATTATTTTACAAAAATGGTGAGGACTACTAAACAACTCTCTAAAACCATCATTCCATACCCCGACTCGTACTCGCTACATTCTCGCCTCCTGAGAAGAAAAATGGAACAAAAAGGAAAAGGGTGAGCTCAACTAGCCCAGTAAAGAATATTATGACTAAGATAATCTGAGAACAAATTATCGTTAGTCTTGACGAGGAAAAATCTAATAGAATACAATAGACAACAAGTTTTAAATCAATACTGCAATGGAAAATATTAATTCATGTAAGAAGAGTTACGTAGAGGATGAAATCTACTAATATCTATGAATTTAACAGTCCATCATCAATATTTTTATCCTCGTAACATCAATCAATATATATACGGAATCATATATTCATCCCTTGCACTACTGAGCCGAGGACATTCACCGATTGGTCATGTTCATCTAAACACTGTTCATCTTTGCACTACGGGCCAAAGATATTCATCAGAAATCATTCATCTTTGCACTACAGGCCAAAGATATTCATCAAAAATCATTCATCTTTGCACTACAGGCCAAAGATATTCAATAATATCATCATTTAAGACCGAGGATGATGAAAATATTTTTTAAGAAAGCGAATCCGGTGAAACAAAATGACAAGGATTAAGGATTAAGGATTCAGTACTTTTGTTTTATCCACGCCCAAAAAATACCTCAAAAATAATCATAGTGGTGTAAAATTCAAGAATGATCAAAACATGGATACAATCAAAGCTAGTATCCGAATAGATATTTTAGACGAAAAAAAAAATTTTCATTTTTAGATGAATAGTCGTATTCGTGAATAAGATCAAGATATCGTGAATAGTGTCAGATCACGTGAATAGTAACTCCGGCACTAAAAGTTCCAAATTTGATAAAAACATCATATCAATATTTCAAAGATAATGATGATGAAGAAATAATATCATCACTACGAAAGAAAAAAAATATCCTTACCTCGAAAGACAAGATTTTTAGTTGAAAAATCTGGGATATAAGGCTATGACTTGAACTTTCCTTTGTATAGCAATACTCAAAGTATACTCAAAATACTCACAAGAATACGCTCGATAATATAGAGAGAAAACTTGGATTTACGGTGTGATTTTCAATTTAACCTAAAGACCTATTTATAGAAATTGCTTAGAACACCAAAAACAGAAAATTTAATATAATATTTATATATATATATAATCTTCACGTACTCATTCTAGATTTCAATTCCAAAGCATTTCCACATTCTCCTTCTAGAAAAAGTAAAAAAAAACGTTTTTCTAATTTAAAATAATTTAAACTTCCAAAATCAATTATTTCGTAGCCGGAACTTCAATAATTCACAATAAATAGTCCTTTGTCGTCGGAAAATTGAAATCTTGCGAGTTTTTATAGGAAATTCAATTCTCTACAACTTTGCGGAAGAATGTTTTTCCAAATTCTAAATGAAATTGACCGAAATTCACAAACGGGTGATTTTAGAAATTTATAATCAAATTTCGATAATAAATGGGGTCCAACCAGACATGTTTAACATGTTTTAAACATTTATTGCAATAAAAATACTCTTCATCCTCGTATACTACATATATATCCACATTCGTTGTAAAAATATCACCATTATTATATTATTAAAATATAATAATATATATATTTAAATGAATTATTTTATCGAAAAAGATAAAATTTTAATTTTCAACAATTGTCACTATAAAATTTTCTCCATCTATATCCACATAAAATCAATATTTTCCTCATCATATGAATCAATAATTAATTATTCACAAATAATATTACGAGAATCACAATATCGTGACAGACGGTTGAGGGAAGGGGACTTTCCAATAAAATTCTCTCCTTCTTGGTGGCCAAGAATTAGGTGACCAAACCTCTCCTTAGACGTAACTTTCTAGATATTTCCAATAATGTTATCTAATAATATTATTCGGATAATATGAATTATTGCTTCGATAATGAAAAATCTTGTGTAATGACAATTATTGAAACAACAAACAATATAAAATATCAACGCAACAATTATTGAACCAATAAAATACATCGAATAAAGAATGATCAGTAACCATTATTGAGTAGTGCGCTCTTCACGTAAGAGTCAATAATTGGTGCAATACTGGTATCTTCTTGTGCAACAACGGCAGACATCGTGTTTTAACCACGGGTATTCCAACGATGTAAAAGCAGAATAACTTCTGTAGATTATTTTTAAATAACTTATATTTGTCATTTTCTTCTTCCAAACTTTCGGTATGGGGCCTTTTACATGGTATCGCGCCATCGCATTTGAATATTCCCAACGAAGACGAATATTCCACGACCAAACGAATATTCCCAAACAACAATGAATATTTTATAACCACTTGCTTATTTTGAAATATTTGCGTATTTTACCCATAACTATCCACATTAATCACATCAACCCTTACTATTTCAAAATAATAATTAGAGGAAATTAAATTTCATTTATTAATTATTTGGGATCTTACATCGACCATCACCCAATCCCAGCTGTCCGACATTCGAACCGTATTCAATATTCCCCAAGAGTACAAGCTTCGGGTGGCTGAGCCGAATGAAAGGATGTTCTGGCATCCCGAAGGGGCTTGGATGGTCGTCCATCTCTATGCCTTGAAGTATGGGGTTCGGTTCCCCCTTCACAAATTCATTTCCTCCTTCCTCTATCTGGTCGGGATCGGATTCTCGCAGCTGGTCCCGAACTCCTACATCCAACTGGTCAGCTTTATTGCCCTGTGTCAAGAAGCTGGCATCACTCCCGGTTTGGATTTCAGTCGGTCGTTCGAAGGAACCAGGCCTTCGCCATCTGAATCGCGTGCTTGGCCGAGCCACCTTCACGAAGACCCCTTCGAGTAATAAAGGGTGGCATGAACAGTGGTTCTTCATGAAGGGAACCGACCTCAACCTCTTACCGAATTGGGCCTGTCCCGAAGAACAACCCATGAAGGTAACAAAGTTCCCGAAGGGTCGCTCTGCCACCTTCAAGAAGATCTACTCGTTACTGAAGCAAACTAGCTGGGGTCTTGGGATCGTGTCCAACGAATCACAGCTCACGAACACTTTGTAAGTAATGATCCCAGTTCTTTTCTTACCCCCCTGAATTTTACCGCCTTTTTATTAACCTCTTTATCTTACATTGTGTGACTATCTTCAAGCTCGATGAGGCCGATGCGTCCTTGATTCTCCGCCAATCATTGCGAAAGCCTATCCATCCCCTTGCTGCTGATGACTCTCCCAAAGATGAGGCTATTCTGCTTATCAAATTATTTGTCGGGTCATCCACAGGTCCTATTCTCGCATCCTCCAAACCCGAACCTTCCTCAAAGAATGTGTTGAAGATGAAAGAGACTGATAAGATGGCCTTGCTGAAAAAAGTAAAGAAATCTTCTACCTGAGCCCCCCCCCCCCAAGGCCATTTCTTCGGTCCAGCCGAAACCAGCTCCCAAACCAGCTCCCCCACCTTCTACCATGGTAACGGTGGTCGAGGATTCGGAGGAGACGGAGGATTTACCCATCGAACCTCCACCGAAAAAACTTCGGCTTACCGAAGGCCCTACGCCTAATGATGCAGTGGGTGGCCCGATCCCTAGGTCGACCCCTACCTCGAGGGCTAGTTCTTTTGAAGGGTCGCCGACCACGTGCTGGCCGAAGAGTCCAGGGGACATATTTCCCTTCAACCTGTTCGACCATTTTAAGCTCCCGGGCGACGATGAACGGTTCAAGAACTATTCTTCTGAAGAGTTCCTTGTAACCTATATCCGAGCCCAATGTCAGGTATGTCCGATCACCTTACCGGCCTTTCCTTTAACGCTATGTCGTATTTTTCCTGACTAATGTATCTTTTGTATTTAGGCCAATGCCATCTTTGCTTTCATTTGCTATTTCCTCTCTCGCTCGATCTACTAAGAGAGATACAAATTGAAAACAGATGTGGACCTTCTCGAGGCAGAGTTGCGGGGTCAAGATTCAGAGCTGAAGAGGGAGAGGGACCTTCATGCCGACACCCGGAATAAGGTGACCAAGGCTAATCGTCGGATCGCCGAACTCGAAGAACAGAATTCCCTACTTCAACAAGAGTTCGTCGATCTCGATGGTCATGCCAAGAAGCTTGTGCGGGATAAGGAGCTTCTGGTCGAGAAGAACAAGGTCTTGGTGGGGAATCTCCACACCATCGAGGACCATATCAACAAGATGCAGGACCAATTGAGGACACTGATCAAGGCGAACAATACCTTGGAGGCAGAACAAGCCGTCATCAAACAGGCAGCCGTCAAGGAATATGAGGAGTCGCCTGCTTTGACCGATAAGATTATGGCCCAATTTGCTGAGGGTGTCGAAGCTTATCAGGAGAAGGCCCGAGCGAAGCTTGTTGATAATGGGCTGGATGCCTCGATCCTTGATTCTTCTGATGAGGAATCCGAAGCCGAAGGCGATGATGGTCCTCCTTAGCTCCCTCTAGTGCCTATTTTTCATACTTGTAATTTTTTTTTTGTTGCTTAGTTTTGTGATTTACCCGATCAGTGAAACCGATGGTGTATGTACCCGAAGCCTGTCTGATCGGAATTTGTAAAACTTTTTGAATATGAATGAAGTAGCATAAGTTCCATAGTTGTCATCTCGATTAGTTTTACTTGTGACTTTTATCGAACAGTTAAGTCATTTCTGACTGTTTGGTCGATTTATGTCTGAAGCTTACAGGATCAGATTTATAACTTTATCGATTAGTTATACTTGTGGCGTTTATCAATCAGTTAAGTTCTTTCAGACTGTCTGATCCTTTTACGCTCGAAGCTTATCTGATCGGATGTGTAACATTGGCAATCAGTTATACTTGTGGCATTTTTTGATCAGTTAGGTTCCTCCGGACTGTCTGATCAGTTTATGTCTGAAGAGTGTCTGATTGGTAAAGCAGTGCAAATTCAAATAAAGTACAAGTATTTCTCGAAGAGAAGTTTTTATTCCATTGATAAATTGCATAAATTACATAAATGAAGGGGAGAATAGACATGCATTTACTGATAATATTTTCTAAGTCTTCCAGCATGCCATGTTTTCTTTACCTTCGGTAAGTCCCTGGCTTCGGCACATCCACTACCTCATAAGGCCCCTCCCAGTTAGGCATTAGCTTGCCCGTGTTCTGGGGGGTTAATGCCTCTGCCTTCCGAAGCACAAAATCTACAACCTCAAACCTTCTCAGCTTTACCTTCTGATTGTAGTGTCGGGCTGTTCTCTGTTGATAAATGGCCAATCTCAGCATGGCCGAGTCTCGGGCTTCGTCCAGTAGATCCAAGTTTGTTTTCAGACCTTCAT
This sequence comes from Panax ginseng, assembly GCA_020205605.1. Lineage (NCBI taxonomy): Eukaryota > Viridiplantae > Streptophyta > Magnoliopsida > Apiales > Araliaceae > Panax > Panax ginseng. The sequence continues at coordinate 105,152,462 of CM035142.1, read as the reverse complement.
CGTTGTATAGTTCTTTGTACTGACTGACCCGAAGAGTGGGGGACCCGATCTCGACTAGTATGAGTGCATCAGTTTTGTAAGCCAGTCGGAAAGGAGAATCCCCAGTGGTTGTTCTCGGAGTTGTCCGATATGCCCACAAAACGCTGAGTAGTTCCTCAGGCCATCGACCCTTCAGCTCATCCTATCTTCGTTTTATTCCGTTGAGTAAGGTTCGGTTGGTCACTTCTACTTGACCGTTTGATTGAGGGTGGGCAATTGAAGTCTTCTGGTGCTGAATCCCTAATTCTTTCAGAAAACTTTCGAATTTAGATCCCACGAACTGTCTGCCATTGTCCGAGACTACTACTCGGAATCTTAGAATCGATACACTACTCCTTCTTTCGTGAATTTGAGGGCATTCTTGTTCGGTGATCTTCTGTAGTGGTTTGGCTTCTACCCACTTCGTCATGTAGTCAATAGCCACTATTATAAAACTGACTTGCCCCTTGGCCTTCGGCAGAAGTCCCAGAATGTCGATTCCCCATACTACGAAGGGAATCGATGATAGGACTGAGTAGAGCTCTTCGGGTGGTTGATGTGGGATATTGTTGTTCAGCTGATACTTGGGACATCTTTTGACAAGTTCCTTGGCTTCTGTGTAGATGGTTGGCCAGTAATACCCTTGCCTCAAAATTTTATGTGCCATTGACTTAGCCCCCATGTGATCCCCGTAAATCCCTTCGTATACCTCCCGAAGTGCATAATTCGCTTCTGATGGTGTTAAACACTTGAGTAACAAATGAAGTGAAGGCCCTTTAAGTATAGATCTCCATCGATGAGTACAAAGTTTGAACTTTCAGACTTGATCTTCCTTGCTAGAATGTGATCCGAAGGCAGTACCCCATCTGCCAAGTAGAAGATGTAAGGTGTGAGCCAGCAGTCCAGCCGATCCACATATAGTGCCTCCTCTTTCGGAACACTTGGCTGCTCTAATATTTCCAGATAAACTGAGCCGCTAAAGGAACTTGCTTCAGTCGTTGCCAGTTGAGCCAAGGCATCTGCTACTGTGTTGTCGAATCGATCTACTCCTTGACAGCTGACCGAGCTGAAGTATGTCAATTTATTTTTTGTTTCGGCTAAATAATTCGTCATTCTTGCCCCCCGGGCCTCGTATTCCCCCGATATCTATTTGATGACCAACTGTGAATCGCTATAGATGACCAGATTTTGTACTTTTAGGCTTCGGGCCAACTTCAACCCGGCTAGAATGGCCTCGTATTCTGCTTCGTTGTTGGTCGCTTTGAACTAAAACCGAATTGCTTATTGGACTTTGAACCCTTCGGCGCTTGTCAATATGACCCCGGCGCCGCTGATGTCCGACGTTGATGAGCCATCAACATATAGTATCCATGAAGCCTTTATGTGTTGCGTTTCAGTCACCGATCCCACATCCGGTTCTGAGAATGAACATTCTATGATGAAGTCTGCTAATGCACCCCTTTGATTCTTTGTCGGGTTGATACTCCAACGCAAATCTAATGTCGATTCCATTGCCCATGCTTCTAACCTTCCCGAAACCTCAAGTCGATGTAGAATCTTCTTCAACGGCTGATCCATGTATACCACCACCAGGCCACGAAATAATGCCAAGTTTTCGCTACTATGATCAAAGCATAAAGCGAATTTTTCGAGTTCGGGTATCAATCTGCGTCTCTCGAAGCACATGGCTGACGTAGCATACTGGGAACTGATTTCCCCCTTTGTCTCGAACCAATGTCGCTCCCATCGCAATCGAACTTCTTGCGCAAATACTGAGATATAAGGGTTAGATGGGATCGGTTTCATCGTTGATGGCAGCCAAGACCAATATTGTTTGATCCTCGGCAGCGTCTTCGCGATTCAAGTCCACCGAAAGCTTTTCTCGTTCTTGGGCCCTTTTAAGGTGTCGAAAAATGGAAGCATCTCTCTCACCGATTTGAGAGCGAACCTTCAAGAGCCGCGATCGAACTGTCGGTCTGCAGACATCCTTGTAAGACTTGAAGATCCCATATCCGGACTACCGGATTTTTCGAGGTTTGCTTTATTCCTTTTCACGACTAAATACCCGAGGAATTTTCCGATCCCAATCCGAACGTACATTTAGTCGGGTTCAACCTCTCACTGCGTCTTCGATTGTCTCAGAAACAGTTCTCTAGGTCTTCGAGATGGTCACGGATCGACATGCTTTTTATGATCATGTCGCTTCACGTAGACCTCCATACTTCTCCCTAGCTGCTTTTGTGAACACAAAATTCATCATCCATTGATAAGTCGCCTTTGCATTCAATAGCAGAAGGTCATTTTCTGTCTGGCGTATATTGCCGATGTGTGATGAAACCGGTTTTCGGGATATCTTCCTTACTCATTGAAATCTGTGGTATCACGAGAATGCATCCATGAAACTCAACATACCGCAGTATCCCGAAGTGGCATCGATCAATTGATCTATGTTGGGCAAAGGGTAGAAATCCTTCGGGCATGCCCTGTTCAAATCTGTGTAGTCGATGTACAACCTCCATTTCCCGTTCTGCTTTTGGACCAACACCACATTGGCCAACCACTCCGGGTAATCAATCTCGAAGATGAAATCGGCCTCCAGAAGTTTGGCAATCTCTTCATCGATTATTTTTTGCCTTTCTGGGGCAAAAATTCTTTGCTTTTGTATAATTGGTTTCTTGCTCGGGTCTACGTGTAGTTTGTGTAGGGCCACCGATTAACTTACCCCTGGCATATCGCTCGGTTCCCATGCGAAGATGTCGGAGTAGACTTGGAGTAACTCTATCAATTCGGTCTTGAAAGGTTCTCCTAACCCTGACCCGATCTTGATTAATTTTTCTCTTCCCGCACCAAATTTCATCTCTTGGTTTCTTCGACGGAAGAAATGCGGCGGGTTCAGATTACCTCTCGTTGAATGGCTCGATCTTAATGGTCATTGTCTATTTCTACTTACTAACCCCGACCCCTGAAGAAATCAAGCTGTTCTGATAGCACCTTCGGGCTATATCTAAATCTCCTTTTACCTCCCCGATCCCGTTCGGTGTTGAAAACTTGATTTTGAAGTGTTGTATGGACGTTACGGCTTGCAGGGCTGCCAAGGTTGGTTTCCCGAGAATCGCATTGTATGTCGAATCTACTTGTATGACAAAAAATCTGACCATTATTTCGACCTGATTGGGTGCGGTGCCGAACTTTACTAGTAATTCGATGGTACCTGACACATACACCGGGTCTCCACTAAAACCGTACAAGGGTCCTTCCCTTCCTAGATCCATCTTCTTTCCTTGTAGGTCCAGCCTCTAGTAGGCATGAGTATATAGGATGTCGAACAAGGACCTGTTGTCTATCATCATCCGTTTCATATCAATTATCCCGACCTGAGCCGTTATCAGTAGTGCGCCGTCATGTGGTTCGATGAGATCTGTCGGGTAATCCTCGTCCGAGAACGAGATAGACGTTCCAGGATATGACCGATCTTTTCTGGTATTCGACCCCATAACAGTTAGCACTGCTCGCAAATGCCCACTTCTTTTCCTTTTCGTTACCCTTCTGACGGAACCCCCCAAAATGACATCAACTACGCCTCGGGCGGGAGGGTTCTGCGGAGGCTGGGTATCCTGATCATGGTTGTTGCTTTTTTCTCTGGGCGCCACTGCGTTATTCCGACCGGCTACGTACTGTATCAGCTGTCCATTCTGAACATTTTTCTCTATTAAGTCCATCAGGTTGGTGCATGCTTTGGTCGAGTGTGACGCCCCCAAAATAGGTATACATCACCCAACCTATTCTGAGTCGCCAAATACATGGTACAGAAAACAACTACAACTTTATTACTACAATTGTCGTGCAAAATACAACAACACATATACTGTGAGTTTTAATACCAACTATGACTCATGTCCCAACTATGGACAACACCTCACATTGATACATTACATAAAGTTACAGTCAATAACTGTTTTAGAAATTAAAACCTTTGGAAAGTGCTCAAGGAAACCTTCGTACATGGGAGGCCATGCGTCTAGGTTATAATAGATATCATATGCCCACAGAATTATCCTTGGTTGACCCAATAGACCCTAAAGAAAAACGAGAAGATTACTATCATATTCTTTCCAATGGCGAGTCTTCTCTTGACATATCATTATCTCCACTGTCTCTAATTGAGGGTTATATTTCAAATAGACTCCAAGATCATATAAATAGTGCTGGTAGATATACTCAGTAAGTGGATGAGCATAAACCTGTCTTATGATGACACGAGGTTGTATGTCATTAGACATCTTGTATGATAGTGGAAAAACACCCTTCCAAGTTAAATTCACCTCACCCTCAACATCTATAGACCACCGTTCTATTTCCTTGTTATTCCCCCGCTCGACACATCTACACTTTTATTACCTGAAAGGAATTGTGAAGCAAAAGGGTGAGCACAACTAGCTCAGTAAAGAATATCATGACTAAAGATAAATAAATTATCAATAGCCTTCAACAGTAATAAATCAGAGATTTAGAACATATGGTAGATAATAAAACTTTTCAACCATAGTTGCAGCGGAATGAACAATCCATTTGAAGAGTCAAATAGACCATAAAGTCTATTATCTTCTCCACATTAAAAGTCTACCAACAATATTTTATCCCTGTAACATCAATCAACAGTTCCTTTCCACAATCATATGAATAACTCATAATCATAATTGTGATTCTAAATTCCTCTTCGCATCCAAGACGAAGATAATTTTCATCACCTGTCTTTACCTGAAACATCAAAGATCATGGTTATACCAAATCACAGTTCCTGTTCATAATCATACTAATAATTTCATCTTTGCACTACGGCCAAAGATATTCATCAACAGACCATCTTTGCACTACAGGCCAAAGATATTCAACAACAGGTCATCTTTGGCATCTTTGTACTACGGGCCAAAGATATTCATCAACAGACCATCTTTGCACTCCAGGCCAAAGATATTCAACAACAGGTCATCTTTGCACTCCAGGCCAAAGATATTCAACAACAAGTCATCTTTGCACTACGAGCCAAAGATATTCATCAATAATTGATCTTTTCAGACTACAAAGCCAAAGATATTAATATCTCAAAAGAAATACATAATCATTTTGAATTTATATAAACCATAATTATAACCATATATGTTGATCAATTCACCTTTGCACTTAAGCTAAAGATATTCAATTATAAATTGAAATGGTCATAATCATACCAGGTCAATAATTCAACTTTTGCACTTCGCGAAAAGAGAACCTATAGTCACAATCATACCAATAATCTACCTATCTTTACACTCAAGTAAAAGAGAAATATCATCATTAGGGTTATAAGAATGTTATATATGATAATAAAAATAATATAATCACATATAGATTTAATCTCAAGAGTAAGATTCATAAATCAATGATCTCATAACACCTTAATCAAAATGTTATAAATCACTTAATAATCTCATAATCTAATATTATTAATATTACCACAATATTTTAATCATTTCTTAAACTTATAAATAATTTATTTTAATTGTTTACACTTTACTAATAAATGCATTTAATCATCCTAAAATGCCAAACTCATAAAATTTCATCACCAATAACCAAAACCCTCATCAAAAATCTGCATATACCTCATATATGATTCTCAAGCCATAAAATAATATTTTCCAATTTTCTTACTTCACATAATATATTTAATTCATTTACTCATAACTAGAATATTTTCATGAAAAATACCAAATCAGTTCCAAAAATATTTTTTTTCTGGAATTTAGCATAATATAGTCCCATATTAAGCATATATTTTTCTCGAAATTTTTAAAATTCATTTAATATTTTTCATATGGCCAAAACTACCGAATATTTAGACATTTATCATAAATTGTACTTTTGTCCAAAAATTCTGAAATTTACACGGTATACTTCTATTATATATATGTACTCCCAATAAAAATTTCATCAATTTTAGAATTAACCACAAGGAGTTATAAGCGGTTACTTTTAAAATAGTCTTTTCTCATAAAATCCATAACTCCTAATCTATACATCCAAAAATCGCCATTTTTGGACATAATCTACAAAACTCATCAAAATATCATTTCAAATTTTTTCAGAATTTTTAAAGGTTCAGAAAAATTTTGAAATTGAAAAACATAATAACCCTTACATACTAATGACAATATCCCTTACTATCCCTTACTTCAAAAGAGCAGTACTTATGACTGGAATAACGTTGAACGAACTTACACCGTATAGCAACACTCAAGATATCAAAATACTCACAAGAATGCACTTGATAATATAGAGAGAGAAATAGAGAGAAAACTTCAGTTTCTGGTGTGATTTTCAATTCTAACCTAAAGACCTATTTATAGGAAATTGCTTAGAACACCAAAAGCGAAAATTTAATATAATATTATATATATATATATATATATATATATATATATATATATATATATATATATAATTTTCCTTAGCCCACCTTGACCATCCGAATTGACCATTAACACATGTTTCATGGGGCTCACAAAACAAAAAAAAACGTTTTTCATCAAAAAAAATAAATAAAACTTCCAAAAATCAATTATTTCGGAACTTCGGAACTTCAATAATTCACAATAAATAGGCCTTTTATCAGAAAAATTCAAAACGCACGATTTTCTATAGGAAATTCCATTATCTACAACTTTGCAGAAGAAAGTTTTTTCAAATTCCAAACAGAAATTGACCGAAATCCACAAACGGATAATTTTGCATGCTATAATCAAATTTTGGTCAAGAATTGTGGTCCACCGACACACAAAACATGTGTTAATCATTTAATGCCACAAAAATACTCTTCCTCCTCATATACTCATATATCCCACATTCATTGTAAAAATATCACCATTAATATATTATTAAAATAATATATTTAAATGAATTATTTTATCAGAAAAAGATAAAATATTAATTTTTAACAATTGTCACATTAAATTTTCTCCATCTATATCCACATAAAATCAATATTTTCCTTATCATATAAATCAATAATTAATTATTCATAAATAATATTCTGAGAATCACAATCATCGTAACCGAAGCAGTTTCGGAAAGAGGGACTTTCCAATAAGGATTTCTCTCTTCTTTGCGTATGCAATTAGATGACCAAACCTCTCCTCGACAGAACTTTCTAGACATTGCCAACAATGCTATCTAATAATATTATCCAAATAATATGAATTATTGATCCGATAATGGGAAATAATGTGTAGTGACAACAATTATTGAAACAACAATAATATAAAATATCAGCGTAGCAATTATTGAATCAATAAAATAAAATATTTAACGATAATTTATCGTAACAAAAATCATCATGCTTCATAAATAGTATTTGTGAATAGTAACTCATGAATAATAACTCATGAATAATTCTTGTGAATGAATAAGAACTTCGTGAATAAGTAACTTCGTGAATAAGTAACTCATGAATAGTAACTCATGAATAGTAATTATAAGAAAAATTGAATAATTTTATTTCATAAAATTTGGGGTCCTACATCGAGTGTCCGGTACTCTGATGATATTCGCAATACTTGTCCCGACCCCTCCTTCCGGGTTTGGTTCGTAGAAGGGTTGATTCTTCATCTCCTCCAAAATCTTCGAACGACCCGTAGTAAGGGGAGTATAGACCTTGCTGACGTTATGATTGGGCAGTGGAGGCTGGTTACTTCCTGGCCCTCCTCCGTTGTAGCTTTTCTTTTCCGGTCTGTCCGATCTCCACTGGTTGTTGTCCGAACGCCGATAACTTGGTTTGTCTCGGTCCTTTGACTTCTCGTAAGACTGAGAGTGTGGTTTGAAATTGCCCAAAGCTTCTTCTTATCGCGATAAACCCTTGATTTCGATGGAAGGCCTCGGTCGAGATCTCTTTGGAGGGTTGATCACCAAATCTTTCACCAGCTTCTTCGACCTCCCGATGTCTAGACCTGTTGTGAAGAATCCCAAGGCTTGTGGCGAATTCAACTCTGCTACCGATCCCACCGCTTCCCGAAATCTTTTGACATACTGGCCCAGGGTCTTATCTGATTTCTGTCGGACCTACATAAGGGACGCTGTGATCTTTCCTCGTCTTCGGTTGCTTCCGAACCGAGCATGGAACTTTTCTCGAAGATCGTTCCACGACCCTATTGATCCAGCTGCCAAGGTCCCCATCCACTCTTCTTGAGGGTTGTAGGAAACATGTGACATTTGGCTGCATTCGAATGCCCATAGTACGACATCAGCCGGTCGTATCCATCTGAATGGTCATAAGGGTCTCCCAGTCCGTCATATGTCTCCATCGGGGGCATCTTCTTTTTTGGATCGTCTGTCACTTGATTGATTTCGAGCGAAAAGGGGGATCCTAGGCAGGCCGAAGACGTCCTCATCGAGTTTTTTGCCCCCAACAATTTTTCCAGTTCTGCCACTCTTCGAACGAGGGGGTCGGATCCTTCCTTTCGGGGGGACGATCGGGGTCTGTCCCTACCGTAATCAGGAGATGCATCTCTCTTCGTTTGGCCCGACCTGCCTGGGTGCTCTGATCTGCGCTCAACCGAACGACTTCTTCTTCTGCTCCTACCGTCCCGAGAACAACTTCGTGCTCTCTTTTCTCTTCTTCGCCTCCCTCGTTGGGGGATCTGGGATAAACCCGATTCTTTACGCCTCTTAGAAAAAGCCTCTTGGTCTCTGGCCATGTTGGCCATCTGTCTCTCGAGCTCTTCCTGCTACAGTCGAAGCGCTAACACAATCTCCTTAAAAGGTGCAAGTGGAATCCCTTTCCAATACTACCTTTGGAGTTACCTTGTTGACATATGATTAGGGTTAGAACCCTTAACCACGTAATCCCCTTATTATGACTAACTGCGTATCGCTACCTTTCAACCGCCTGTGCCCATGACCCATAATCATCATAAAACACTTGGTCGGGCCTCGGCTTAAAGGTCATGCGAGGACCACGACCGATCTCCCTAACCTCCACCAGGCTCCGGCCTAATGGGCTCGAGTAACCGACCCCAACCTTCTACCACATATGCCCGAGCTCCTTGGTTACGGCCCAAGCCTTCAGCCCACAAGAGGGTCGGTGAAACGCTCCCGAACACTTTTATCTCAAATGAATTTTCTTTTTTTCTTAAATAATAAAGTTCTTACTTGTTCATGGGCTTAGTCACTTTGGTTTGGAAAACGTTGAGATCCGAAGTGACTCTATTTGGGATGGACTTGACGAACGACGTGGCAACCAGCTACTTGCAGTATTGGGTTCAATCCATAGTGGTCAAGGGGTTCGGCTATTGTCATTTTCTTTTGGGCTGCTCGCTCATTTGGATAAACAACCTCCCGATGGACTAGGTCTAGGTGAGCTTCTTAATAAATAATTGTGTTAACTTGCTTATTACTACTATATGTTTAGCCCAATCACTACTATCATCATTCTACTAAACTAAAAATTGATAATTGTAAATACCAATATTCATTGGACCACCTGGACTCAATAAAGCCCAACCAATATGAGTGTAGATTTAAGGGTCCTTTACACTAATATACAACAATTAGAAAGTAATTACAAAAATAAAATATACAAAACATAATTACAGAAATAAAACATACACAATATACATGCTAAAATCACGTGTCATTAACTCCTACACGTCAGTTACCAAATTTCATCTTTTCAATTAACCGCCCCAAAATCATGCAACTTTAAAATCGGAACACATATCAACGACGGAGAAGACGCAGAAATCTGTCGCACCTATCAAATCGGAGAAAACGAATCACTTTGTCACGTATTTAACTCGAAATCGAAATAGCATACAAAGATCAACAACTTCTTTCTGTTCAAGAATCAGTAATCTTTTGGGCGCAACACAAAGACCGAGATCGGAGAAGAATGAAACTTTTCATCGCGACTGACAAGACGCCGAGATCACAAAATAACATACAAAATCAACAACAACTTCAAGTTCAGTAACCAAAAATAATCGAACTACCGTGATTGTTGAAGTTCAAGAACAAAATCGCAATGAACTTCAATAAAAAAATCGAATACCGAGGTAAGTGATTCATATGCATATAGTTACCTACTGTTTTCTCTTAATTCCTATATTGATAACCTTTCTTAAGTTTTTCACGTTTAAAATGGTTACTACTGTAAGACCCCGAATTTTATGAAATAAAAGTATTCAATTTTTCTTATAATTATGATTTAGTAAATGATTAAATTGTTAAAAGTTTAAAGTTAAGGGTGAGATATGAATTTTTTTCAAAATACGCAAGTAGTTATAAAATATTCAATTGTCGGAGAATATTCGTTTGGTCGTGGAATATTCTTTACGCTTCGGAGAATATTAAATTTACTGCCGTATGAACCATTTATGGGCTCCATAACGGATAACCGTCGGATGAAGAAAAGCGACAAAATTGAATAACGGCGTAGTTGTTACTTAACCTTCACTTTGGAATACCGGTGGTTAAAATCTGAATACGCGTGGCGCAAAGAAGATGCTTTGCGGTATTGCACAATATTGTTGAATTATTGATCCTTACGTGAAAGGCACTACTCAATAATTGTTACAGTAATTACTGTTCAATATTTTATTTTATTGATTCAATAATTCTTTGCGTTGATATTTTATATTATTGTTGTTTCAATAATTGTCACGCACGATATTTTCCATTATCGGATCAATAATTCATATTATTTGGAATAATATTATTAGATAGTATTATTGGCAATGTCTAGAAAGTTCATCGAGGAGAGGTTTGATCACCTAATTGCTTGCCAAGATGAGAGAAATCCTTATCTGAAGCCCCCTCTTCCCGAAACTACTGGTTGTCATAATTGTGATTCTGTAATATTATTTGTGAATAATTAATTATTGATTTATATGATAAGAAAATATTTATTTGATATGGATATAAATGATGGGTTTATTTATGTGGTTATAAATGAAGGAGTTAATGTTGAAGTGTTTTATCAGTATTTTGTCGGATTGGAGGTATTAAAAGATCAAATCGGTGTTATTACTGACTTTTTGTGTGAGTTATAATATTTAATCCAACTAGTTGGATCGTTGTAATTTTGGATATGTTATATATATAAGTTGAGTATATGTCCACAAATTTAGAACCGATTAAAATGAGCGTATGATTTATTATGAATTTTAAGAGGTGACTGGTTCAGAAATTATTGAAGTATCCGAATTTATCATTTTGGTGGAAAATTATAGAATTGGTGAGCCCCACTTTTGGTTGGTGAAGAAATGTGCTGAATTTTATTTCAAATGTGGTGGGTGGCAATAGTAGCATGTAAAGCCATCAGGTAGCAGGTCATGTGACGCCCCCAAAATTAGGTATACGTCACCCATCTTGGGTCGTCTACTATACGTGGTACATAAATTCAAATACAACTTAATAATACAACTGCCGCGTATATACAATACGACAAAACATAAATCGTGAGTTTGAATACAAATATTGTCTACTAGAGATTATACAAACTCAAAAGGAGTCCTTATTATAATTATTATTACACTATTTCACGAGAATAGTGAGGACTACTTAATGCTATCATCTCGTCCGTCACTCCGCTCCCCGACTAGTCCTCGCTACGCGTTCTCATTTCTCAAGAGAACAATAAAAGTAAAAAGGTGAGCTCAACTAGCCCAAAGAGGAAATATTATGACTAAGATAATGCATAATATATTATCGTTAGCCTTCAACAATGTTAAAGCGATACAATATAACAACCATCGTGTTTAAGCTGCGGTGAACAAGCAATCCATTAAAAGAGTCGATTAGAGAATAAAATCTACTATCTTTTATGATTTAAAAGGTTTTTCATCACTTTTATCCACGGGACTCGATTTTAATAAATAATCCACATCATCGAATCACCCTCGTGACTACGACCAAGGATATTCTTTAGTATCACGACCGCAATTATCCATGCACTCACGCCAAGAATATTTGTGTATTCAATAATGGTCATTATCATGCCAACAACTGTCCATCAATGCACTACGGGCCAATGAGGACTTTTTTCACATCATTTGTAACATTACGGTCATGATTATACCGAATAATCCCCGGTCATAATCATACCAAGTCCATCTATGCTTTATAGGCCATGAGATGACTTTCAACAAAATATAAACATGAGGATGATGACAATGATATAAGAATTCAATAAAACAAGTTCAAGAATTATTTTATCCAGAACTAATAACGCCCAAATTGTCAACATGATCTTTGCTTTGTAGAGTAAAATTCAAGAATGCTCGAAGAAGAATATTTTCATGAAAAGATATTGGATGAAGCCTTAAATATCAAGGATATTCCACTAATTTCATGGTGTATAGAAGTCAAAACTTTAACCGACTTAGTATAATAAGGAATGGAATAACAAAAGAAATCACCAAACGCGCGATAGAGGCCTTGACAAAGGCGAGTTATTCCAACGAATAATAAATAACGGAATCAGTCCCACAGTAAAACGCATGCACGTGATATTCCAAGCAGAATAATAAAGAGCGGAATCAGTCCCGGCGTAGAATGCCTGTGAGACAGGATATTCTAACAGAATAATTAAGACGGAATCAGTCAGACATAGAACACACATGATGTGATATTCTAATAGAATAATAAAGAAGGAATCGGGGACAGACGTAGAACGCACGCATGTGATATTCCAATGAGAATAATAAAGAGGCGGAACCCGTGTCCCAGCGTAGAGAAACCATGCATGCGAGGATGTTCCAATGTAATGATAAAGAATGGAACAAATGAAGAATTTCACCAAGTATAGGGTAGCAGCGTATCTGAGTTATTCCAGCAGAATAATAAGAATGGAATAATGAAGTTCTCTTCATAGATAAGAAAGAAATAATACTCCCTACCTTGGAAAAACTGGATACTGGAATAGTGAGTAGCAGATTTCTCTTCTTCTTTCTCTCTATAATAATCACTGGATGAAGCATCACTGTAGATGACAAATCCCTCCGAACCAGATGGTATTGTCAGAACAGGTGCTGAAATGAGTCTCCTTTTGAGTTCTTGAAAACTCTTCTCACATTCCTCGCTCCAATCGAACTTTGTATCTTTTCGAGTCAGCTGAGTTAATGGAGTAGCGATTCGAGAAAATCCTTCCACGAATCTCCGATAATAACCAAATTTAAACCGAGAAAGCTACATACTTGATCCATCGATTTGGGTTGCTTCCCAACTTTTGAATAGCTTGATCAATCTTTTGCCGTCAACGGATATTCCATGACTTGATATTACGTGCCCAAGGAATGCTACTTCTCAAGCCGAACTCGCATTTCTTTAACTTGGCATAAAGCTTATATTCACGAAGCTTTTGGAGTATCGACCTCAAGTGTTCTTCATGATCTTCACGGCTTTTGGAATAAATAAGGATGTCATCAATAAAGACGACCACAAAGTGATCCAAATATTCCTTGAATACTCGGTTCATCATATCCATGAAAGCGGAGGAGCATTAGTCATAATGCCCGTCCGAAGTTCGAAGGCGGTCTTTGGAATATCCTCAGTTTTAACCTTCAGCTGATGATATCCAAAATGAAGATCGATCTTTGAAAAAAATTGTGCTCCTTGTAACTGATCAAACAGGTCATTAATACGTGGCAATGGATACCTATTTTGATGGTGACATGATTCAACTCCCGATAATCAATACAAAGTCGATACTCCCATCTTTCTTCTTCACGAATAGAGCAGGAGCACCCAAAGGCGTCTTGGGGACGAATGAAACCAATGTCTAACAATTCTGCTGAATTGGGTCTTTAACTCCGAAGTTCAATAGAGCCATTCGATATGGGGCTTTGGAAATGGGTTTTGTCTGGGGTTCAAGGTCGATACAAAATTTAACTTCACGCCCGGGGGGTAGGCGGGGAAGTTCTTCAGTGGAATACGTCAGAAATTTATTAACAATAGAAATATCCTTCAAATCGACGTATTTTTGTTTAAATCCGATGACATGAGCTAAGAAAGCTTGACATCCATTTTTAATAAACGAATAGCTTTGTGGCTTGAGATGACCGTGATTGATTTTAATGGTTTGGTCGTCAATTCAAGATAATAGGTTTATTAGGAATATGAAAGCTAACAACTTCACGAAAATAATTAATTTTAGTATGATGAGTAGTTAACCAATCAATCCCTAGAATCACGTCAAATGCAAGTATTTTTAAGGAGATAAGATCGACAGGTAACGTGCGGTTACCGATTTGAATCAAACAAGACTTATAATTTGTGGATGTAATGAAGGTTTCTCCTAATGGAGTTTCAACAGATAAGTCAAAGTCTAATTTCTCCGGAGTCAAATTTAAACGTTGAGCGCAAGTAGGAGAAATAAAAGAATGGGTAGAACCCAGTATCAAATAAGGTATAGATTTCGCTAGAGTTTATGATAAGCTTACCCGTGATGACCTCGTTCGGGTTCTTGCTTTTCGAGGGAGGTCACAACAAACGCCTCCTCTTGCACCACTGGCTTTGGCTTTTCCGGGACTGACTTTTGGTGCCTCCATCTTAAATTGAACTTGTCTTCGTGAACGATAAAATCTGCCAGTAAGTGACCTTCTCTTCCACAATTATAGCACACTTTAGATGGCATCGCTAGCTTTGTGATATGTCCCTCCTCCGCATTTGAAGCATATGATAGGTGGTCGTTCTCCTCCCTTAACAACGGTTCTTTGGTCTTGCCGACGTCTTTCCATCATTGTTGAATCTCCTTTTCTTGAAATGTCCATTTTTACTATCTTGGCCATGATTACCACCGAAGTGGTTACCATTTCTGGCATGTTGATTCCCTCTACGCTTGTTGTCACCATTTCAATGACTGTTACCACTGGTATTTTCATACTGCCGGCTACTTTCCCTTGGTTGCGTTGACTCGTTACCGCGCTCCAATAACTGAGCCCTATTTACAACATCTGAGTACAAACACAGTTTATGAGAAATAAGATATTGACGTATCTCCGGTTTCAAACCTCTTAAAAACATTCATGTCATTCGCTCCTCATTATCGACCAAATGGGATGCAAACCGGGATAACTCTCGCAAATTTAGCCTCGTATCATGCGTACACTGGTCATATTGTTTTGTTCCAACTTGATAAACTCCACCTCTTTCATGTGATTTAATACTTTTGGGAAAGTACTTGTCGTTGAATAGCTCTTGGAACTTCTCCAAGACATCTTGAGTGCGTTAAGTTGGGTATGTTTTCTGATTCCCACCAAGAATCGCCTCTTCACGCAACATGAAGGTGGCGAAAGGAACCTTTTGCTCCTCGGAGCATCCCAAGACATCAAAT
This sequence comes from Panax ginseng, assembly GCA_020205605.1. Classification (NCBI taxonomy): domain Eukaryota; kingdom Viridiplantae; phylum Streptophyta; class Magnoliopsida; order Apiales; family Araliaceae; genus Panax; species Panax ginseng. The sequence continues at coordinate 105,137,080 of CM035142.1, read as the reverse complement.
ATCTTGGTGATCTGCTTTATCCATGCTTCCGCCTTAAGTGGTTTAGGCTCTCCAATAAACTCGGGTGGTCCCAGCTCCTTGAACTATTTAGCGGTGACCGTCCGAGAGTTTCCTGTGTTTACACCTGTATTTTGAACAGGAGCCACTCTCGCCTGATGTTGCATGAATTGCATGAAGCCTCGGAACATTCCATCGTTCATCATTTGGTTAGTGTTGTTGTTTGCATGAGGATTGTCGCCTTCCTGATGCACGTTGTCCTGGTTATTGATCTGTGGAGACTCAACGGTCTCCTGTGCTCCATTGATGTTCTCAACATTCTCGGATGCCATTTTCAAACACTGCCACAAAACAAGGGTTAATTGACATGCAACATATTATCACTATATTCTGACTGACCATTCAAATACCAAATAAACTTAGGTAGGTCATACTAGCGAAGGAATTCCCCGTCTCTCCCCTCCTAGTTCTAGTCTCACATCTTAGCCAGAGATCATATCCCTAAGCTTTGATACCAACTGTGATGCCCCCAAAATTAGGTATACGTCACCCATCTTGGGTCGCCACTTACATGGTACATAAATTCAAATACAACTTAATAATACAACTGTCGCGTACAATAAAAACATAAACTGTGAGTTTGAATATAAATATTGTCTACTAGAGATTATACAAACTCAAAAGGAGTCCTTATTATAATTATTATTACACTATTTCACGTAATAGTGAGGACTACTAATGCTATCATCCGTCAAAATCACCCGCTCCTCGACTAGTCCTCGCTACGCTCTCATTTCTCAAGAGAATAATAAAAGTAAAAGGGTGAGCTCAACTAGCCCAAGAGGGAAATATTATGACTAAGATAATGCGAGTAATATATTATCGTTAGTTTTCAACGGTGTTAAACCGATACAATATAACAACCATCATGTTTAATCAGAATGAACAAGCAATCCATTAAAAGAGTCAAGTAGAGAATAAAATCTACTATCTTTTATGATTTAAAAGGTTTTTCATAACTTTTATCATTTGGGACTCAAATTTTAATAAATAATCCACATCATCGAATCACCCCCGCACTACACGACCCAAGGATATTCTTTAGTATCACGACCATAATTATCCATGCACTACGGGCCAAGAATATTTGTGTATTCAATAATGGTCATGATCATGCCAACAATCGTCCATCAATGCACTACGGGCCAATGAGGACTTTTTCCACATCATTTGTAATATTACGGCCATGATTACACCGAATAATCCTGGTCATAATCATACCAAGTCCATCTATGCATTATAGGCCATGTATGACTTTCAACAAAATATAAACATGAGGATGATGACAATGATTTAAGAATTCAATAAAACAAGTTCAAGAATTATTTTATCCAGAACTAATAACGCCCAAATTGTCAACACGATATCGCTTTATAGAGTAAAATTCAAGAATGCTCGGAAGAATATTTCCATGAAAAGATACTGGATGAAGCGTAAATATCAAGGATATTCCACTAATTTCATGGTGTATAGAAGTCAAAACTTTAACCAACTGAGTATAATAAGGAATGAAATAACAAAAGAAATCACCAAGTATGCGATAGATCGCATGCAAGCAAAAGTTATTCCAATGTAATAATAAATAACGGAATCAGTCCTGTAAAACGCATGCACATGTGATATTCAAATGTAATAATAAAGACGGAATCAGTCCCATGAAACGCACGTGAGCATGTGATATTCCAACGGAATAATAAAGACGGAATCAGTCCGTAGAACGCATGCATGTGATAGTCCAATGTAATAATAAAGAAGGAACCAGGTCCGACGTAGAACGCACAGGCAGGATGTTCCAATAGAATGATAAAGAATGGAACAACAGAAGAATTTCACCAAATATAGGGTAGCAGTGTATACAAAGTTATTCCAATGAGTAATAATAAGAATGGAATAATGAAGTTCTCTTCATAGATAAAAAAGAAATAATACTCCCTACCTGGAAAAACTAGATATTTGGAATAGTGAGTAGCAGATTTCTTCTTCTTTTCTCTAGAATTTTCTCTATAATAATCACTCTAAAGCTTTTGTGAATTGGTGAGAAATGAAGGAAGAATGAGCTTCTATTTATAGAAAAATATAGTTTCGATAATTGCACGCTTTTTAGGCTCAAAATTACAAAGACAATACCTCCAACTTTTCTTTCATTTTTAATTTAGTCCCCGCAAGTATTATCAAGCTTGCACCAACTCCCCTAATAGTAAATAATGTGAATCAATAGTTCAATCATGTGAATCAATAGTATAATCATGTGAAAAAATACGAATTAAAGTATAGTACCTCCATCTATACCTCAATTTTTAACTTAGTCATGCAAGTATTATCAATCTTGCACCAATTCCCCTAATAGTAAATAATGTGATTCAATAGTACACATATATGAACAAATAGTTATATAAGCATGTGAATTAGTAGCAATTAATTGCTCATTTATCCGATAAATTACCCGATTTATCAATATAACCCCTAAACATCAATTATCATCGAAATAAATGTCGATTTTCACTAACACAAACAATTTTAACATAATGAAACTATTTTTATCAAAAATATAAATTTTGAAATTTCGAAGGTTGACTTTTCCCGAAAAAGTCAACTGTTGACTTTTTGACCAAATAGTGAATCCCGAAAAATTTTGTGTTTATAGACTATTTTTACTAATTTCATCGTTCCGGACTCAAATATCACATCCGCGTCTCCAAATTCAACTCCGAACAACATTCATCATTAATATTATAACTCACAATATTTATCAACCGTGTCGCTCCCGTGAAAGAGGGCTTTCCAATAAGGATTTCTCCCTATCGCACAATTAAGTGATCAAACCTCTCCGCTTACGTAACTTACAGACATTGTAAATATTGTAGTTTATAATATGAATAACTTAATCGTCTCAAGTATTGATTTAATAAAAAACATTTTATGCAGGATGATATTTGTGACAATAATTGAATCCATAATATGATAGATATGATGCAAAGCCAATTATCGTAATAATAATTGAGTATAAGCGAGTGACTTCTCACGTAAGCATCAATAATCAATAGTGTGGTGCTACTATGCAACTGAAGGACATCGTATTTCTTTTAACACCGTGTGTTTCAACAGCTTAACGGTAAAACTTCCGCCGTTATTTTCATATAAAGTATTTTTGTCGTTTTCTCAATCCGACAATAATTCCGTATGGGGTCCACCAATGATTATGCTTAGTTATTGAATATTCCTATTAAAACGAATATTCCCCACCAATCGAATATTATATAACAACTTTGCGTATTTTACAAAATTTGTAAATATTACCCACAACTATAACATTATATCAAATCCACACCATAATATTCAAAAATATATTTCGAAAAAATTTAATCTTTATTCAAAAGTTGGGGTCTTTACAGTCAAGTCTGCTTGACGTATACCATTTTCCTATATATAGAAGGCTAAGTTAGAATTGAAAATCACACCGAGAAACATATGTTTTCTCTTTTTCTCTATATTATTGATGTGACACTCCCAAAACAAGTATACATCACCCATTCTCGAAGTTGTCAATACACATGCATGTAAACAACTATAACTTTATTATTACAACAAAGAAATCGTGAGTTTAAATGAGATATTGCCATCTAAACAATATCCACATACAAATAAATCCTCATCATAATTATTGATACATTATTTTACAAAATGGTGAGGACTACTAAACAACTCTCTAAAACCATCATTCCATACCCGACTGCATTCTCGCCACATTCTCGCCTCACGAGAAGAAAAAATTGAACAAAAAGGAAAAGGGTGAGCTCAACTTAGGGAAGTATCATTCGGTTATAACCGAGGCAAGATAAGTTTATTAGGTTATAACCGAAAACCGAAATAATGATGATTTTGCTATCCAGAACTAATAATCAGAAATTTAACAATAATAGAATTAGAATAATTTAATTACCGAATTGTAATTTGGTAATAAGAGAAAAACCAATTATTTATTATTATTATTATTATTATTATTATTATTATTATTATTATTAATTATTATTATTACTATTATTATTATTATTATTATTATTATATTATTATTATTATAAAATTAATTTTTTAATAAGTAAGGTTCGGTTATTAGGATACGAATAACCTGCTTTTTCCAAACCAAAATCAGAATCAATAGTGAATAATAATTCGGATATAACAGAAATTGTAAAATGAAAAACCGAAATAATTAGGTTAAAAAATTTCGATCTCGGTTTAATTATTTCGGTTTTATCCGCTTTTTTTGCTCACTCCTAGCTCAACTAGCCCGAAAGAAGAATATTATGACTAAGATAATACGTAACAAATTATCGTTAGTCTTCAACAGGAAAAATCTAATAGAATACAATAGACAACAAGTTTTAAATCAATACTCATAGCGGAAAATATTAATTCATAGAAGAGTTACGTAGAGGATGAAATCTACTAATATCTATGAATTTAATATCCATCATCAATATTTTTATAAGCTGTAACATCAATCAATATATATCGGAATCATATATTCATCCTCACTTTCAAAGCCGAGGACATTCACCGATTGGTCATGTTCATTAAATAGTTTCAAACGTCTCCCAAAATATGTTGAGTGCGGTGGATGGGTACGCTTCACGAGACTCCACCAAGAGATGCGCCTCGCCACGGAACATAAAGGTGGCGAATGGAACCTTCGTTTCTCCGCATCCCAAGACATCGAATATCTTGGTAATTTGCTTAACCCATGTTTCCGCCGTGATCGGATCAGATTTCCTTAAATTCGGTGGTCCCAACTCTTTGAAGCGCTTTCATTTGTGACAACCCGTGTAATTGCTATCATTTCTCCTATGTTTTGAACACGAGTCTCCTCAAATCGATTTTTGCATGAATCGCAAAAAGCTTTTTAAACATCCCCTCGTTCATCATACATTGGTGGTGTTGTTCACGGGAGGAACATTACCGCATCGCTGCACGTTCTCCTCGTTGGTGTGTATGTATCGTCTCCACGGTCTCATTTCTATTGTTAATATTCTCAATCGACATTCTCAAATCATCGTCATAAAATAAGGGTTAATTAAGGAAATCAATATATCACATAATATCCTATATCTTGACCAACTAACAAATAAGCTTAGTAGGACACACTAATGAAGGGTTTACTCGTCTCCTCCCTCCTAGTTCTATTCCCCGATCTCCACCAAAGATCAAATCCTAAGCTCGATACCAACTCCGACACCCCCAAAACAGTATACATCACCCATTTCGAGTTGTCAATGCAGATGTAAACAACTACAACTTTATTATTACAACAAAGAAAGCGTGAGTTTAAATCTGAGATATTGCCATCTAAACAATATCCACATACAAATAAATCCTCATCATAATTATTGATACATTATTTTACAAAAATGGTGAGGACTACTAAACAACTCTCTAAAACCATCATTCCATACCCCGACTCGTACTCATTACATTCTCGCCTCCCGAGAAGAAAAATGGAACAAAAAGGAAAAGGGTGAGCTCAACTAGCCCGAAGAAAGAATATTATGACTAAGATAATCTGTAACAAATTATCGTTAGTCTTCAACAGGAAAAATCTAATAGAATACAATAGACAACAAGTTTTAAATCAATACTTCGCAATGAAAATATTAATTCATAGAAGAGTTACGTAGAGGATGAAATCTACTAATATCTATGAATTTAACAAATCCATCATCAATATTTTTATCCATGTAACATCAATCAATATATATCCGAATCATATATTCATCCTTGCACTACGGGCCAAGGACATTCACCGATTAAGTCATGTTCATCTAAACACTGTTTCATCTTCAGACTACTGGGCCAAAGATATTCATCGAAATCATTCATCTTTGCACTACTGTGCCAAAGATATTCATCAAAAAATCATTCATCTTTGCACTACAAAGCCAAAGATATTCAATAATATCATCATTTAAGACCGAGGATGATGAAAAATTTTTTTTTAAGAAACGAATCCGGTGAAACAAAATGACAAGGATTAAGGATTAAGGATTCGTACTTTGTTTTATCCACGTCAAAAAAATACCTCAAAAATAATCATAGTGGTGTAAAATTCAAGAATGATCAAAACATGGATACAATCAAAGCTAGTATCCGTAATAGATATTTTAGACGAAAAAAAATTTTCATTTTTCGATGAATAAGGCCAGTGATTCGTGAATAAGATCAGATACGTGAATAAAGGCCAGATACGTGAATAAGTAACCCTAAGACTAAAAGTTCCAAATTTGATAAAAACATCATATCAATATTTCAAAGATAATGATATTGAAGAAATAATATCATTACGAAAAAAAAAAAAATATCCCTTACCTCGAAAGGCAAGTCTTCTAGTTGAAATACTGGGATATAAAGTATGACTTGAACTTTCACCGGATAGCAATACTCAAAGTATACTCAAAATACTCACAAGAATACCGATAATATATAGAGAGAAAACTTCAGTTTCTGGTGTGATTTTCAAATCTAACCTAAGCACCCTATTTATAGGAAATTCGTATGTAACACCAAAAGTTATAGAAAATTTAATATAATATTAATATATATATATATATATATATATAATCTTCTACGTACTCATTCTAGATTTCAATTCCCAGCATTTCCCACATGCTCCCTTTTAGAAAAAGTAAAAAAAACATTTTTCTAATTTAAAATAATTTAAACTTCCAAAAATCAATTATTTCGTAGCTTCGGAACTTCAATAATTCATAATAAATAGCCCTTTTGTCAGAAAATTCGAATCTCGCGTGTTTTTATAGAAAATTCAATTCTCTACAACTTTGCAGAATAAAGTTTTTCCAAATTCCAAACAAAAATTAACCGAAATCCACAAATGGGTGATTTTAGAGGCTATAATCAAATTTCAGTCAATAAATGGGGTCCAATGAGACATGTTTAACATGTTTTAAACATTTATTGCAACAAAAATACTCTTCCTCCTCGTATACTCATATATCCCACATTCGTTGTGTAAAAATATCACCATTATTATATTATTAAAATATAATAATATATATTTAAATGAATTATTTTATCGAGAAAAAGATAAAATTTTAATTTTCAACAATTGTCACTATAAAATTTTCTCCATCTATATCCACATAAAATCAATATTTTCCTCATCATATGAATCAATAATTAATTATTCACAAATAATATTACGTAATCACAATATTGATAACTGCATAGGTTCCTCAGGAAAGAGGGCTTTCCAATAAGAATTTCTCCTCATCGACGCAATTAGGTGACCAAACCTCTCCTTGTATGTAACTTTCTAGACATTGCCAATAATGTTATCTAATAATATTATTCAGATAATATGAATTATTGCTTCGATAATGAAAAATTGTGTAATGACAATTATCAAACAACAAAGAATATAAAATATCAACGCAACAATTATTGAAACCAATAAAAATATCGAATAAAGAATTATCGTAACCATTATTGAGTAGTGCCTGCCTTACGTAAAGAGTCAATAATTGGTGCAATACCGTGTCATCTTGCAACAACGCCAGACATCGTGTTTTAACCACCGGGTATTCCAACAATGTAAACCAGAATAACTACGCCTGATTATTTTTAAACAACTTATATTTGTTATTTTCTTCTTCCAATCGCTTTCCGTTATGGGGCCCACACATGGCTGCGCCGTCGTACGAATATTCCACGACCAAACGAATATTCCCCGACAACAATGAATATTTTATAACCACTTGTTTATTTTGAAATATTTATATATTTTACCCATAACTATCCACATTAATCACATCAACCCTTACTATTTCAAAATAATAATTAGAGGAAATTAAATTTCATTTATTAATTATTTGGGGTCTTATAATTGAGTGTATTTTATGAGTATTTAAATACTTGGTGAGTTGATATTCATCAGTGCTAGTTTTCTTGTTAATATATCCAGATATCCAAATGTAAGTCTTTTCTTTTTTCGAGGTAAGGGATAGTAAGTGGATTTTAAGGGTTATTATGTTTTCAGTTCGTACTTCTTCTGACCTTCAGAAAATTCTGAAAAAATTTGAAATGATATGTTGATGAGTTTTATTGATTGTGTCCAAAAATGGTGATTTTTGGATGTATAGATTAAGAGTTATGAATTTTATGAGAAAATACTATTTTAAAAGTAACGCCTTATAACTCCTTATGGTTAACTCCAAAATTGATGAAATTTTTATTGGGAGTACATCTATATAATATCAGTGTACTCTGTGAATTTTGGAATTTTTGGATAAAAGTACAATTTATGATAAATGTCTAAATATTCGGAGGTTTTAGCCATATGAAAAATAGTAAATGAATTTTAAAAATTCTAAGAAAAATATATGTTCAATATGGGACTATATTATGCTAAATGCCAGAAAAGAAATATTTTTAGAACTGATTTGGTATTTTTCATAAAAATGGACTAGTTATGAATAAATAAGTTACATATGTTATGTGAAGGAAGAAAATTGGAAAATATGATTTTATGGCTTCAGAATCATATATGTGGTATATACAGATTTTTGATGAGGGTTTTGGTTATTGGTGATGAAATCTTATAAGTTTGGCATTTTATGATGATTAAATGCATTATTTAGTAAAGTGTAAACAATTAAAATAAATTGTTTATAAGTTTAAGAAATGTTATTCTTTCAATATCATTATACCAAAATATTGGTATGGATTTTATTGTGGAATTTCTACCTTTTTGTGTCAAGGTTATTATTCATGAGTTACTATTCACGAGTTACTATTCATGAGTTACTATTCACGGGTACTATTCACTACAAAATTGGTTTCTTTTTCTAACCAAATTATAGTTGATTTATGAATATTACTCTGGAGATTAAAACTATATATTGATTATATTGATTTTATTATCATATATAATATTTTATAACCCTGATGTTGAAATTCTCTTCACTTCAGAAAGTGTAAAGATGAGTAGATTATTGGTATGATCATGACTAGGGTTCTCTTTGGCCAGTAGTGAAAAGTTGAATTGTGACTGGTATGATCATGACCATTAAATTTATAATTGAATATCTTTAGTTTAAGTGTAAATGTGAATTGATCAACATGGTTATAATTATTGTTTATATAAATTCTGAAATGATTATATATTTCTTTGAGATGTTAATATATTTGGCTTGTAGTGCAAATATGAACTGTTGAGGAATATCTTTGGCCTGTAGTGCAAAGATGAATTGTTGATGAATATCTTTGGCCATTAGTGCAAAGATGAACTGTTAATGAATATCTTTGGCCCGTAGTGCAAAGATGAATTTATTAGTATGATTATAAACAAGAACTGTGATTTGGTATAACCATGATCTTGATGTTTCAGGTAAAGACATGTGATGAAAATTATATTCGTCCTGGGTACGAAGAGGAATTTAGAATCACAATTATGATTATGAGATATTCATATAATTGTGGAAAGGAACTGTTGATTGATGTTACAGGGATAAAACATTGTTGGTGGATTTTTAACTTGGGGAAGATAATAGATTTTATGGTCTATTTGACTCTTCTAATGGATTGCTCGTTCCGCTGCAACTATGGTTGAAATTTTTATCATTTACCATATGTTCTAAATCTCGATTTGTTATTGATGAAGGCTATTGATAATTTAATTATCTCAGAGTCATGATATTCTTTATTGAAGCTAGTTGTGCTCACCCTTTTTTGCTTCACAATTCCTTTCTGTAATAAAAGTGTAGGCCGGTCGAAGCGGGGTAACAAGGAATAGAAGCGGTGGTCTCTAGTTGTGGAGTTCTCCTAAACAAGATAGACAAAGTCGTTGTATACATCTTTTAGTAGTTATATTTGGTGAATCATATAGGGAAAGGCGAACCCAACGTTGGAAGGGTGTTTTGCCACTATCATACAAGATGTCTAATGACATACAACCTCATGTCATCATAAGACAAGGTTGTGCACATCCACTTGCTGAGTATATTTACGAGCACTACCTATAATCTGGGTGTTTGTTTGAAGTATGATTCTTAATTAGAGACAGTGGAGATAATGATATATCAAGAGAAGACTCACCATTGGGAATAATATGATAGTAATCTTCTCATTTTTCTTTGGAGTCTATTGGGTCAACCAAGGATAATTATGTGGCCATATGATATCTATCATAACCTAGAAGCATGGCCTCCCATGTATGAAGGTTTCCTTGAGCACTTCCCAAAGATTCTAATTTCTAAAACAGTTTTTGACTATACCTTTATGTAAGGTGTCATTGTGACGTGCTATCCAAGGTTGGGATGAGAGTCACAGTTGGTATATATTTGTATCCAAACTCACAGCATATGTGTTGTTGTATTTTGCACGATAATTATTGTAATAAAGTTGTAGTTGTGTTATGTACCATGTATTTGGCGACTCAGAATAGTTTGGATGGAATGGACTTAGTTTGGGGTTGTCACAACTATAAATACTGTGTAGCATTATATGGTTACTAACTAATGCTGACTTGGTTACTGTGTAAAATTATATTGCTCACTTGGTTACTGTGTAAAATTATCTAGTGACCAATGCTGACTTAATTGGTTACTGACCAATGCTGAATTGGTTACTGACTAATGCAAACTTAATTACTGCATAGATTAATTGGTTACTGTAATATTGGTTGCTGAAGCATATTACTGTATAATGTTGTCAAATTTGGAGAGTCGGATTTTGGCATTTTCGGAGCCTAATTTCATTGGAAACGGATTAACGATCAAAAATCACTAGCTTTGCTAGTGAACTGCATGATTTTTTGGTCAAATTCCATCATTTAGGCCTTCAAAACTGCATGTAAAAATTTGGTTTATTTTCTGGTTACTAAGATTATGTAGTTTGGTTACTGTCTAATATTGATTTGGTTATTTTATAATGTTTATTAGGTTTGTCGATTAATGGAGATCGACAAAGAACCAATACAACAAATTTAATTGTTTACAGAATATATAATTGTTTAATGTTAGTAACCATTAACCACATGGTTGGTAACATTTTTGATGGTGTCTGATAACCAAAATTGATGTTGATTAACAAAGTCAAGATATCGATTGTTTTGATAACAAAGTCGATTATCTTGTTGTGTAACATTATCTTGTCTAATCTTGACTTAGTTCTTGATTATCTTCGACTTGGTAACTCGCATAATATTACTAATTAATCTTTGACTTGGTTATTGATTAATCTTGATTTGGTTACTAAGTAATATTATATTAATTCTTGATTAATCTTGACTTGCTTACTTATGTGTAACACTATAATGGTTATTGACTAATTTCAATTGGTTATTGTATAAAATTATAATCTTGACTTGGTTCTTTGTGTAAAAATATTATTTAGTGACTCATGTCGACTTGGTTATTGATTAATGCAAACTTAATTACTGCGTTGATTAAGTGGTTCTCAGATTATTAGTTTGTCAAGCATATTAATGTATACTTCTACTTATGTTTTTATATTAATGGTTACTTGTTAGCCAAATTGGTTACATTCTTACAAAAGTATGCCTTTAGTTGGTAATAAACAAGTTATCTTTGGTTGTTTTTTTACCGTAAAATGCAATAATAAAAATGTGTTTATGTTCGGTTACTAAATAGACATATCTTGGTTCTTGTGTATAATATGTATTTAGATCTTTGTAAGGTGTTTATTTGGTTACTCTATAATGTTATTGAGTTTTATAATTGTTTCTTTTATATTGGTGGTTACTTATTGACTACATTGGTTACCTTCATACAACCGTTAATCGATTATATATATTGGTTGTTGTATACTATTTAATTGGTTCTGTAATAATGTTTATTTGGTCAAAGTGAAAATTTGACAATCTCATCAAGTTTGGAGTGTTGATTTGGGCATTTTAGAGCCTAATTTCATTGAACCGGTCAACGATCCCCTTTCTTTGTGAACTGCGCAGGCTTTTTGGTCAAATTCCATCATTTAGGCCTTCAAAATTGCATGTAAAAATGTAGTTCATATTCTAGTTACTAAGATTATGTAATTTGGTTACTGTCTAATATTGATTTGGTTACTTTACAATGTTTATTCAGTTGTTATACAATAGAGACTGACAGTAAACAATATACAAATTTAATTATTTACAGGAATATATAATTGTATACTGTTAGTAACCATTAACCACATGGTTGGTAACATTTTTGATGGTGTATAGTAACTAAAATTGATGTTGATTAATATTTTAATTTTTTATTTCATCATGAGTTATCAAGATAAAGTAAACATATACATTGAACAATTGGTAACTGTTCTGAAACATTTTTATGTAAATTTGGTTACTCATATAAAATAAAATGGTTACCTCTATATTCATATTTAGTTACCAACTGGCATGAAACATTTTCAAATAATTTTTATAACTACATAATTTAAAAGTATCCATCAGCTAGATAAATGGGAACCCTCACATGTACATTAAGCACTTAATAATTGTCCTGATATAAGTTTTTAATTATTGGGTTACTAACAAAAACTAAAATGGTTACCTTTATATGCAAGTTCGGTTAGCAACTGCACCTCTTAAACTATTTTTATTTTAATATGAGATCTATAAGTGACCATCATATATATAAATGAGAACTCTTAATTGGAGTTTCTTATTCTATCATGATGACATGGTATAAATAAAACATATATATTTAACACTTTATAACAGTCTTGATACAAGCTTATAATTATCTGGTTACTAATAAGCTTGTAACTATATCTATGATAATTATCTGGTTACTAACAAGCTTGTAGATAAATAGGACACTCACACATGTACATTTAACAATTGATGTTTGTCCTGATACAAGCTTGTAACTATCTGGTTACTAATAACAGTAACCATAATGTAACATAATAAAACAGTAACCACATAATTATATGATAGTAACCAGAACAGGTTTTAATGGTAACCAAAACAGAAACATCATGTAATGAAACCCAATTTAGACAATCCATGTATACTAAACAATTACATATTAACCAGAATAAAAAATAAAAGTATCTGAAATCCCACATTGAGGACACAATAATAATAGCCAAACCATAAGTAACAGTAACCAAAACATAATAAAGAAGTAACCAAATAGTTATATGAAAGTAACCAGAACATGTTTTAATAGTAACCAAAACAGAAACAACCTGTATGTCCAACCAAGTTTAGGCAACCCATGTATACTCTCACATGTACATTTAACCATAACTTTTTCAATGAATTTTTTAGAAGAGCATAACCCTTGTAGAATATATTTGAAGGAATTTACAAAAATAATACATCAATGTATACTAAGCAAATACATGGTTTATTATGACTTGGGTTTATTATTTACAAAAATAAAACATCCACAAACTAATGATGCCTTAAACTTCTCCAACTGACTTGGGTTTAATTTCTTGGTAATAATCCTGGAGATTTCCATGTCACACCAATATATAATTTTTCCAGTGAATTTTCTGTTGCATTCCTCATAGTAAAGATCTCACAACTGCAAATAAACAAAATCAGATTTACATATCATTAAGAAACGAGATATAAACAATATTTATAACATAAACAGATTCACGTAGTGACCAACAAATAAAAGCATACTAACCAAAACATAATATAACAATTACATAAAGAGCCAAAAGCAGACTATAACAAATAACCAACATCCCATATCGATCGCCTGATAATAATAGTTATCATATCATAATATAACATTAACCATACCATAATAAAGCAGTAACCAAAAAGTTATATTATATAATCTAATGGTGACCAAAATATAAACAACATGTAGTACATACCATATTATGCAGTAAACAAATAGTTATATATAATATTAACCAAAACAAAATTTAAAGGTCACCAAAACAAAAACATGTATACCAAAAAATATACTAAAGAAGTAACCAAACAGTTATATGATAGTAACCAAACCATGTTTTAATGGTAACCAACACATAAACAACATGTATACCAAACTCAGTTTAGTCAACCAATGTATACTAAGCAAATACATTTGAACCAAAACAATATATAAAAGTAACCAAAATCCCAATTGAGAAAAAAAAATGGTATCCAAATCATAAGCCAACAACAACAAAAAATATACTAATGAAGTAACCAAACAGTTATATGTTAGTAACCAAAATGTATATTAATGGTAACCAATACATAAACAACATATAGACCAAACACAGTTTAGTCAACCCATATATACTAAGCAAATACATGGTAACCAGAACAACAAAAAACAGTAACCAAAATCCTAACTCAAGGAAACAAAAATAGAATCCAAATCAGAAATTAACAATAAACAAAAACATACTAAAGAAGTAACCAAATATTTATATGATAATAACCAAAAAATATTTTAATGGTAACCAATACATAAACAACATGTACACCAAAACCAGTTTAGTCAACCATGTACACTAAGCAAATACATGGTAACCATAACAACATAAAAAAGTAACCAAAATACCAAATCAAGGTAACAAAAATGGTATCCAAATCACAAATTAATGAGAACAAAAACATAATCTGAAGTAACCAAATAGTTATATGATAAGAATAATAACAAAATTTAAATTAGCAAACCTTTAAAAAAATTTGGGTTGGAAATATCTTCTGGCTATGAACTTGAGCTTCTGTCTTAACTACAGGAACATCAAAATCAGAATCCAACTCCACAAACCCAAACAAATTTTTTCAAGTCCTTAATAGAATTACCCTCTGTGATTCTTTTCCTCTTTCCATCCTTCTTCCTTGTATCAACCATTCTATACAAAACATAAAAACAACACAAATCCAAACAATCAATACCCCATTCTGTTAGAAACATAGCGTATATATATATGATCATATTGACAATTAAGTAGTAGAATGAGAATTAATGTAAATTAGAAGATACCTTAGAGAAACCGTAATCCTTTCGGTTGTGAGAGAGTTGGAGAGAGAAAATCACGTATTAGCCTGAAAGTCACGTATTCAATTTTCTGTCAGAGTTGAGAGACTATGGTGTTGCGGCGGCGGCGGAAGAGGACGACGACAAGTGGCTTCGAGAGGAGAGAGAGAAGTAGTAAGGGAGAAGAGAGAGAAATAGTAAGGGCGTAGATAGAGAGAGAGACCGAAGGAAGATGGAAACTAATTTGTTATGTCAGCTCATTAATATTAATCCCTTAATTGAAGGACTCTTAATTGTATTAGTATTGTAAATATATATGATGAAGTGTCATATTTTTGTAATTATTTTATGAATGTATGATTTTTATAATTACTTTTAAAAATGTACTATAATATGTAATTGTTCCTAGATTTAATGTACAAATAAATTAAACGGGCCCACTGGCTTGGAAGGCTGAGGTTATCGACGTAAGATATATATGGATAATGACCCCACCCAACCAGCGTTAATGCTAGGTATAATGTAGTATCTTTTTAGGAGTAGTTAACATGAAGTTTATTTTTAGATAAGTTGACCAATTGACATTTTATGTGTCAGTATTTTATTGAACAATTAACCAACTTACTAAAAAATAAACTTTATACTAATCGGATCTATATCTTCCATTCTATTAAAAAGATGCAATTTTTTAAGTTATAATAGTGGGGTACTATTTATCTAAGGTCCACCATAAATTTTTTTGTTGTTAATTTTCACACACCCACATTTAAAAATTGAAAAAAATCAAATATTAATTTTATAAAAATTATAAGACAAGAATTATCATTCAGCCCAGAACCATGCGTCAAACGTCCGCCATATCAAGTAATTCTAAGTTATAAAGTATAATATGGGTGGTGGTACCTGCACTTGAAACCTCATGTTGGTGAGTAGGCATGCAGAAGTGTGTATTAATAGTATTTTCGAAGGTTTTGACTTACTACCCAGTCCAGTCAGTGCGTGGACCTGGCTGGGCTTGGAGCCTTGCACCTCCATCCATAATCCATTTCGTCATCTCCCTCTCTCCCTCCCTCTACCCTCTACCCTCTACCCTCTACGAAAGGATTATTAGCAATTAGAGTAATAATAACATAGAGATGAGATGACATAGATAGAGAGAGAGAGAGAGGATGTTGATTTTGTGTTTGGGCTTATGTGGAGAGAGAGAGAGAGAGAAGGGGGGGGGGGGTTGAGAGTTAGTAGTAATTAGTATGCTGACGAAGGAGGAGGAGAAGAAGAAGAGGACACACACGACACATCTAATTAGGGATAATGAAACTTTAATTTATATATAATCTGTAGAATGGAGTGGAATTGAAGGCTGTGGCTGTGATTAAGGAAGGAAACAGAGAGCGTTTTGGCATTGAGATTCCATGTTTATTCTTCCCATTTCCTCCTGATGTTCTTCTCCTATTTTCCATCCCTTTTATTCCCCCTATAACTTCCCTCTATTTCTCAGGATTCTTATTACCCACACCACACCACACCCCCACCCACCCTACACATATATATCTCATCGACTCAATTCTTTTGTCATCTCTCTCTTTTTTTTACTCGTTTTCTCGCCGTACATCTCCTCCGGCGCTCATCTTTCTAGATCCCGTACGGAGGGACAATTTCCACCGTCTGATCATTTGACTCCCTTTCTTTGACTCGGTCGCTCTGAAACACTCAAAAGAGACGAAACAAACAAACAAACAAACGAACTTACTTTGTTGAGAGAGAGAGAGAGCAGACAGACAGACAAACAGAGCGTTTCTATTTCAAAGTTTTCTTTGATGGGGCAGTGTTACGGCAAGACCATTCCTACTTCCGACGGCGCCACCACAATCGTCGATTCCGGCGCCGTCGACAACCCTCCTCAATCTCCACTCCCTTCCTCTGCCGTCACCGTTCCTTCCGCCAAAAGCACACCCGCTCGATCGTCTGCCAACAATCCATGGCCGAGTCCCTATCCTCAAGGCGGTGCCAGTCCGCTTCCGGTCGGAGTGTCGCCGTCTCCGGCGAGGTCGACTCCGCGGAGGTTCTTCAAGCGCCCATTTCCTCCCCCGTCTCCCGCCAAGCACATCAAAGCTTCGCTAGCCAAACGATTCGGGCATGCGAAGCCCCGGGAAGGCCCGATTCCCGAAGATGGAGCCACGGAGCCTGATCAGTTACTCGATAAAAACTTCGGCTACAATAAGAATTTCGGAGATAAGTATGAATTGGGGAAGGAAATTGGGCGTGGACATTTTGGTCATACCTGCCATGCTAAGGGTAGAAAAGGCGAGCTCAAGGATCATGCTGTTGCTGTAAAAATTATTTCCAAATCTAAGGTTCCTTCTTTCATCTTTGTATTGATGGCTGAATTGTTCAATTTTATTACTCAAGTTCTGTTTTTGCTCACTTGTTGACTTAATTTACGGTTGCAAATATCAAATTTATTTAGTAAATGAACTTGAATACAAAACTAGGTTGACTTGGTGGGTTTTCTGATCGAAAGATCCAATTTTTAGAGGCTAATTGATTATGTGAACTTTTAATTCTAGAGTGAGTCCCCTAAGCTGGCCAATGCAAGCAATTGGAAAAAAAGTACATGAACTTTATATGTGAAATTGAAAAAGAATTTCCTGTGTACTCAGTATTAAGATGGATAAAATAATATTATATGGTCTTATATTCAAGTAATTGGCATTAGTGATGAATTTTCTGATTTCTTTCCTTATCCTCATTTTGTATTTAAAAAGTATTCTCTATGAAGATTATTTTTACAAATAGATTTTAGGAAGAGCTTTGTTATTGACTCGTGGTTGACCTGGTTAAAAACTTACCCTGTAAATTTTAACCTTGGCTTAATCAGCAAAGTTTGTCTAAGAAACAAATATCAGAGCTTAATGAGTAAAACCTTGAGCAGAGCCCATTCAAGGTCCCTCTTCAGCTAATTTAAGCTTTTATTTTGAGCTTGTCAACTTGCCCAGCCTAATACAAGCTAGTCTTGACTTGGTTGGCGCAACTGAGTTGCAGGGGTGTTGAATAAAATCTTGTGAGCTGTGTATTTTCTTTTTGATGGATCACACTGTAGCAGTTTCTCTTCTGAGTAAAGAACATAATGCAGTTATTTTGTCCATGGGCAATGCAAAGTGCCTCGTAGTTATTTATGCAAATATATTGAAATTAATAAGACCAAACACAATGCTCTCCACCCCCACCCCCCAAACCCAAAAGCAAAAACTATAATTCTTTGTGAATAAACGTTCCACGTTTGCGGAATGCATGCATATTTGTATGTGCTTGAACAGATTAGGAAAGAAACGAAATGAGCTCGTGAACTAGATTTGTTATGAAATATACTGAACTTGTCATTTTATGTCTAAGTTCCTGAATATTGACTGATTGAAACAACAAAATGACTTAATTAACGAGCATGTGGCATCTGTCTTTCTATTGCAAGATTAGAAAGGATCTTTAATTTAATGCAATCATTAATATTCTGTTGTTGAAATAGTTGTTTGTTCTTATTTAAACCATTTATCTCTTTGATTGGTGGGTTTTTCTAAACATGTTTCCTTTAACAAGGACACATTATTGTCGGACAGGAAACTTTGTCCAGTCATGAATATGAAAAAGAATTTTCAATGCAAGTATATTATGGCACCTGTTTTTTAAGTGCAATATAAGAAACGATCTTTACCTTATTGGAACCGGTAATACTCTATTGTCGGAACTAACGTGGGCTGTCATTTTGCCATTTATCTCTCTTAGTTCACTATTTTCCTTAAATCTGTCTCTTGTAACACGGACACATAAAGCAGTGCAACTGTTAGACAGGAAACTTAGTCCAATCATTAGTATTTAGAAGAATTTACAATGCAAGTACTTGTGGCTTTATATTTCGAATTCTTTTTGCTTACTTATTACTGCGTATTTGTAAATGCATTAGACGTATAACTAGTAGGGCCATAAAATTCTTGATGCCAACATGTTAGGGAAAACAGAACTAGAAAGACTTCAGATGGGCAAGCCTTTGATACTAGTTGAGCAAGAACGCAACATAATAATTAAAATTTTCTTAATGTATAATTTTTATAATTACAGTGAGATTGACTATCACATATGTTGTCTAGCTTAAGAATTTATTTACGCTTCTATAACTTTTATTTACATTTAAATTTTTCATTACATGAATATCATTGCCATTCAAGAATAATGTCCAAAATCGTCATGATTTGACATCTTGTTTTATTTTATTTTTATAAAGTAATAATTTGGAACTTTATAATTTTGCATTCTAGCGCTTGGCATCTTTGCTGGGTTATACATGGTCACACGAAAGGAGTTATAGACATTTGGTAGATGAGCATGGATATTCAGATTGAAGATTTATTATATTTGAAATTGCTTTGGTTGAAAGAAAATCTCGAGGTGATGATTATAAGCCGAAAAAATCTTGAGGTGATGCAATTCTAGAAAGAAAAAAACTACGCAGACGACACACACATTTGGCCTGATTGTATTAGTTTTTTTCTTTCTAGAATAGCATCACCTCAAGATTTTTTTTTGGCTCATCATCATCACCTCAGGTTTGGTTTTCCAATTTACACGTTAATGTTTACCTTTTAAACTTCTTGAAATTAAATTTCATTTGAAGTAGTTCTCTTCTTGTAAGTCTGTTAGGCATATAGACTATATGATCAATGATTTCTTTATATAACGTGTAGCTTGAGTGGCGTAGTATACGTGACTCACAGGGACATACCAATTGATTTGATGATTTCATGTAAATTATCAATGGGAAATTCTCGTGAATGCTATAAATGATCTAATTTTAGTAGTTATGCTCATTATAGAAATATGATATGTATGGATTATTAGCATTGATGACTTCTAGTGAATTCTGGGTACATTGTGGTTTTTATTTTTTGTGTATGATCAAGAAAATGTTTAATTTGTTATTGTTGAACCAATTAAATGTGGATTCATCTCCCAAAAGGGAAATATATTGTGCTGTCAGTTATCAAAAAATATAAATATCTATTTATGGTTTCGCAATATGCCCTGAATTTATTGAATCTTAAAATCATACCCATTACCAAAGGACTCACAAGTAGCTGATCAGATTGTTAATATTAGTGATTGAACTTTTTAAAGTATTGGAACCTTAATTGTGTTGAGATGCATATAAAGTATGTTTATCAAATTGCTACAGTTGAATTGATAACATTGTGAAAATTGGAATTTTCATTATTTCCAAATAATACTACTAAAGAATATTTTTTGGAAAATGAGGTCAAGATTCGTCAGACAGAATGAAAGAATCACAAAGTGCATAGAGATTTACGTGGTTAAGTTTGCGAGAGAAGCCCAAGAGAAAGAGGTGGTGAAGGATTCTTACAATGAAACCAAAGATTAACATAAATTTTCATATAAAAAAAATCTACTGTGCCAGACAATGTGCACAGGCCAAGTCTCAGAGAATATTGAAACCTAAACCGTAATTTGTAAATATAAATCTTAGGGTTGGAATGAAGCATAGTAGAATTGTGGTGTGCCTGTCTGTGGCCCATTGGCTAATAATTTCAATAAGTAAACTGTAGCTGTTGCATCCTGTGATAGGTTGCAGAATACAAGACATCACAACAAATTATATTGTGTACTTATGCTTAACGTTTAAAACATATTTATACATTCTGGATGTTTGTCGTGTTTGATGAATCCATTATCGTCGCTTATTTCCTTACCTTATTATGTACTCAATAACATGCAGTGCCTGCATCTTAACAAGCTTTGTCTTGGCAGATGACGACGGCAATATCAATTGAAGATGTTCGTAGAGAAGTGAAAATATTAAAAGCTTTATCTGGCCATAAGCATTTGGTCAAATATTATGATGCCTGCGAGGATGCCAACAACGTGTACATAATCATGGAGTATGTCTTTTCTTGTCTCTATATGATCATTATCATGGAAAATGCATTCGCGAAGAAACTTTACCTTTTTTCTATGGGTGACACTGCTTTTCAGTTTTCTCGTCTAATTAAATTGTTAACGTATGATTGTTGCAGTATAGGTATCATGATCAGGTTTACACACACTTTTTCTTCAATCAATGAAATTAAAGCTTCGTTTACTTGTCAAAAAATAAATTAGAACATTACTTTTGATTTTTTTTGGCTTTACTTGAAATTTTTTGAGTTCAGTGTGTTGATTCAATATTCTGGGGTTTTATTGAATGGTTTTAGGTAACCATTGTAAGTTGGAGTTTCCCCTGAATTTTGTGTCTGATGAAGCTTTTCTTATTCCCTATAATCAGATTGTGTGAAGGTGGAGAACTACTTGACAGAATATTGTCAAGGTAACGTGGACATATTTGGTCTTTTTGGACTGCATATTGTTATTGAATAATCCTGTTTGTAGTTACAACTCACGTCTATACTTCTAGCAGAGGGGGAAGGTACACAGAAGAGGATGCAAAACTTATTATTGTTCAAATTTTGAGTGTGGTTGCTTTCTGTCATCTTCAAGGAGTTGTGCACCGTGACTTAAAGCCTGAGGTTGTCAATTTTTCAAAGTTAGAATCTTAATTTATTTAATCATTTCCAGATGGTAGTGCTCATTCCCGCTGTGTCCTTTTTCTTTCTTATTAATCCTCTTTCTGGTGCATTACAGAATTTTCTTTTCACCTCTAGAAACGAAGATGCTGATATGAAGCTTATTGATTTTGGTCTTTCTGATTTTATCAGACCAGGTAATTATGACAGATCATACTTGCTGCTATCCATCAACCTTATGGCTGTTGATGGATACTATCTTATATAATTCTACAAAGATTACCAGTACTTCATCATACTTCACTGGCATGACATACTTTCTCATCTTGTTTCCTGGAACTGTTTCCTTGGATACGTTTTTCTTTTGGTACCTTAAAATAAATATTCACCAAATCATTTCAATAAATCTGAAGAATATATTAAAATTCTCTGATTGAAATTAAGCCTACATCTGTGTAGTTATTGATGAATAAATGCTCACTGCTTGTATATAATACTTTTATGTTTTATGCATAACTAGACTTGGGGTAATACAGAAGTTGCTTATCATAAATTGAATAAATTTTCAAATTTGGCTTGTTTTATTTATAGTCCTAAATCTTTCTAGCCAGGGACGGAGCCACATGTATATTGGAGGGGGCCACACCCCCCCAGGTTTGAAATTTTTGTAAGATTCACCCCCAAAGTTTGAAAATTTTATAAAATTCACTTGTACATTTGGTTTGGTTTGAAAATTTTGTAAGGCTACGGCCCTTCCAAGTTTTGACGAAGTTTTGATATGTTTTAAAAGACTTTTTTTTGCTATGTTTTATTATCTTTGTCAAAGCAAATTCTACTACTATATTATTTTTGTTTTAGTAAAAATATGTTTTGTAATAGTGAAATTTTACTTTTTAGTGATGAATATATTTTATGTTGTTAAAATTTTTTTTGGCCCCCCCAAATAACAAATCCTGGCTCCGTCCTTGTTTCTAGCCAAGTATAACTGGTTGCTAGTAACTAATTGTTTAGTGCCTGACTTGTCGGGTTTTGTTATTTGAGAGTTGACACATGTAAGTAATCAAATCCAGTTCTATTCTAATGCTAAGATTAAAGCTGTTTAGTGTTTGCGTACAGTTTCTTTTATTATTTTTGGTCCTCAGTTGTACAAAATTCAGGATTTTCGGAAAATACAAGATTAACTTGTGAAATTCCTTCTCTTTATCTTTTTATCACAAAGGTCTTGTAAACCATTAAATGGGGTACTATTTGGCTTGTATCAAATGGTTATTTTCTCACTTCAAAGAAACATTCTAGCAGCTGATATTTTATGGGGACTGGTCATTATTGCCTCAGCTTACCACACACCAGCTCCAAAAGGGTACATAAGTTTAGTACTGGTGGGCTGGTGACAATTTACAAGGAGGATTCATACACCCTTATTTAATTTGGGAAAATCTAATTTTATACTATTAAGAACATAACCCATAAATCTACCCCACTCACTGTTTTATTTTGTATGTGTGTTTCTGCAGACGAAAGACTTAATGACATTGTTGGAAGTGCATACTATGTGGCACCAGAAGTCCTACATAGGTCCTACAGCCTGGAAGCAGATATTTGGAGTATTGGTGTTATTACTTACATTTTATTGTGTGGAAGCAGACCATTCTGGGCGAGAACAGAATCAGGAATTTTTCGTGCAGTACTAAGAGCTGATCCTAACTTTGATGATATACCTTGGCCTTCTGTGTCACCTGAAGCCAAGGATTTCGTGAAAAGGCTTCTGAACAAGGACTACAGGAAAAGGATGACTGCTGCTCAAGCTCTGAGTAAGTTGTTCAACTGTTCTCAGAAGTAATATTCCATGGACATTGCCAGCATTTTTACCTATTTGCAATTCAATGGTTTTGTTAATTATGGCAATTTTACACTGATTAGGAATTTAGGATGGCTCGATAACCAGTATAATGAATATTTCAAAAGAAAAAAAGTTGATAAATAATTATGACATACACTCTATTGAAGGCTATTTCTTTTAAATTCATTCCTGGGGACTGTTGCCATATTTGGTCATTTCCTCCTTGCGTCGTAATTTACATGATGCAGCTGTACATGTTGACCACTTGACCTACAGTAATTATCCTTGATGCAACCGCAAATTAATGCAATTTCAAATTTATTAGTTGCTAATTTGTACTGATGATAATCTATATAGTTCTTACCTTTGATTGAACATTTTTGTGGTTACAGCTCACCCATGGCTGCGAAGCGAAAGCCATCCTATTCCTTTAGATATATTAATGTATAAGTTGGTGAAGTCATACCTTCATGCTACACCTTTCAAACGCGCGGCACTGAAGGTAATATATACATACTATAAATTATCATTCCATCACTCAAATTTGTCAGATTAATTTTTTTTTCTTGACAAGATAGTTGTTTGGTATTTTGCTTACATGCATATGTAGATGTCTTAGTAACCAGATTCACTTATTCAGGTGCAATATTCACTTCTCAACTCGTGAATCAGCGAGTTGAGAGCTAATTCTGTATAAATTCGCGGATTGAGCTGTTCAAATCCAAGATCTGGTCTGGTCAGTCTCAAGTTGGTATATCTTACATAATAACCAATTTGGAACTGACCATGCATGAGGTGTAACCAAGTTTGCTTTGCACTAGATTGATCAGCTCATCATGCATGCCAGAAGTTTCAAAATTCCAACTGCAAGGAATTGAACCTGAGACCATCGCTTATTGAGTGGTGCTTGCTGCTAGCTACATAGCCAATTTAGCTGTTGTGTGTTAGAGATGTGTAATTATTAATTATACTCGATCAACTGAAGAAAATCAAACATTGAAAGCAAGTTAGGAAACTGGTAATCTAGAAATCTCACTAACAAGATTGCATTTTATGTGATTATATGCATATACATTTAATCAATTTAATAAGTTCTATGAAAAATGATACTTACTACATATACATTCTGAAGGTGTTTGAGATCCTATGTATATCAAAATTGAGAATTCAGCATTTTCAATCCACAAATTAGTAACTTGAGGTATATATTATATATTATACTCCCTCCATTCCAAAAATTAAAAATTCAAGATATTTTCAAACTCAAAATTGTAATGAAATCATTTACTTTAGACAATACCATTATTGACATTGTAAACTAAATAAAAAAAGTACTACTAATTAAAAGTTTTATTGTTTTCAATGTTAAATGAATCACATTAATTTTGAAATTGAAAATTCAAACTTGATCTTGAACAGAGGACTAGTTTTTTTTCTACGAGAAAGTGAGACATGCTAGATAATTTGTATGTTATTGTTTTACTTAATTGTTTTGACCTATGCGTTACCCCCATTGTAATTCTCAAATCAGTTTCTTGCAAATGGCCAAATGATTCCTGGCTTCTGCAGTTGGTTATTTCCTCTCTTCTCCTCCTGTGTTTAATTGTATGGTTGCCTTCGGTCTGACTGCCTCTCATTCTTTCTCTAATTCTTGAGTTGTAAAGTACTCTTTCTGTAGAACAACAGCTTTGAAAATGTGCCTTGCTATGTGCAGCTCTATGCTTACTTTTTCTGAAGTGGTTTAGTCATTCTATGCTTTTGTTTCTTGCATTAGTTTTCCAATTCGTTTTTAGCTTCTTTCAACCCCCCCCCTCCCCTCCCCCACAAACAAAAATATGGGGGAAAACCCCCCAGATTTGCAGCCATTCAGGTACAGTTATTTTAAGAGTATTAATGATAATTAAAGTAGTGTTCAATCCACCTTTTGGGGATTTTTTTTCAGAAATCTTCTGCCAAACGTGCTTACAATCTATTCAAAAGCCAGTGTTGGTGTCTTAGTGTGCATTCATATTTGTGGAAACTTGTCTGAGTAATTTGGTTCCTTTTTGTGGCATGATTAGAAAGTACATAATCTGGTTAAAAATTGCTGCCATAAATTTAATAGTCGATTTTGTTTCTGGTTGAAGTTATAATCCTTGTTTGGTTGTTTTTTAATAATTGCAGGCTCTCTCAAAAGCATTAACGGAGGATGACTTGATTTACCTTAGATCTCAATTCATGCTAATGGAACCTAATAAAGATGGCCGTGTTTCTCTTGACAACTTCCGCATGGTTTTTCACTGATACCTTCCTTTCTAATTTCTTCATTGAAATTCTGTTTCAATTTGGTCTTTAAAAATAAATATGTAATGGCATGTGTATGATATCTTGTAAGAAATCAAATTATTTCTTGTATTAGTCATATTTCATCCTTTTCAGTTAGAAAGTCAAAATCATGTTAAATTAACATTCAACTTGCAGGCTCTTCTGCGAAACGCAACTGATGCAATGAAGGAGTCGAGGGTTTCTGATATTCTAAATGCGGTGAGGCATCAGGTTTCATGTATATATAACCATTGTATCTGATTTTTTTTTATCTATTCGTTGGATTTTTAAAAGATTAAAACTTACTCCCTCCGTCCCCATAATATATGACGTTTTAGGTGATTTTTTTTTGTCCCAAATTATTTGACGTTTTAGAAAATCTAGGAGAATTAATTACAATCTTTCCAAAATTATCCCTCATGGGAAAATGTTACATATGAGAGAGTATAAGATAAGTATGGTAATAAATGAGAATTTAAGAGTATTATAGACAATTGATACTATATTTAATGCTTTCCAACCATTTCCTTAATTCTTGTGCACAATTCTAAAACGTTATATATTATGGGATGGAGGGAGTACTTGACTATAATGAAGTTTGGTACTTAGATGTTAATGATGTATACCCATTTTGGGTCACCCCAAAAAGAAAAGTGGATTCTTATATTGGGAACGTGATGGTATGTTTTATTCACAGGTTTAACCATGAGCTTAAAGGATTACCTAATGGCTATTGATAGACTTAAAAAAAACTAGTTTGGAATGGTGTGAACACATATATCTGGGGAATTTTGCAACAGTTGCAATATGTATAACTAACTTAAACATATCCTTCTTAATCCTAGGAAGCATGAAAGACAAAGTAGGTTAAATATTTAGTGTGGACATAATTTATCAGCTCATAGCATTCTGTTTGCTCATCTTTTGTTAGATGGCACCTCTCTCTTATCGAAGGATGGACTTTGAGGAATTTTGTGCAGCTGCAATCAGTACATACCAACTCGAAGCTCTTGAAGGATGGCAGAATATTGCATCTACAGCGTTTGAGCATTTTGAACAAGAGGGTAACCGAGTAATCTCAGTAGAGGAATTGGCTCGGGTATAAGATCCAAGCACCGAGATTCTTTACACATTTTCTCTTTCTATCATATTTTTAGCTCAACATTGTTTCTGATGGATCTATATATAATAACCCCATTGATGCAGGAACTGAATGTGGGGCCTACAGCTCATTCAATTCTTAAAGACTGGATCAGAAGTGACGGAAGCTTAGTTTGCTTGGGTATACCAAATTTTTGCATGGCGTAACTCTCCATAGCTATAAATACAAGACAGCAGTAGTTTTTGTTTATTCTCTTGCAGAAATTGGCAAATGATAGCAATTGATTATTTATGGCATTCAAAGGTAGTACTCTTTTCCTTTAGAGATGGGGGAAAGAAAATTTGTGTACAAATGAATATAGTAGAGTCAACTAGGATGTCTGTGCAGGCAATTTTAAGTTGACAGAAATTTTCCCTGTTGTTTAGTCCTAAATTGCAGATCCTAAAATCGTTCCGGTTTAAGATTGCAGCTTGAAATCTTTTAAAGGATAGTTTAGAAGTAGTGTAGTTGGTTTTAAACATCTGGTTCTCTAACTTTGTTCAACTTGAATGACATTTAGAGAGAAGGGATTCATTCTTCTGGCACAAAGAAGAGAATGAGAATTCCTTGTTATAACATACTCACTGTTTAGGTCAGATGAATATTACTCCCTAGCTTTGTATATGGGGGGGGAAAGAGTGGTCTGTCTTTCTTTGTATTGAAGGAGTAATGGAATGTATTTTATTTTTTATTTGACAGGGCTAGTATTTAGACACTAAATTGTAATAATCTGTTTCTCTTCTTTAGCGTAGGTAGCTACTTAGGAGGAGAAGCATTTTCTTTCCCATTGGAAAAAGGCCAAATTTGGAAATTATTAATTGTATTGGTCCAGACATGCATATGCAGAGTAGTATTGGTCTTGACTGGAAAGGAAGTAATACAGTATGCCCATTTTCGTTCCTAAAATATTTTGGCACAGAAAGTATTTTTTTGGTCCCAAATTAATTGCTTAGTTTTGACTTTTTAAAGTCAAATTGACTATTTTTAGAATTAATAATTAAGCATATATAAATATATTTCTAAAATTATAAAAATTGGAGTTAGTAATAAATTGTATATATTTTCTTTTGGTTATAATCTCTTCACTTATATTTTTGCAAAAATAGTAAAGATTAATTTTAAAAATGGTCAATTTGACTTTAAAAAGTCAAATTTGAGCAATTAATTTGGGACGGAGGGAGTATCATTTATCAAGTAAAATTTGTTTGAAATTTTATCACTACCCCTTTATGGGAAGTTAAAAACTATTAATACAAGGGAGAGAATTTTTTGGGACAATAAGAGAAGCTAGGGGTAATATAGGAAATTAAATAATTTAATCTCCTCGAAAGTTGTAAACGACAAATATTTTAAAATAAATTTTTTTTTAAAACGACAATCTTTTAAGAACGGAGAAAGTATTATGCACATATTTTTACTTGGGTGCGCTCGGTGACAACATAGATAATAATTCATAATTCCTAGCCTCACTTTAGAAAGTTGAAAAAAACAAAGAAAATTATATTATATAATAATGTTACTATCACATAAAATAATCACATATCGTTGACATGACAGTATGTGATCTTATGTTACCATCTTTTATGTAAAAATAGCAATATTTTTGATCATCTTTAAGTATGTAATCTTTATGTTATCATATTTATGTGATCACATACTGTCATATCAACAATATATAATCTTTATGTTCAGGGGCGGAGCCACGTATGGGCTTGGGTGGGCTGTAACCCCGGTGAATTTTTTGCAGCTGAGCATTTTTTTTTTTTTAATCTTACATGAAACGACGTCGTTTCATGTAAGAGTAAAAAAAAAAAAAAACTAATCGCCTCTGCCTCTGTGCAAACTAAAACCCAATTCTTACCACTGCTCTGAGGACCCATGATTGCAACGACGGTGTATGAGAGGCCGCAGTCGCCAAGCTTCGCTTTCTTCATAAAAGTATCGAGACCGGTAACGTTGAATTCACCATTCCCGTCGATTAGCTGAGTCGCACAACGGCACAGCCACACAAGCCTCTTTGGAAGATTTCCTTTGAGAGAAGACTTGAAGACTTGGCTTATGCCTGGCCGCGACAGCTAGTTGGTGATTTTCTATTGGCACTTTCTTGGGTTTTTTTCTTGTTTACTCATGGCACAACTATCTTCTTTTCCCATAACTAAGATTCTAATACTGATTATGTTATGTGTATACAGTATATTGCCCCTCTGCTCTGCTCGACTGCTCTGAATTCCGATTTATTGGGTCCTGGAGGCTGGAGGTAAAATTATATTCCCTTTATATGTGATCAGATTTATCATTTATGGGTTTTTGTTTCCTTTTTGTTTTGGGGTTAATATATATGATTAATGATATAATGATACTCTGGTAAAGTTTCTGTCTTTGGGTTTAGAGAAATAATATTTTTGATTGATAGATTGATTCGTCTTGTTTAAACAACTCTACGTGTTTTTACAGTCACGATAGAAAGAGCATTTTCAGCTATAAAATATGTTAAAATTGCTCTTCGCAATAAAATGAAAGAGGAGTTTTTAGCAGATTCTATAATGATTTACATTGAACGAGAACTTCAAGATATCGATTGATTCCATAATATTTAATTCTATTCTACAAAAGATAGAAGGATCTGCAACTTAAATAGTGTGTTTTATTTTCTTTTTTTCTTGTATGTTATGTACCTTTGAACCTTACTACTATGTATGATTTTGAATTTGTGATTGATCTTGGTGAGACAATTTTTTGGTAGCCCAGTAAAAAATTAATTTCTAACTCCACCCTTGTTTATGTTACCTTTGTTATGTGATAGTAGCATTATATACAATGCGGCAGGCGAAACATGCAAGTTACAACGCTGATGATAGAATGATGTGTCTACTTTCTCATGGATGTAAAATAATAATGTAACTACTATAATTTATAATACTATTTTATTTTTATTGTTAGTATTATGTAAATTTAAAATTAAAAGAAAAGAAAAAGGAAATTATTCTCTCAATACGTGATATATTAGTAAACACGCAAGTAGTATAATTCATTCATTCATTCATTCTAAAAGATAACGATTTCTGTGACTAATACTACTAGTACTGGCTACTGCAGTTGGATTGATTAGATAAGATATTATGCATGCAACAAATTTAAAGATAAGGTTTTGTCCACCATCATCTCCATCTCTACGCTCCTCCTACGTACGTACATACATATATAAGTACGTATGTAGGTACACCCTACTATATATGTAAACTCTCTACCAACTCCTCTACGATCCGTTCTTTAATATAAGTCTAATATTTTCGTCTCTTAATATAAATTATTTAATTTTTAATATTATTCAAGTACTACTCTGTTAAATATAATTTTGATTTTATGTCTTATAAATAATAATATCTTTTTTTAATACAAAGACAAGTAATAATATCATATTTAAAACTATACATACATACATACAGTATACATATATGCATACGTATGTAGTGTCACCCACCCCAAAGTTATACTAGTATCTTCTCTTCTTCTTCGGTGATTAACTGTATACTACTAGTAGTAGTACTATATAAGATTCCATTACCATAAATTTTGCATCTATATATCTATATCTATCGTTCTTTAATAAGAGAAATCAATTAAAAACAGAAAAGGGAAAGTGAGTCAGTACTACCTTATCATCCATTTTGTTTTTCTTAAGATAATTTCTAAATTTTAAAATTGATATTATTTCATTTTAGTCCTAATATAACAATGAATGATATTCCTATCCCTTGTAATTAATACTATAAGATATTTGTATTAATTACAAATTTCTTTCATTTATTTAAAAAATCAAAATATATCTTCAATTTTAGAAAGAGAGAAACAAAATAAGATACTAAATATTAATTACAAATTAATTTCTTTCATTTATCTAAAAAGTCAAAATATACCCCGACCCATCTTTTAATTTTAAAAAGAGACGAGTGTTATGATTTCTTCTTCGATCCTCTAACAAGAATAACAAACAAAGAGTAGAAAGAGAAATTAAAGCACTAAATATTACTCCGTAATTGCAAATTGAGTGACAACATGATGGAGTCAACCAAACAACATGCATGACCCACATTGCCCCCCCTAGGCTCTAGCAGCGATCCATTTTCATCATCATCTTGATCACCAAAGTGACAAATTCTAATTAACAAAACATACTACTAGAATTAAACATCAAAATTAGTCTCAAATCTTAATTTCACACCCTAAAGCAGCCGATGTGGTTGTGGTGGTGGTGGTGTTGGTGGTCCCTATCAATCATACTCCGAACGTTACGAAACTGGTCGACACGGCAGGGAATGATGATTGGGCCTTTGTGATCAAACCCGTACTCTTCCTCGGCCTCTTTTAGCAACTGCATGAAGAGCGGGTGATTGAAGTAAATGACGGGCACCACAAATCTCTCTTTTTCTTCCCCCTGCCCAACCTTCACTGCCAAACACCCCTTCGGCACATCGTCTCCAACTCTCACTTGCTGCTGCTGCTTTCCTCTTCCGCCCATCTAATCTATCTATCTATCTGCAATTAACTCACAACAAAACAAAAAAGAAAAGATTTTTTTATTATTAAGAATATATATATATATATATATATATATATATGATGATCGATCAGAATGGACAAGGTTCAACAGTTATGGCTTGTTTGGAGAGGGAACAAGGAATAATGTTGGTCATGGCCGTGGACAACATGAATAGCGGCGCGCTGCAATATTTTTTTACAGAGACTGCAAACTATATATATACGGCTTTATATATTTCTACAAATAAAATATACACAACATCTATCTCTCTCTATATATTTATATATACCGCTAGTAGGGTTTCTGTTGTTTATATATATATATAATAAAATAATAAATAAACAATTACTACCACCCTTTGGTGTGTGTTTTGTGGCGTTATGACGGAACTGGGAGTGGCAAGGTTGTAAATTTGGGTGGGAGGAACGGAAATTAAGACACGTGGAGAGTGGAGTGGCATAGGGGAGGACACGTGGAATTGGAAAATCTACTATCTATTATATATACTAAATCACATTACATGACACCATATATTGACAAATGTCCTTCTACAAATTCAACACTTGTCCATCTTAAATAGTTTTAATTATGTCACAATTATCTTAATTATATCCTATCCTTTTTTAAATTATGAAAAAATAATAACAAATCAATTATCTTAATTATATCCTATCTTTTTTTAAATTATGGATAAATAATAACAAACTAAGTAGAATTTAATCTCTTCAACAACTAATGAGCACAATTTTATATGGATAAAACTTCTTAACTGAATACGTATATTAATCAGGCTAATTATTTATTCTCATAAGTGAATAAAAACCATGACTTCTTCTTCTTCTTCTTTCACGGTCAATTTTCCTTTTTTTTTCGTTTTGTCTCTCTGTCTTTCTTCTACTTATGTCATTCACGTTTCCATTATATACACACATTATTACTTACATGTTACAGCCATATGCAGGAGTGTGAAACATAACCCAGAAGCGGGTGGAATTATTTCATTGGTTTGCCTATTTTCTAAATTTTTAGATATTATGTGCTAAAATTTGAGATTATTGCATTTGCATTTAGTTGCTGATATCGGAATAATGTTTGCAAATGGTTTGATTTATCTTGATATTTGTGTTGTCAATCGTGTTTAATTGAAAATTTTTGTGGTTTTCGATTGGAAAGTTTGTGTTTAGATTAGAGCTATTCACGTTTCTTATATCAACAGTAAGGAACTGGGTTTATTTCTTAATTTGATTATTTAGTATCTTCATTTTAAGTATGTATTTTGGTTTTGTTAATATTATAAATAAACACAAACATGTAAGTATGCATGTAAATGATGAGGACATGAGGTATTTTATTGGTATGGCCTGTAGAGTTTTGATTCTAATCCACACTCCCGAGTCCCGTGTACAAATTTATTTTTTAATTGTTGCCTTTATTTAGTACAAATTTACTCTTTTAGACTTATTCGTTTTAAATGTGTTATGGTCTTTTTTTTTTTTTTTTTGACTTATCTCTAATCTGATTATACTATTTGATCATCGCACAATAATATACTATTTTCTTATTATATTTTAATTTATTAATTATACGCACATATTTATTATTAAAAATTTGAATAATCCCGCCGCAACGCAATATGTATCTTAAGACCACATTTATACATTCTTACAATGTCAAATTAACTTAATTGACACATGTAAATACATCATTAGGTCTTGGGATTCAATGATAAAAATGTTAAATTTCAGTTGAATATATTAAAAAAATACACATGTTTTAACAGAAAATATAATTCAATAATTCTATTAACACTCAACAATAACTAAGGATCACTTTTCCTCTAAAGAAGTTCCAATTATGGCCAAGAAACATATGTGACTGGCTAGCATGCATGGGTAGATGGAATTTGAGACTTGAATATATCTTAGATCAATAAGACACTAGTCTTACTAAGATTCTCATTTCTCTGAGACAGAAAAGAGTGGGGTGGGGGATAGAGCTGAGCAGGCAGAGAATATCAAATTTTGTTGGGCATTGAGTTTTTGCAAAAACATTATTGGGGAAAAGAAATGCATGCGGTAGCTGCTAGTGGTAGTAGTTAGCAAATAAAATGAAGGAAATTAAGGAGAGTTAAGAGAGGAGACAAAAGGAAGGAAGGTAGGTACGCACGTAATGCAAAATAAAGCAGTCGGCATATGCGAACAGCAGCCAACCAACTAGCTATGGCCTATGGCGCCGGCCATAACAAGAATTATTTCCGCGCGGCTAACCAACCGAGAAAAATGTTGAAATACTATTATACTTATAAAAGTGAGTTATCAATAGAATTAGTACGAGTAGTAGTAGTAGAAGTATTTCTGAAGAAAAAGAGCGGTGGGGTTATTATAACATCATTGAACCAAAATGATTGCTTGGCTAGGGTGGTTATTAATTAATTTTTGAATAAGGCAGGCAGGCAGGCAAAGAAAGAAAGAAATGATTACCCAAACATCCACTATGGGCGGCTTGGAGATGAAATATTCAGTCCATCCAAAGTGGTGGGGGGATAGACAATGTTTTCAACAAAGCAATAACCGATAATATGAATGAAGTAAATGTTTCTCTTTATTTGACTTTCCTTTTACCACATTACTATAAATTAAAGATGAAAACAAACCAACTTCCGACCGTCCGTTAGCTACTTAGCTTGAATAAGGAAAACTTTATCCTTCCTCAACACAAAATTATAAGATTATTATCCACTTTTTAAACTCAAATTAAAATATTTTCAAACTTTAATTTCAGATGATTTATTCAAAAATTATTAAATAATAAATCTTACAATAAAATAGTATTTGTTAGATATTTCACGATATTCATCATTATATTGATTATATTTTAAAAAGTCTGTCAATTTTGATGAAAAAAATACTTTTAACTTAATTTTAAAAAATCAATAATGACCTTATACTATACAACGTAGAAAATACTATATATATAAAAGGAAAAAAAACAGACGAGTCCATACTATTCTAGCATAGGTAAAATGAGAAGTGTGATAATATTTTCCAGACGCCTAAGATTTGAATCATGTGTAAATATCTATATTGAAATTCGGTATGTGCACATTTAGAAGGGATTGAATAAGTATATCTGTTTTAATGCTATAATAATAACATTTTTAAATTTTCTGTTAAAGAACCATCCAGACATATTATAATCTGTCTGTTTAAATGTTTATATAAACCTGTTATACAAAATCTTCTTTAACTTATTCAGACAAATTAGAACCTTTCTACTTATGTATTTATTTAAACCTGTTACGCTGAGCCTGTTACAAATTAGTGCATCTTACTTGGTCAAAGTCTGTTACTATTTTTTAGGCTTAGACTAAGTCAGTATTAGCTATCAAATAAAGAGTATTTTAGTCTATCAAAATCTCTATGCAGAGTAGATTTTATGCAAAGTAGTTACATGTTTTTAGAAGTAATTGTAATGTTCTTATCTATAAATTCTAGTAGCCTGATGTAATTCTTTTATGCTTGAATAAAAGTATTTCACTTTTTTATCTCCAATTAATTTCTCAGATGGTATCAAAGCATCACTGAGGTTCTTCCTTTTCATTTTTATTGTCTATCAAGTTCATCTTATTGAAGAAGTTTGAAGCTCAAAAATGGAAGGGGTTGGAGGAAGCAGTTCTAACGTGCAACATGGCATGGAGAAATTTGTAGGAACAAACTACATGTAAGACCCCAACTTATTATTAATGAAATTTAATTTTCTCTATTTATTATTTTGAAATAGTAAGGGTTGATTTGATTAATGTGGATAGTTATGGATAAAATACGCAAATATTTCAAAATAAGCAAGTGGTTATAAAATATTCATTGTTGTCGGGGAATATTCGTTTGGTCGTGGAATATTAAATGCTTGTGGGGAATATTAAATGACGATAGTAGCAAAACCATGTGTGGGCCCCATAACGGAAAGCAATTGGATGAAAAAAAACGACAAATATAAGTTGTTTAAAAATAACAGGCGTAGTTATTACCAATTAATCTTTGTTAAAATACTCGGTGGTTAAAACACACGATGGCATTACCAGTATTGCACCAATTATTGATTCTTACGTGAAGGCACTACTCAATAATAATTACGATAATTACTATTTAGTATTTTATTTTATTAATTTAATAATTGATGCGTTGATATTTTATATTGTTGTTGTTTCGATAATTGTCATTACAGAGTATTTTTCATTATCGAAGCAATAATTCATATTATCTGAATAATATTATTGGATAACATTATTGGCAATGTCTAGAAAGTTACATCTAAGGAGAGGTTTGGTCACCTAATTGCTGCTGGCCGATAAGGAGAAATTCTTATTGGAAAGCCCTCTTTCTCGGGATGCCGGTTGTCAATATTGTGATTACGTAATATTATTTGTGAATAATTAATTATTGATTCATATGATGAGGAAAATATTGATTTTATGTGGATATAGATGGAGAAAATTTTAATGTGACAATTGTTGAAAATTGAAATTTTATCTTTTTACGATAAAATAATTCATTTAAATATATTATTATATTTTAATAATATAATAATGATGATATTTTTACGATGAATGTGGGATATATGAGTATATGTGGAGGAGGAGTATTTTTGTTACCAAAATATATTTAAAGCATGTTTTATGTGTTAAATTGGACCCCATTTCTTGAATCGAAATTTGATTATAGCTTTGTAAAATCGCCTAGTTTGTTGATTTGATTCAATTTCTCGCTAGAATTTGGAAAAACTTTCTTCTGCAAAGTTGTAAAGAATTGAATTTCCTATATTTGGAATTTGAATTTTTTAATAAAAGGGCTATTTATTATGAATTATTGAAGTTCTGAAGCTCCGAAATAATTGATTTTTGGAAGTTTAAAATAATTTAAATAAGAAAAATATTTTTTTGTGTTTGGTGGGCATCTTTAACATATGCTAGAGACTGAATTCAGATGCTTGGATGCGTAGGAAGATGTGGAAAAATAAATAATATTAATTTATTAAATTTTATACTTTGGTGTTCTAAGCATTTTCCTATAAATAAGGTGCTTAGGTTAGAATTGAAAATCACATCAGAAACTGAAGTTTTCTCTCTCTATATTATCGAGCGTATTCTTGTGAGTATTTTGAGTATTGCTATACGATTGCAAGTTCAAGTCATGCTTTATATCAGGTGTTTCAAATTTAAGTCTTGATCTTTCGAGGTAAGGGATATTTTTTTAAAAATGATATTATTTCTTATAATATCATTATGCCAAGTATTGATCTAAACTTTTTAATCAAATTTGGAACTTTTTAGTGTGGGTTTCTTATTCACGATACGATAACTATTCACGATATCTGATCTTATTCACGAATCGACCTTTATTCATCGAAAAATGAAAATTTTCCTTTTCGTTCAAAATATCTATTATGGATACTAGCTTTGATTGTATCCATGTTTTGATCATTCTTGAATTTTACACCACTATGATTATTTATGAGATATTTTGGACATGAAATAGTTAAATACTGAATCCTTAATATTTATTCTTTTGTTTCACTGAATTCGTTTTCTTTGAAATATTTTTCATTATCCTCAGTCCTAAATGATGATATTACTGAATATCTTTGGCCTGTAGTGCAAAGATGAATGATTTCTTGATGAATATCTTTGGCTCGTAGTGCAAAGATGAACAGGTGTTTAGATGAACATGACCAACTGATGAATATCTTTGGCCTGTAGTGTAAAGATGAATATTGATTGATATTACAGGTATAAAATAATGATGATGGACTGTTAAATTCATAGATATTAGTTGATTTCACCCTCTACGTAACTTTTCTATGAATTAATATTTTTCGCTGCAAATATTGATCTAAAACTTGTTGTTTAATGTATTCTCTCAGATTTTTCCCTGTTGATGACTAACGATAATTTGTTGTATATTATCTTAATCATAATATTCTTTACTGGGATAGTTGAGCTCACCCTTTTCCTTTTTGTTCCATTTTTCTTCTTAGGAGGCGAGAATGTAGCGAGTACTAGTTGGGGTATGGAATGAAGGTTCTAGAGAGAGTTGTTTAGTAGTTCTCACCATTTTTGTAAAATAATATATCAATAAATGTGATGAAGATTTATTTGAGTATAGATATTGTCTAGAAGATAATATTTGTATTCAAACTCACAGTTTTTCTTGTTGTAATAATAAAGTTGTAGTTGTTTACATGCATGTATTGTGACAACTCAGAATGGGTGATGTATACCTATTTTGGGGCGCCACGGTTGGTGGTATCGAGCTTAGGGATATGATCTCCGGCGGAGATTGGGGAATAGAACTAGGAGGGATGAGCGAATAAATCCTTCGTTAAAGGTGTCCTACTAGCTTATTTATTTGTTAGTTGGTATATAGGGATATTATGTTATATATTGATTTCCTTAATTAACCCTTGTTTTATGGCGATGATTTGAGAATGTCGATCGAGAATATTAACGGTAGAAATAAGACCAGTGGAGACGCTTCAGACTCACCAACGAGGAGAACGTGCAACAAGTCGGGCAATGTTCTCTCCTGTGAACAACACCAATGAAGCAGATGATGAACGAGAGGGATATTTAGAAGCTTTTTGCAGGTTCATGCAAAATCAGATTTGAAGAGACTCGTGTTCAAAATACAGAGAGAAATGATAGAATTCACGGGTCATCACAACAAGCGATTCAAAGAGTTGGGACCACGAATTTAAGGGAAAGCCCGATCCGATCATGGTGGAAACATGGGTCAAGCAAATTACCAAGATATTCGATGTCTTGGGATGCACGGAGAACAGAAGGTTCCATTCGCCACCTTTATGTTCCGTGGCGAGGCGGACTACCGGGGGAGTCTCAGTGAAGCATACCCATCCAAATAGACTCAAAGATGTCTTGGGAGACGTTTGAGAACTATTTAATGACAAATACTTTCACGAAAGTGTTCGTCTATATGAAGGAAGTGGAGTTCATCAGATTAGAACAAAACAATACGACGGTGTCTCGAAGACGAGGCAAAGTTTGCAGAGTTATCCGAGTTTGCACCTCATTTGGTGGAGAATGAGGAACGATGACGCGAATGTTTCGAGAGGTTTGAAACCCAAAGATACGACCATATATCTCATTTCTCATAATTTACTCTCTATTCGGGATGTTGTAAATAGGGCTAAATTATTTAGGCGAGATAACGAGTACGGCCAACCGAGGGACCACAATCGGGGATCATACCGTAGATAAAGAATCAACAAAACAACGATAGCAATGGAGAAAGAAAAGATGAACAAAAATGGTAACCACTCGTGGTAATCATGGCCATGAAAATAGAAGAAGCGAATCGGGAGGAGATTTTAAAAAGAGGAGATTTAATAACGACCATGTGAAGACGCATAAAGCGGCAAAAGAATCGATTCTAGTGGAGGAGAAACGACCACCCGGTCATATGCTATAAATGCGGAAAGAGGGACATATCATTCAAGCGCCCACAACATTCAAGGTATGCTATAATTGTGGAAAGGAAGGACATATCGCTCGAGATCAGACAGTAGCGAAAACCTAGTTCAATGAGGGACGGTGACTCAAAAGATCATCCCGAAAAGTCAAAGTCAACTGTTTCTAGAAAGCGTTTGTTGTGGGAGTCGGTCAAAATGCGAGAACCCAAACGAGGTGATCACGGGTAAGCTATTTATAAATTCTTCTTGAAGTTTATACCTTACTTGATCTACGGTCTTTACCCATTCATTTATCTCTCTGCTTTGTGCTCAACGCTTAAACTTGACTCCAGAGAAATTAGACTTTGACCCATCTGTGGAAACTCCGTTAGGAGAAACTTTCATCACATCCACTGTTTATAAATTTTGTTTGATTCAAGTTGGAACCATCACCTTACCTGTTGACCTTATCTCTTTAAAGATACTTGCTTTTGATATGATTTTAGGGATTGATTGGTTAACTACTCATCATGCCAAAATTGATTATTTTCGTAGGTTGTTAGCTTTCATATTCCTAAACAACTTTGTTATGCAATTCAAGCAACTAAACCATTAAAATCAATCACTGTCATATCTAATCATAAAGTTATTCGTTTATTGAAAAACGAATGTCAAGCTTTCTTAGCCCATGTTATGGATTTGAATAAAGACACGTCAAATTTGAATAATATTCCTGTTGTTATTGACTTTCCGACGTATTTCTGAAGAACTTCCTGCCCACCCCGAACATGAAGTTGAATTCTTTATTGATCTTGAACCTAAGACAAAGCCCATTTCTAAAACCCCATATCGAATGGCTCCTATTGAACTTCAGGAGTTAAAGGTCCAACTACGGTTGTTGGACATCGGTTTCATTAAATCTAGTACATCTCCTCGGGGTGCTCTGTTTTATTCAGTAAAGAAGAAAGAGCGGTAGTATGCGACTTTGTATTGACTATCGGAATTGAACCATGTCACCATCAAGAATAGGTATCCTCTTCCTCGTATTGATGACTTGTTTGACCGATTGTAAGGCGGCGACAATTCTTTTCAAAGATCGATCTTCGCTCGGATATCATCACCAAGATTAGAATCGAGGATATTCCAAAGCGCGCTTGAGAACTAGAGACGAGCATTATGAATTCTTAGTCATGTCTTTTGGATTGACTAATGCTCCTGCGGCTTTCATGGATATGATGAACCGAGTATTCAAGGAATATTTGGATCAGTTCGTTGTTGTTTTTATTGATGACATCCTCATATATTCCAAAAGTTGTGAAGATCATGAGCACCATTTAAAGCTGGTACTCCAAAGGCTTCGTGAAAACAAACTATATGCCAAATTGAAGAAATGTGAGTTCTGGCTTAAGGAATTAGCATTCCTTAGGCACGTGGTGTCGAAACATGGAGTATCTATTGATCCGGCGAAGATTGAATCAATACAAAGTTGGGAGCAACAGAAGTCGGTGACTGAAGTACGTAGCTTTTTGGGATTAACTGGTTATTATCGGAGATTCGTGGAAGGGTTTTCTCAAATCGCTACTCCATTAACCCAGCTAACTCGGAAGGATACAAAATTCGTTTGGAGCGAAGAATGCGAGAAGAGTTTCCAAAAGCTCAACAGGAGACTCATTTCGGCACCTGTTCTAACAATACCATCTGGTACGGATGGATTTGTTATCTACAACGATGCTTCAGGCAAAGGGTTAGGATGTGTTCTCATGCAACGTGGGAAAGTCATAGCTTTATGCCTCATGATAACTTAAAGAGTATGAGAGGAATTATCCTACTCATGATCTAGAGTTGGCAGCAGTCGTTTTCGCGTTAAAGATATGGAGGCACTATCTATATGGGGAGAAAGTGGAGATATATTTAGACCATAAAAGCCTTAAATATTTCTTCACTCAAAAAGAACTCAATATCGCGGCAAATGACGTTGGCTCGAGCTATTGAAAGACTACGACCACACTATTCAATACCATCCCCGAAAAGCGAACGTAGTAGTGACGCGGCGTGAAAGTAGAAGATCATATGCAGGAATGAGTGAGATGATGTCAAGTATACGACAGAGCCAACTTTAATAGAAAAATTTAAGGTTTTTCAAAGCCAGGCCGGGTGATGCGTATGAAGAAGAAAGTACAAGAAGGTGCTATTATTCGAGGCGAGAATTGATAAAGAAGGAATACTTGAGTCCACTCTGCACTTTGTGTCCCTAACGACTCGATTTGAAGTACAAGATTATGATGGAGGCACACAATACACCATTTGCAATCCATCCTGGAAGTACCAAAATGTATCGTGATCTTCGACATACATTTTGGTGGAACAATATGAAGAGAGAAATTGTAAAGTTTATCTCGAGGTGTTTAACCTATTAACGTGTAAATGCGGAGCATCAAGTGCCAAAAGGTCCATTGCAACCACTTGAGATTCTGAAATGGAAGTGGGAACACATTACCATGGATTTCGTTACGAGTCTTCCCACGGTTTCTCAAGGCATCAATGCCATTTGGGTTATTGTTGATAGATTAACCAAGTCTGCTCATTTCTTGCCGATACGGAGACTTATTCCTTGAACGTCTTCTTTAGTATATATGTAAATGACATTGTGAGGTTGCATGGCATGTCAAGATCCATAGTTTTGGATCGTGACCCAAGATTCACTTCAAGATTTTGGGTTAGCTTGCAAAAAGCTATGGGCACGGATTTACGATTTAGTCCGGCATACCATCCTCAAACGGACGGACAATCAGAGAGGACTATTCAAACTCTTGAAGATCTATTAAGACTCTGCGTCCTAGACTTCAAGGGCAGTTGGGATAAGTATTTACCATTGGTGGAATTCTCCTACAACAACAGTTATCAGGCAAGTATAGGTGTGGCTCCATTTGAAGCATTATATGGACGAAAGTGTCGCTCTCCAATATGTTGGGATGAGGTGGGTGAAACAACATTGTTGGGACCCGAAGTTAAGACGTATATATCACCGAAAAGATCCAAATGATTCGACAAACGATACAAAGCGGCACAAGATCGATAAAAAGAGTTATGTGGATCTTCATCGAAAGAACGTGGAATTTAGTATAGGGGATCATGTATTATTGCGAGTTGCTCCATGGAAGGGAGTTACAAGATTTGAGAAGAGATGAAAGCTCAATCCACGATTTATTGATCCATTTCAAATTCTTGACCGAGTAAGAAATATAGCCTATAGACTCGCGTTACCTCCGAGTATGTCTCGTGTTCATAATGTGTTTCACATATCTGTACTTCCTAAATATGTGAAAGTCCCGAACCACGTTATAGAGTTAGAACCGGACGAGATAGTCAAGACTTAACGTCACGTAAGAGGTAATTGCCAAGATCTTGGATAGGAAAAGAGCATGTCCTACGTGAAAAGGTCATACCACAAGTTAAAGTTTTGTGGAGGAATCATGCTTTATAGAGGAAATGACCGGGAATTGGAAACGAAATGAAAGCGAGGTATCCTCACCTTTTCGAAACACCAGTACGTCACGTCAATTTCGGGATTTAAATTTCATAAGGAGGGAGGTTGTCAAGACCCCAACTTATTATTAATGAAATTTAATTTTCTATTTATTATTTTGAAATAGTAAGGTTGATTTGATTAATGTGGATAGTTATGGGTAAAATACTAAATATTTCAAAATAAGCAAGTGGTTATAAAATATTCATTGTTGTCGGGGAATATTCGTTTGGTCGTGGAATATTAAATGCGACCAAAAAATGACCAATAATGTGGGCCCATAACGAAAAAAGCGATTGGATGAAGAAAACGACAAATATAAGTTGTTTAAAAAATACTTGGCGTAGTTGTTATTCAAGTAATATCTTTGTTAAAATACTAAATTGGTTAAAACACACGAAAGACACGGTATTGCACCAATTATTGATTCTTACGTAAAAGGCACTACTCAATAATAGTTACAATAATTATCGCTCAAAGATTTTATTTTATTGATTTAATAATTGATGCGTTGATATTTTATATTATTGTTGTTTCAATAATTGTCATTACACAAGATTTTTCATTATCGAAGCTAATAATTCATATTATCTGAATAATATTATTAGATAACATTGTTGGCAATGTCTAGAAAGTTTCATTCAAGGAGAGGTTTGGTCACCTAATCATGGCTACCAAGAAGGAGAAATTCTTAGTGGAAATCCCCCTCTTTCCAGGAACCGCACGGTTGTCAATATTGTGATTCAGTAATATTATTTGTGAATAATTAATTATTGATTCATATGATGAGGAAAATATTGATTTTATGTGGATATAGATGGAGAAAATTTTTAATGTGACAATTGTTGAAAATTGAAATTTTATCTTTTTCTGATAAAATAATTCATTTAAATATATTATTATATTTTAATAATATAATAATGATGTTTTTACGATGAATGTGGGATATATGAGTATATGTGGAGGAGGAGTATTTTTGTTACCAAAAATATTTAAAACATGTTTTATGTGTCGGTGGACCTCATTTCTTGACTGAAATTTGATTATAGCCTGTAAAATCGCCCGTTTATGGATTTCGGTCAATTTCTGCTTGGAATTTGGAAAAACTTTCTTCTGTAAAGTTGTAGAGAATTGAATTTCCTATAAAAACTCGCGAGATTTGAATTTTCTGATAAAAGGGCTATTTATTATGAATTATTGAAATTCTGAAGCTCCGAAATAATTGATTTTTGGAAGTTTAAAATAATTTAAATAAGAAAAATGTTTTTTGTGTTTGGTGGGCATCTTTAACATGTGCTAGAGATTGAATTCAGATGCTTGGATGCATAGGAAGATGTGGAAAAATAAATAATATTAATTTATTAAATTTTTACTTTGGTGTTCTAAGCATTTTCTATAAATAGGTGTTTAGGTTAGAATTGAAAATCACATTGAACTCAAGTTTTCTCTCTATATTATCGAGCGTATTCTTGTGAGTATTTTGAGTATATTTTGAGTATTGCTGCTACTCTGTGCAAGTTCAAGTCATACTTTATATATCAGGTGTTTCAAATTTAAAGTCACCGATCTTTCGAGGTAAGTGAATTTTTTTTTTTAAATGATATTATTTCTTCTAATATCATTATCTTGTCAAGTATTGATCTGAACTTTTAATCAAATTTGGAATTTTAGTGTAATGCAGTACTAGTCGGGGGTATGGAATGAAGGTTCTAGAGAGAGTTGTTTAGTAGTCCTCACCATTTTGTAAAATAATGTATCAATAAATGTGATGAGGATTTATTTGAGTATAGATATTGTCA
The DNA here is from genome assembly GCA_020205605.1 of Panax ginseng. NCBI lineage: Eukaryota > Viridiplantae > Streptophyta > Magnoliopsida > Apiales > Araliaceae > Panax > Panax ginseng. Next base: position 105,092,883 of record CM035142.1, on the reverse strand, counting down.
GAAGATAATATTTGTATTCAAACTCACAGCTTTTCTTGTTGTAATAATAAAGTTGTAGTTGTTTCGTGCACCATGTATTGACAACTCGGAATGGGTGATGTATACCTATTTTGGGGCGTACACTACAAGTATTGGAGAATATGTATGGAGGCATTTATCCAAGGTCAAGATCTTTGGGAACTAGTTTACGGTGTCGATGGAATCCCAAATGGACATTCCCGAGAATGTTGAGCTACTTGGAGAAATGGAAGATCAAATGTGGGAAGGCATTATTTGCTTCAAGAACGCCAATCGGCCAAGGAGTTTATTGATCATGTTCGTGATGTTAGTTCACCAAAGGATGTTTGGGGACTCTTGAGAGAATATTCTCTAAGAAGAATACAAGAAGACTACAGTTCTTGGAAAATGATTTGGCAATTTTTAAAGCGAGGAAGGTATGTCGATGTCACAATATTTCCTTCGTGTCAAAAATATTTGTGCTAAAATTTCTGAGCTAGATGCAGAGGAGAAAATTAGTGAAGCTCGATTGCGGCGATTTCTCATTCGGGGTTTAAAAAAGGAGTACACGCCTTTTGTTACATCTATTCAAGGATGGGAGAAAACAACCATCAGTTGAAGAATTAGAGAGCTTGCTTTTAACTGAGGAGGCCTTAGGTAAGCAAATGGCTAAGAATCTCAATCCGAACGTGATGATGTTCTATTTTCAAAAGAAAAGTTTTCGAAGGTGGCACAAATGAGAAGAAAGGAAATGAACACGACATGAGGTAACAAATCTTTTAATTATTACGGTGTGTGGGAAGCTGGGCACATTAAGAGAAATTGTCGTGTGAAGCTTTCTAAAGTACACATTGCTTGTGATGAAGAAGAAGATGACCAGCCAAATTGGGAACAGTGCTTCACCATTGAAGTGATTGAAGGGAGAGACAATAATGCTCAAAAATCAGCATCACGTGAAATTGCAGCAAATTATGCTAAAGTAGAATGGATTATCGATTCCGGTTGCTCACATCATGTAACTGGAAATAATTCACTATTCTCCGAGATACGTCAACATAATTGGGAAAGAGTTGTTGTTACAGCTGACAACTCAACACATCCAGTGGTCCAAGAAGGTGTTGTGAAGATTGGTGTCGATGATGCAAATATTCGGTTGAAAGATGTTTATCATGTACCAGGTTTGAAGAAGAATTTAGTTTCAGTTTCTCAAATTACTGCTTTTGGAAAATATGTTTTATTTGGCCCAAATGGTGCGAAAGTTCTTGACAATGTGAAGAATGTGGGCAAGGAAATCGTGCCTTGCTAGAGTTAGGGTTTCGTGTTGGCTGAGGAGGAGAGAAATCCACAAAGAGTAAGGAATTGATTGGTTGATTGAAGAGGGGAGAATGACAGGTGGGCGATTACTCCAACGACACGTGGCAGAATTCCTAGAATCCGGGAACCGTGTTAGGGTAGCAGGGATTCCAAGAGCCTTCATGTGTCCTTCGAGTTGAGCAAATGTTCAAACCCCTTTAGTTCTTTTAGGTGGAATCTCCATGCCTTTAAGTCACCAAAAGGGTCCCTTTGATCTTCCAAGAGTCCAAGTCTTGAGTCTGAAGAGAAGTCCCCTTCCAAATGGAATGGAAGGGGTATTTATAGGGTTTTCTGGAAAGTAGTCATGTGCAAGGCACATGCCTTCAGGAAAATTCCAGAAATACCCTTTAGTCATTAGAGTAATGCCCATATTGCCCTGTCCTTCTAGCCACCAATCCAATCCCTCAATCAATTCCCAAATCGAACCGCCTCCACGAGTCTTCTGCGTCGGGACACGTGGAGACTTCTCCCAGGTCTAGCACATTTATTTTTGACTTTTTTTATCTTCATTCCCTTAGATTATGTGAACCCTAATTTGCACATTTAATGAGGTCATGGAACCCTAATTACGCATTTAATTTAATTAGGTCATGTGAACCCTAATTTTACACTTGGACCCACAAAAAATATTGGAGATGATGTTGTTCTTTCTGGTGAAAAGAAAGGGTCTCTATTTGTTATATCAGTATGGGAAGCATATGTAAAGAAAACAAGCCAAACCGATAATGCGCAATTTATTTGGCACGCTTCGTTTGGGTCATGTAGGATATCGATTCTTTGCAACAAATCTCTTCAAAGAAATTGGTAGAAGGCATACCAACTCTACAAAATGTTCGTGAAGATGTGGTCTGTCAAGGTTGTCAATACGGCAAGTCACATCGTCTCCCATTCAAGAAGTCATCAAATCGCAGAGCTACCATGCTTGAGCTAGTTCATACTGATCTGATGGGGCCTACAAAAACACCAAGTTATAGTGGAAATCGCTATGTTATGGTGTTGGTAGACGATTATTCAAGATATACCTAGGTGAATTTCTTAAAAGAAAAGAGTGAGGCACTATCCTTGTTTGTGGAATTTAAAAATGTTGTAGAGAAAGAATTTGGGAAGAAAATCAAATGTTTACGAAGTGACAATGGAGGTGAATTCATGTCAAATGATTTCTTCCAGTATTGTGAAACTAATGGCATCTTGAGGCAAATGACATGTCCATCTACACCCCAACAGAATGGTGTCTCTGAAAGAAAACTAGCTCATCTTACTTCTGTGAGTCGGTGCATGGTTACATGACAAGAATCTTCCTCGAGAACTTTGGTAGAAACTTTTTTCAATGTGCGTGCCATGTAACTAATCGCCTACCTCCATGGCGGTACCTCTAAATCTCCATTTGATTTTTGTATGGTGTAAGACCAAATATAAATTACTTTCGGGTCTTTGTTTGGTTTGTTATATTCACATTCCACAATCTAGCAAGAACCAAACTTGACCGAAAGCAAAGAAGTGTATTTTTGTTGGCTATGACTCATGTAAGAAAGGATGGAGGTGCATGGATCCTGAAACAAAAAAGTTTATCACTTCTAGAGATGTTGTTTTTGATGAGGTGTCAACATACTATAGTACCCAAAGAAATCCCATATAAGAGGTCACATTTGAAGGTGATTAAGAGAGCTTGCAGATTCCAAATGAAGAAAATACAAGTTCAAACCCAATGGGTGGTGAACAAGTTGTAAACACAATTGGTGGTGAACAAGTTATAAGAAAGTCTACAAGAGAGAGAAGACAACCAAGTCACCTCAAAGATTATGAGGTACAACTTAATCTCTGCACTATTACTTCATGCTTGTTTATAGGAACATTAACAGAAAAAGAACCAGCTTGCTATGAAGAAGCAAAGGGTCAGCCCAGATTAGGAAAGTCGCAATGCACGAAGAATTTGATGCTCTAAAGAAGAATGAGGCGTGGGAGCTTGTACTAAGCACGAAAATTGTACTCGGCCACTGCAGAAATGGGTTTATCGGTTGAAGAGAAAGTCAGATAGTACAATTGAAAAATTCAAAGCTCGCCTAGTTGCTCGTGGCTTTTCTCAAAGTTATGGGTTGGATTATGAGGAGACCTTTAGCCTAGTGGCAAAAATGGTGACAATAAGGTCAATTATTTCACTTGCTGCTTCCAAAAATTGGAAGCTGTGGCAACTTGATGTAAAGAATGCATTTCTTTACGGAGAATTAGACTGTGACGTATTCATGGAGTAACCTAAAGGATTCGAATCCAGGCAATTTCCTTTTCATGTCTGTCGATTAAAGAAGGCATTATATGGTCTTAAACAAGCACCACGCGCTTGGTATGGTAAAGTTGCTCAATACTTCATCTTTTGTGGCTTTAAAGTTGCAAATTCATATTCGAGTTTATTTGTAAAATTAGAATCAAGGATGCATTTGCTGGTTTTACTGTATGTGGATGACATGATAGTCACCGGAGATGTTGAAGCTGAAATTTCTCGCTTGATGAAGGACTTGGCAACTCGTTTTGAAACGAAAAATCTAGGTGAAATTGGCTGTTTTCTTGGGTTAGAAGTGGAGAAATTAGATCAAGGCTATTTTATATCCCAAAGTCGTTATGCAAGAAATCTTTTGGGCGTTTTGGAATGGGGAGTCAAAAGAAATAGCTATAGAGCCATATCTTAAGTTACTGAGAAGAAGAAGAAAGAAAGCCAATCGAAAGATCTGGCGGATTCGATGACTTGTTGGTAGTTTAATCTACTTAACAATCACAATACCAAAATTGCATATTCGTAGGAGTTATTTCCCAATTTATGCAAAATCCAACAACTCATCATTAAGATCTTCGCCAAGAGAGTTTTACGTTATTTAAAGGGCTCACTTGTTTATGGTCTCATGTACAAGAAAGGAAGTGATTTTATCTTAAGAGGGATTCATCGACGCGGATTAGGCGGGTGATGCGATCGATTGTCAGCCAACTTGTGGTATTGCTTTAGTCTTGGTTCAACAGGTTGTTTCACAGTGCAATAAAAACAATCATCGTCGCTTTATCAAGATCAAGGTAATATATGGGCAAGAATAATGGCTACACAAGAGTGTGTTTGGTTGAAATGTTTGATGGAAGATATTTTTCTAAGGTTGATTATCTTTGTATAGATTTGTTGTGACAATGAGAGTGCCATCAAACTTGCTTCAAATCTAGTTTTCCATGGGCGAACAAAGCATGTTAAAGTTCATCATCATTTTGTGCGTGAGAAAGTGTTAAATAAAGAAATTGAGTTGCAAGGAATTTCTACTTGCAATCAAGTATGAGTATATATTTACAAAGGCTTTAGTAAAAGCAAAATTTGAAGGCTTTTGTGGTTTGCTCTTGGCGTTGTTGATCGTAAGTATGCACTTAAGGGGAGTGTTACAAATTAGTGCATCTTACTTGGTCAAAGTCTCATTATTATTTCTTGAAGCTTAGACTAAGTCAAGATTAGCTATCAAATAAAGAGTATTTTAGTCTATCAAGATCTCTATGCAGAGTAGATTTTATGAAAAATAGTTGCTTGTTTTTAGGAGTAATTGTTATGTTCTTATCTATAAATTCTAGTAGCCTGATGTAATTCTTTTATGCGTGAATAAAAGTATTTCACTTTTTTATCTCCAATTAATTTCTCAGAGAGCCTTCCTTATATTACTTTTGTTTTAACTAAGCACTGTATGACCAATGATATAATGCAGAGTTAATTAACAAACCACACAAGATAATTAACAAACTATGAATATCAAAAAGTTTACGTGGTTCGACTCCTATCCTCTATATAATATAGTGGTCTAATCCACGTCCAATACCAACTGGTATTGGAGACTCTTTTGTTTAAAATAATATGCAATAAGTTGTAAAATATCTCCTTATACAATCAACTCTGAACTTTGTTGGACATCATTGCTCCCTTTGCACAACTACAATCTCTTGCACCTCGGCAACCACTTGCACCACTTAGAGCTTGTTTTGTACAAGCCTATCCACCACTGGATAAAAAACAAACCACACTAGGCTTGTATACAAGTTTTAATCAAGAACGAATATGATTACAATATTTTTTGAATTTCCAATAACAATAAATTAATAACAAGATAAAATCATATTGTTAGAAACTTTTCAAGAAGAATCAAGTTGTATAGGAAAGGATTTTGAATTTGAAATATAAATAGCTTGAATCAAGAGATAAGATTTAGCAAAATCAACAACATGAAATAAGGGATAAGATCTTAAAAAAAAATCAGCTCAATCAACTTTAATTATGGAATAGATTTTACTTTTGATATAACTTTGGAAAACATGGTTGAACAATTAATATATTTCTAATAAATAAGAGATTCCTTAAAATTAACAACTAAAGCTAGAAATCCTTACATTGATTTTCTAGGTGATTTCCTAGACCTAATCAATAATGTCTCTAAGAACGTTTTCTTCACAATGGACCACTTGAGATCATGATACATGCATGATCAGTCCAATAAACCTAAAATCACAAAACATCTCTATATAAAATATATGTTGTCATCATTAAAATTAAAACTCATAAATCAACATATATATACCAGTTATAAGGACCAGGATCTCTATCTTGAGTTGGACATCAAGAACATGTCCTTTTATTAATTAACCAGCTTCTAAACGCTGAAGCAGATCCTAATGAGATGTTACTTCTTCATGAATTTATCTTAAATCGGGATCTTTTAGCTCTACTTTATCTTAGTTTTTTCCTGATTGAGCAATCCCTTTTCACTATGAAATGGTCAAAAAAAATTGCGGACTATCTTTCTTTTCGCAGAGGCACATTAGATCCCAATTATTAGAGGTCTATAGTCGTAGATATTGTTTTATATATATATATATATATATATATATATATATATATATATATATATATATATATATCTGGTCGGATCTTAAACTCACCCCTTTTCCAACTCACCCGAAGCTCACCCCCTTTAGCGACAGCATCTTGGCGATAGTTCTACCATACAAGCTGTTATCTATACTTTTAGCGATGAACAACATCTGACGTCAGATTTTAAACTTTTTTGCTACCTGCAAATGCGATCATATTTCCACTTTTTGGCGCTTCCGCAGTCACTTTTTTCGCTTTTTTAGCTACCGTCGCGATCAGTTTTGAATTCGTATGCGTTAGTCAAATTAATATTAATGGCTCGCCGCATTTGAGCCTGTAGAATATAGGGAACTTAACATTTATCAGGGGCAAATCTGTAACTTCGCTTCTGATTTGGAAAAGTTGGATGCCGCTTATAAAGCTATAAAGCGGCGAGGAGAAATTCAAGTTTAATCCAAGCCTTCCATTGTCGGATCAACGATCATTAACTTGTTTCTTTGAAATGTTGTTTGAGCAAACGTGTGCTACTGGATGATTACCCTATATATATATATATATATATATATATATATATATATATATAGAGTTCGGATCTTAAGCTCACCACTTATCCAACTCACTGAAGTTACTTTTTTTAATGACAGAGACCGGTGACGGTTCAGTTATACAACCGTCGCTCTATACTTTTAAGCGACGCTTATATGTTGTCCGTCGCTAAAAGTATGTATAGACGTTGATGACCGAACCAACTAAATCCGTCCGTCGCTGCTAAAGAGGGGTGAGCTTCGAAGTGAGTTGGATAAGGGGTGAGCTTAAGATCCGGACCGTATATGTAT